>JEMP01000080.1:2027-145295 GCA_000738655.1 Venturia pyrina ICMP 11032 | reverse complement strand
AGTGCGAGGACGCCCTCCTAAAGGAGGAGGTAATTATAATAAGGTTTAGGATTATTCCTTAAAGGAAAGGAGTTTAGAAGATAATTAGGTAATTATAGATTACCTAACCTATACGTATATAGGTCGTAGGTTCCTCGTAAGGAAGGAACCTTAGAGATTATCTTTAATATTAATCTATTCTTATACTTCTTATAATTCTCACACTTTCTATCTCTACTATCTACTCGTTATTAACGAGAATTTTAATCTAATTCCCGATCTTCGCTAGTACCTCTATCTTTACCTCTAGCTACCTAGGAATAAAGTTATTATTCTTCGCCTTAGACGAGTAGAAGATAATAGTGTATACCGTAGACCTAATAATTTCTTTCCTAGCCTTCGTTTCTAACGAACTAATAAAGATATACTCTAATACCGCTATCTTAGCTAAGCTAAGTATAATATTTAGATAGTTACCTTCTATTCCTACCCGGCTAGAATGCTAGTACCTAGCCTATTATATATATAATAGGCTATTATCGTATAATAGCGGCCCGTTCTCTTCCTAATTAGGTTAGTTATTTTAAAGCGAGGTTCTTCGATAGCTACTTAAACTAATAGAAAATTTCTAGACTTCTATTCCTTCTTTACTACTTAATAACCTCTTTAAAGGTATAAAGTCCTTTCCTCTCCTCCCCTTGTTCTTAACGAAGCTAACTCTTTTAGAGATTCTCTTCGTCTATTATAATATAGCTATAATCTAGATTACTAAGGTCTATCTTCGTACGATAGCTAGTAACTAGCGTAGTTATACTTATATCCTTAACGTCTTCTACCGTACTAATAGTAGAGCTAATATTGTCTACCCTATATTCCCTCTCGTAGTTACTAATAATACTAGTATCGTTATACGAAACTAAGGTAATATACTATACTTAGTAAGTATACTCGTTCTTAACGAAGACCCTTTACTACTAATAAACCTAGGGAAATAATATATCCCTCCTCTATTTCCTCTTCGAAGTCAATCGCGTATAGGGTAGATTAAATAACGTATAGAGAATATATATTCTAATATCCTTCGTTAAAAACGAATAAAGCTAATTCGTAGTAGTTAAGTTATATACTAGTTCGCTCGATTCGGTCTAACTAGAACTAAAGGACGTCGTTAAGGCTAGAATACTCTAAGTACTAGTACTTAGGGCCTATAAGTTTAGAAGTACTAGTTCTACTTTATTACTAACGAAGTAGTACTTAATTCTAGCTATAGTATAGTATTATTATACCTAGATACTTTAGCTATAAGGTCGGCCGTATAGGTAGGCTAAATACTTAAAATTAAGTCCCTATTAGCCTTAACCTAATCCTACTTCTCCTATACGGCTATAACTACTACTATATATACTATAAGTAGCACGCTGTTAGAGTAGGTATCTAGAATTTATATACTAGAGTAACCCTAAGTAATAATCCTCTATCTATAGCTATAAGTATTAAATCTTCCCTCGTTATTAACGAAGCTAATATAATATAGAGAGTTACTAGGGAAGGCTAAGGGTTTACTTATAACTCCTTCGTCTTCGGTTAGGATTATATTAGTCTATACTACGTTCCTAACGGTAATATTACCTAGATTTAGTTTAAATAGAATAATATAATTAGCTATACCTCTTAGCCTCGCTATATTTAAGCTCGTCCTAAACGAGGGTTAGAAGTCTATAATATCTAAACTATCGGTAAGATTAGGAAAGAGGATTGCTTTTATACGGCTTAATTTTATACTTTATAGCTAGGATCTAGTTCCCTTCGTCCTTAACGAGGACTAAGACTAAAATATAATTTAACTTTATTAACTTTATAGTTCTATTTATTACGCTACGCGTTATATTAGTTTAGTATAATATAAGTTCGTTATAAACGCTAATATTATGCACGTTCTAAGCGGGATTGTAAGCGAGATTATATAGAGATCAAGTAAGGCCGAGGGAAGCCAGGTATGGCTTCCGCAGCTGGCTTCCATAGTCACTCCCCAGGTTTCAGTGATTCCAGTCCACGGTCTGTCCACGGGTCCACGACCACGACCACGACACACTTCTGCGGCATCAAGGTACCTTCTACCCGTCGCGCAGAGAACGGTTGTCGGAATGCGGCATGGCAAAGCAACCTTCTGCCCGGCAGGTGCAGGTGGTGTATATAGTTCCATGTAAGGTACCTACTTGACAGTCTTGAGCTAGAATACCGAGGGTTGAGGATAGATCTGCCCATAAGATGGCAGTCAATTCAGTCCCTCTAATGAAAGATAGACAACCAACTGCAGCCTCGATTTGGGACTCTTTCAAACTAACCTACAAATCCATATCGACTGAATTGTCCAGCAGTTCGATTTTCATATGCCAGGAATTCACCGACATCGGTCTACTATGTAGGATCAAAGGGTACACAGTACGAGTGTCAGAGTAGGGATGGACACTGAATTATACACAGTACTGCCTCGTTGAGTCCTTGTGGCATGGTCAAAGTTCATGTTGTCCATGTCGTTGAGCTGTCTCATGTATGTAAATACTATATTTAGTTCCCGCTCCCCCTACCAGTCTGTCAATGGTCGGATCGTGTTGACAATGATTCCTTCTCTTCACTCACCTTTCGCCAGTCGTCATGAAAATCAACGGGCTGTGGTGTTGTGCTCCCACCCAGAAAGAATGGAGGGGGCTGGGGATACCGAGATTCCTTGCAACACTTTTTCCTCGCAGCTACATGCCTGTACTCTCCAGATCGCATCCTGGATCTCTCCAAGAGCAGTGTTGAGCTGTCATTCGCGGCCCCATGCGCAGCGAAGTCCATCTGATCGATTGCTGGAAGACATTGCAGCACCAAGAGTCTTGAGTTCTCTGCCCTACGACTTCTTCAACGTGGACAATTCTTTCAACTGGAGATAAAGGGCGATGAAATCCTGGTGATTCCAAAAGCAGATTTCTTCAGAAGCTTATCCACACCGTTCCGGACTTGGAAAACTTCATAACCAAAAGTTCTTTCGGTTTCGCGAACGAAGGGGACGAATTGACCAGACGCGTGCTGCCCAACCTCTCACCTGAGAGCTAGACCCTTCCCACTAGGACTTATTTGGGAACCTCCTCGTCGCGACTGTGATCTTCCATCCCAATGGCCGCCCGCCGCTCCTCGAATACATCGGCCACTCGCTACCCTACATTGCAGACTGATTATGCCTCGGACCGCTCGCCACTTCAGAAGCTCGAGGTAGCTTTAGATAGCCTAACAAAGGAAGAGAAGCGATCGCGCATGGAAGAGGCTGAATTGAGAGCTCAGGAGCGTGCTGCAGCTAGGCGACGCGCGAAAGCTCCAGAAAATCGCGACAATAGGAGATCTCAGCCTTCCCGACGGTCGAAAGATTATTTTGAACCTGCCGAACCTGCACGAGATCGATCCAATCGTTCCTCTGGGAACCGAACGAGCTATCCTGACACTTCTACCAACTCGCGACCCTCGAGGATTCCCAGACCAGAAGATGCGGATCCCGCTCGAAGAGCTCGAGCTGATCTCTATGCCGATGGAGCTAGATTCAGAGATGACCGTAGGAAGTCTGGGAGTGCAGGAAAGCACTCGGCTCCAAATGGCGCATCTATTAATGCGCCGGTACGTCAAAGATCTGTAAGAGAAGGACAGGTCTTTGATCCAGATCCAGCATACACGGATACGCGGGGGAACCTGGTCTCACCTCCTGCCAGGACTGGTCAGGCTGACTACGGATTTCCGAGTACAAGTTTGGACAGGAAACCAGTTCCGTCAGGCGCGGAAGGTCAGAATGGCAGAGTGCTTTCTAGCGGAGTGGGCGGCCGAGAGCAATCTCGTCAATATTCAGACGTGCCACGGGCAGTGCCTAGACAAGGTCCCCAACAACAGCGCCGTGCTGATGCTTCTAGCGGCGAACGACCTCGAGGAGCGTTCCAGCAGACGCCCGAAGAAGCTGAGGAGGCCCGACGTATTGCGCACATGCGGGCTGCTGCTCTCGATTCGTCCCCCGAAGAACCTCTATCTCCTCAGACTCGGCAGAGGTCGCAGACTCACGATCAGCCTGTGGACGAGCCCACAACGCCGAAGCTTAAGCGCAGATTCACAAACCCATTTAGCCGGAAGAAGGATACCTCTGCGCCAGATAGCCCTGCGACTGCTGGTTCTGGCAGAGGAAAGGCCATTATGGGAACTGCAGCGATCGGAGGGGCAGCTCTTGGAGGAGCTTCTGCAGAGCATCGCCACCGTCACCCACACTTACACCACCATGAAGACGCGCGAAGATACCAACCATTACGGTATGCCGATTACAGGAAGAACATCCGAGCCGCGAGAGTAGCAGTGGATGAACCGGAGCCTACGGCACAGCAGCAGAGGGAAGACTCCGCTTGGTGGGAGAAAAATGGCACGAGCAAGAGCAAGCCAAGGAGAAGCTCAACCGGTGCCAGCTCTAGCTCTAGACCACCAGCCATGGCATATGATGGACCGTACGATGAAGGGGGTCAGACTTTTTTCAACCCTCCTCTGTATCTCAAATCCGGCCCGTTGCTACGATTTACAGGCATACGGAAGGAGTCAGCTGTTCGTCCGGCCAACAGGAGCAGACCAGGGACAGAGTTGTGGACAGGCAGCATCATGATCGTGACGGTGGACTCAAAGTCAAAGTACGATCGACCGCCGACCTTGAGGATCTTTAAGCAGCCGGTCGATCTGCTTCCCCCGCCACCAGTTGAGATCGACGAGGCCAGCGGCGTTCACCTAGGTCCAGAATACGTTGATCCCATCGCAGGGCAGATCAAGGTGTCGAGAGTAGGAAAGACCCTCTATGTTAAGCCAGCTGATGCATTGGACGAACATCGAGATCTGTGTCGTGTTGAGAATGACTCCGGACTTTTCGAGGAAAGCAGAAGTGCTTCGTATTCTCATGGTGACGGTAAGAACACCCTCGGCGTTCTACGCTACTCTGGTCAAGATGGCGAGAAGCGTGGCAAGTATCAAGAAATTCCTGGATTCTGCTTGCATTCAGAACGAGGAGCCACATTTTGGAAGTTCAACCTTGAGATTGAACTTGGTCCCCAGCAGCTCCGGTTGGCGTATCGTATCAACAGAGGTCCTGCGATTGGCTTCTGGGTCCCGGCGAGAGGTGCGACCATGAACATGATGTTCCATTCATGCAACGGCTTCAGTCTTTCTGTTGATAGTAACACCTTCTCTGGGCCGGATCCCATGTGGCGTGACGTGCTCAACTCTCATCAAACCAGGCCTTTCCATGTTATGCTAGGTGGGGGAGACCAGATTTACAATGACGCTGCAACAACGCAAACACGACTGTTCGGCGAGTGGTCACGGTGGAAGAATCAGCTACACAAGAACGCCCAGCCCTTTTCAGCTGAGATGCAGGATGAATTAGAAGAGTTCTACCTCAACCGCTATGCCATGTGGTTCTCTCAAGGACTGTTCGGGATGGCGGCCTCTCAGATACCAATGGTCAACATGTGGGATGACCACGACATCATTGATGGATTTGGCAGTTATCCCCATCGTACCATGAGCTGTCCTGTGATGAGCGGTATCGGCAACGTGGCTTTCAAATACTACATGCTTTTCCAGCACCAGGCGTTGCCATTGGAGGATCAGTCTGTTGAGCCATCATGGCTGCTTGGTGCTCAGCCTGGACCCTATATCAACGAACTGAGCAGGAGCGTGTACATGAGCTTGGGTCGACAAACAGCACTTTTGGCTCTCGACTGTCGCACAGAGCGAACGCGCGATGAAATCTTGTCTCAGGAGACTTGGGACATCGTCTTCGATCGTCTGAGGCGGGAAATTGTCAAGGGAGAGACGACTCATCTGATCGTCGTGCTCGGCATTGTGAGTCTTTCGCTTCGGGGTTGTATAGTCTCATGCTAATTCAGTATCAGCCCATTGCGTATCCACGCCTGAACTTCCTGGAGAACGTTCTGACTTCGCGTCTAATGGATCCACTGAAAGCCCTCGGTCGAACAGGTGCGCTTGGTGGGTTTGTAAACAAATTCGATGGCGGAGTAGAGATCCTGGATGATCTCGATGACCACTGGACCGCGAAGCACCACAAAGATGAACGAAATTGGTTTGTCCAAGAGTTGCAAGAACTGGCAGCTGAGAAGTCTGTTCGTATCACCATGCTCGGTGGAGATGTCCATCTCTGCGCGGCTGGCCAATTCTACAGCAATAAGAAGCTTGGGATACCCAAAGATCAAGATCACCGATACATGCCTAACATCATCTCCTCGGCCATTGTCAACACGCCGCCTTCCGATATGGTGGCCGATGTGCTAAACAAGCGCAATAAGATCCATCATCTGGACGATGATACTGATGAAGACATGATCCCAATTTTCCTCCATGATGTCAATGACAAGCCGAGGAACAATCATCATCTCCTTCCTCGCCGCAATTGGTGTTCAATCCGCGAGTACATACCCGAATCGACACCTCCGGCAACCCCAGATGAAGTATACCAGTCACAACCTAGCATCCGACGCGAGCCATCCAAAATGTCGAGGAGATTGTCCCTCACCCGCAGCAACAGTCTCATCCGTCGCTTAAGCTCAGGTGGTCGTAGAGAAGGCGGCGCTTCACACCCGCCCATCGCATACGCACAGCACGCTCCCTCGGAACAAGACTACTTCAACCACCGTGACCCCTCTCGCCGACGTGCTTCGGCAGAAATTCCCCGAAAGACATCCGTGGACGCTGGTCGTCGCGCTTCTGCGGATATACAATCTCGCAACAAAGCTACTGGTCTGCCACCCGTACCAATGGGTCAAAATGCCTCGTCTTCTCGATCTCAATATGATGGTGCTAGCCTGAGAGGTGGAGGAGGCGTAGGTGGACGACCCAATCCCTTCCTCCGCCGACCAACAGAGTATCTACCTCACAATCCTAATCATATGATCAACCTCCAGCACGCACTCGATATTCGTCTCAACGTTGAGAACGAACAAGGTGATCCAGCTGGCACAACAACGGAATACCGTCTCCTCGTTCCAGCTCTGGATTACCGCGGCGACGACGATCGGCTAGCATTAAGGAAAACGCATACGTCTGCAACTAGTGCCAGTGCCAGTCAAACGAAAGGGAAATTTGGAAATTGGTTTGGATCAAAAACAGAACGTGGTCAAGTTTCACAACCACCTTCACCATCAGGCAGCCAAAGAAGCTACACCGATGATGACGATGCATCAGAAGAACGCTACTACAACAATGACGGTAAAACTGGTCGTCGGAGGGATTCCCTCAGTCCCCCTGAGGTTATCCCCTCCGGCGCCATCTTCTCATCTCACATTCCACCCGCAACAAGAAGGACCGGCGGAGTCCCTCCTCGCGATGGTAGGATCTCAGTCTCAGGTCCGCCAGCACTGGGTGGTGTGAATTCACACAGATCTGTTGGTCCGTCCCATCAGAGTCAGCAAAGAGTTGTTTCTGGTGGGGAACAGCGGTATAGCTCTAGAAATGTACCGCCGGTCTCTTTACTTAATAACACTGCTACTGGGAGGGGTTTGGTGGGGAATGGACATGACAATAGACAGCAGGAGAGGAGGAGGTCTTCTACGGATGGGGGGAGGAGGGGGAATATGGATGCGCCACAGCGTGTTAGGGGGAGTTTTGGGGGGTATGAGTAAATCTTCTCTAAGCAGTCTGGTGATTTGTGGTTTGGAGGGGTTTAAGAAGTGAGTTGGGAAATGGATGGTGGTAATTCATGAATTCGTTGGCGAGTTTTGTGGCTGTTTTCTAATGAAGCGGAGCGTTGATGCTTTGAATTTGCGTAACTCTGGGTTTCTCTGCTAGAAAGTTTGTTTTTTTGATTTCTTTGAATCTATGGGTGGAAGGAGTCGCGTTATTGTTATTATTCCCTCTAATGCAATATATCAGGTTGGTTTTCTTTTCACTGTGCCACTCTGGTGGTCGTTCAACAGGGAGTCGAAACACTCGATGAGGTATATCAACAACCTCACATACAAGGGATATAGAGCTCCATACCATCATCACAGCTCGTTCTCGAGGTTTCCCGTTAACGAGGCACGAGGGTATCTCATATTTGAGCCTACATTTCCTCAAAAACCAGACATTCGCGGATCAAAAACTTCGTGACTTGAAGATCCCGCAAAAAATTTATGCACCCCTCCGTCTCGTTCTCGTATTCACATGTGACTCCAACACCTTCCTCCTCCGCGTACCTTTCGAATCCCACTCTCTCGCCTTCTTCCTCGAGTCCGGCGACACCGATTTCTCAGACACCGCCGGCTCCTCAGAAGACTCAGGCGTAGAATTTGTTGAAGAACTCCTATCCACATGCCCAAGAGTCATGGTGGTATCATCATTCGGATCCGTCATATCCGAATTCAAATCAGAGAGATCACTAAGCGTACTCAACGGCGAATCATCAGTCCCATCCAGACCACCTATCGACATCGCAGGCTCATCCGGCATTTCAAGCATTTCAAGGATAAGGTTAATCCTCTCCGCACTCATGACTAAAAGAGTTTGATGCTCTTTATCCTCCTTCGTCCTGGTGTTGTACTCGCATTTCTTGGAGCGAGCTTTGATACCTTTCTTGACAGCATCGGTGAGAGCCTTGCCTGGTTGGAGAGTTTCCGCTGTCCACATATTCATCAATAATGCTTCGATCATCAAACTCATCTTAAGGTTTTCAGACACTCGTGTTGAGTTAGCAGCGCATGGTAGGAAATGCTTGACAAACTTGTCTTGCTCGGGTTTGAATATGTCCAAGTTTGCTGGTGCTCTTGGTAGAAAGGGAAGCATCAGGTTTGTAAGGAGACAACATTGGTCGTTCGTTTCGAGAAGAGAGGTGGAGATAAACTGGGAGAAGATGGTTAATGGCAGAGGGCGAAGACATTCCGTGATGATGTCGAAGAGGGTTTCTAGATCTGGAAAAGCGTTGTCGAGCACTCGTGAGTGCCAAACGTGCCAGATAAGCTTGGCAAGGTTAGTGGAGGTTGCAGATCATTTAGGATCGACTCACGAGTTGGAGAAATCGTTGCCGCAAGGCGATTGACTCTGGACCGCCCCAATCTTCTATATGCTCATCCACAGCTGGGGCCTCAATAGGCTGGTCTTGTTCACCCTCTTCCATGATTTCGTCATCGTCATCAATGGCGTCGTAATCGCCAAAATTGCCTTCCTCAATGTTGATCTCTCGTGCCGCTTCATTCTCCTTGACTTTTCTTTCCCTTGTCTCATTCTGCCAAACCTCGCCGAACTTCTTCATGCTAGTGTGACTACCATCGGCAAGTATCGCGGCCATGACTTCTCTCCAAGCAGTCCGATTGTTCTTGCCCTTCATGTATTGATTGATCAAGCTGGCTTGTGGCTTTGCTTGTTGAATGTTCTGTTCCAGATCTTTCCCAAGCACATCCAGCATGATATCCAACCAGCATTTCCAACGATCCCATCTTTTCCTATAGGCTATCGAACAGTTGAAAGCCCAGCCGATCACTTGCCAGAAATCTTCGACTTGGGTGAATACTGATCTCTCGTGAGCAAAGGGCGAATTGATGTCATCCTCTTGCACTTGCATGTCTTTCTCGCTTGCTAAATCAGGTGTGATGGGTGATTTGCTGCCTCGCTCCAGACGCCTTCGCTTCTTGACAGATGTTTCGAATGTAAAGGCTGTTTTTAGATCGGCATTGATAGGTCCAACTATCTCGTTCACGTTTCTCAGGAATCGAAGAGCTTCGTTAGATGCCCGCACATCTTCGTCTGACTTTGCTCGAGTAGTGTAGGTCGGGTGAACAATCAGGGTAGCACATAGTGACAGTATTGAGGTAGAGGGTGTGAAGGCAGGTGGAGGGTTTTTGACAGATGTGCCGGCCGCGACAACATTGGTGAGGAAAGTAAAGCCGTCTATGAATGATTTGTCCTCCAAGTACACGCTGGTATTCTGGCGAAGTCTATATGGTATGCTCTTGGATTCGCGGTACGTTCTGCCTCCAACATGCTCGATGGGCTGAGACGATCCGGAGAAGGATCCCTCCATGGAATCTGGTGGCGTTCCTTGCGTCTCTGGGGGTTTGGTCTTGATTGTAGGCGGAGGAGGGGAGGGGGGAACGGTATTGGTCTCCCGGAGGTTCGAGGGCCTAGGATCAGTTTTGATTGGTACTGGTAGAGGTGAGGACGATGTTATCGAGATCGGGTTGTTCAGACTGCCATTTCTTGATTTCGATTGAGGAGAAGACGAAAATATCCAAAGTGGGTTGTTAGGCGCGTTTGACATGACTAGAAATACAGAGGACAGGAATGTTGTTCACGCTCGCCGACGCGTCCAGTCGCGGTTCACGTGCGAGTCGTGAGCGAGGTCACGTTTATTCTACGACTTTGTATTCATTCTCCCTCTTCTCATCTCATAGGTACCTCCTCACTCCTCACTCTTTACCCTTCACATCTCATACCTCCTCACTCCTCACTCTTTACCCTTCACATCTCATACCTCCTCACTCTTCACTCCTCACCCTCCACCCCTTACTCTTCACTCCTTCAACATCGAATCTCAAGCCTCGAGTATCAAATCAATGCTAAGCAGTGTCCATGGATTCTACTTATCTCGTTGCTCCGTCTTCTCAACACACCCAAACGGGCATCTACCATAAACCTCTTTGGCTCTCCGTCCATTGTGAAAAGGACACGCCTATTGGCCTCCAACCCGATTACTCCCTCTATCTAGCCGTAGGAAGTCAAAGCACCATTGGCAAATGATTAGAAAACCCGATATCGTACCAATCTCTAACTCATTTTCTGAGCAAATTGACTTGCAGGCGTTGAGAACGCCTTCGAACGTTTTGTCACCTGTCAGCTTGAATTTCTGTTTTGGGCTTCTTTTCGATATACATGCCCGATTTTCCTGCTTCTCTTTACGCATCTGCATTCGTCTTCTGCTCCACACCGTTGTCCGCCAAGTCATGGCTACCAAGTTTAATGAGAGCAGCCTCACCAGAGCAATGATAGAGAGACCATGGCTTGACCCATAAGCCGGACAGATTTTTCCAACATTGAACTTTCTCCTCAAAAAACTACTCTTCCATCTACACCTCCTTCAAAGATACTCAATCTCAAGATGAAGTCCACTATCTTCCTCCCCATCATCGCAGGCATTGTTTACGCCCAAACAGGGCAAGAAGATCCCTCCACCCAGGTACTCGAACGTCAACGCAAAGAAACCTGCCTCGCACAATGCGGAGAAAACGACGTTGATTGCCACGCCATCTGCAACAAAGCTCCCCATCCAAAGCCAATACACATGGACCTCATGACCGAATGTGTGAAGCACTGCGATGTCCTCAAAGGCAACAGCGATGCAGCCGGTTTGAAGGCATACGGTGTTTGCTATGATAGTTGCATTGGTGGTTATATGAATCTTGGTAATAGTGAGGCAGCGCCTACGACCAAGACGTGGGTTGATCTTGTTACCCCTACGACCTTTTGGGGGAAGGCGGCTAGTGAGACCGCGGCCAGTGAGACTACGGCTGTGGATGCGTCTGCATCTGCGAGTGGAGAACATGACCATGCCGAAGCTACTGGGTCTTCTGATGGAAGTGATAGTGCTCTTGGTGAGTTTTCCCCTCTTTTCCTTCATCGAATGTCCCAGCTTGTACCCTTCCTCCCCTCCAGTCTACATGCTTCCTCACACAAGTCTCAACTTTCTCATCATCTCTCTCCCTTCCGTCCTCCTTTCATTAGATCTCCTTCTTTCCCACTACCACCATCACCAATGACTAAACTGACACACCTCAGCTACAGCCACCCCCAACCTAACAACAATCTCCGGCCTCGTCTCCACCGTATCTTCCACCGCCATCGTTTCCAAGATCATACCAAATGCCTCCCCCTCCGCATCCGGTTCATCCTCCGTCTTCAGCACCGGCGACGAGAAGGTTGCCAAGTCCGCTGCCTCCCATCAAATCGCGGCTGCTGGGACTTTGATCGCGGTTTTCGTTGTTGGTTTGATTCTAATGTAGATTGGGAAATCTTCATTCTTTGGGTTGCTGGTTCTATTCTTTGCGATCGGTTAATTGAATCTTGTATGTTTCTGTGAGACTGAGAATGGGCTCGTGGTGATTTGGGTTTACATCTTGGATTTGTGTTGTCGTCATACGCCCCGGGATCACGTCCCACCTATGGCCAGCATTAATTCATTGCCCCCTCCTCCCAGCTTACCAGATAATGAACATATACGTCCAGTTTTTTTTGTCTTGCAAACCCTCATTCCATCCATGTCCAACTTTGCCAAAAAAAACCTATAAAATTCCTAGGTAATATACACATCGACTGAAAAGTGTGGTTGCCAAACACTGCTCAACGAACCAGTTAGTATCGGCGGCTACAACACAAAAATGGGATCTGCCAGTCGTAATATCCTACCCCATCATCGATACCCCTCTGCCAGATATCAAAACAGTATACAAGCCTCAACGAAAGATACCTAATCACCCCCACCCCTGCCGTCCCTTTTTATATGTCTTGTTCTCCCGGCGTAGGGACTAGATATCGGGAATTATGTTGTTATTGCCGTTTTGGTAGGTTAGGTGGGCTCGTGTTGCGTAGTTAATATTGAAGTATGAGAGAATGGATCATTTGAGTAAGTGGTTGGTTATGAGTGAGCGTGTATGGGTGTTTGGGGAGGATGTTCTGATTCGGTCTGCTTTGGAATTTTCTATTTTTTTTGAGGTGGAATAAAGATAGTGTGGGAGAGGGGGTTGTCTTTTTTGCCTGGGGTGAATTGATGGCGCTGTTGTGCCTGGACTCTTTGAGTTGGCAGGTAGTAGATGTTCTCTTTTAAGAGGGATATCGATAGTCGGTTTATCCATGGATCCGAGTGTCCAAATCTGATTCTGTTTGTTTGCTCTTCTCAGCGGTGTGTAGCCCCGATTTGGATTGGTTTATGCGTGAAAATTTTGCGGAATGGTCGACTGTCAATCTGTCATCCATCCAACAACCAAATCAGGTTTCATATGCTGTGACTATAGCTGGTATAGCTCTCTATCTCGTCGAATCAACGAGCTTAATTTTCCTCGATTCCCAGTCGAGGCATTCTTCTCCTCTATTTTGCTTCGCCTCACCGCGCACCCATACTACTAATCATCTGCTGATGCGTAGCCTTATCCCTCTCCGCCTCACTCAAAGCCTGAATACTCCTCAAATCACCCACCACATCCTTCGCCTTCCCGAAATACACCTCTTGTAACAAATTCCTCATCTTAAGCTCCATATCTTCCACCAGTTTTCCGATGTTGATAACGTGGCTGGAATCGTCTTCAACAGGCATGTCAGACTCGACTTGCCGAACCATGTTGCCTGACAGATCCATGTTTCCGAGTGCGTCGGTCGAGGTACCGAGATTGAGGATTACGGTCGAGGTGAGTTTGTAGTGGGACATGCGCGTGCGGTCGGCGGCTTCGAAAACGTGGATTGAGTCCCAGGAGCCGGAGGATTTGGTGGTGGGTGAAACAGCTTTGCAGTATCAGTTAGCAAGTGTGCCGCTTTAGACTAAGGAGGAGTGGTGTACCTTTCTTCAACAACACACAGCCAGCGAATCCATCATCAATGTCCCAAAAGTAAACAGACGAGATACCACCCTCATAATACCTATTCCCAATATTAGCACATCTCCCACCTTCCTACTCAGAATCACACTCACAAATCCCGATAGACATCAAAACCCTCATTCGCCTTGACTTCCATCCTCCTCACGCGCTCACTAGGCACAACCCCATCCTCAATAGCAGGCTCAAACTCATTACTCCACGGACTCCTCCAACTGTCCCCATCACGGTTGTAATCGCAACACAGAAACTCGCGCTTGGTTTTTGAGCAGGTTTTTACGGTGAGGGGGACATCGACGGATTCGAGGAGTTCTTCGGATAGAGAGGGGGAGAGGTCGCAGAGGAGGTTGACGTTGGTGGCTGTGTCCCTTGGATTCAGTCGTCGTAGGAGGTCGCTATTTGTGGTTAATTGAGTCCTTTAATATTATTCCAGGAATGGGGGTTAATACAGAGCACTGTCGAAGGGGTCAGAAGACATTTTGGTGGTGAAGAGAATGTTTAGTTGATGATGGTGGGATGGTGATAGAACAGGGGATGTCGAAGCTTTGGCGGGGCTTCGTGTTTGGAGACACCGCCGTCAAATCTGGGTCTCGCCGCGAAAACAACAACGCTATTTTTGCTCACGTATATCATCCAAAATATCATTGCTTTGCTATAGATATTTCATTGCGCTTCCGTAATCAGACGCCGACTTCGCCCGTTCATTTTTCACACAACAGACGCCCTATCTCGACCAAAACACAATCAACTTGTCAAAATCACCATCCGAAAGCTCGCTCAGAGGCCTTGAATCATTCGGAACAAGTCCACGATATAGTTCCAAGCTGTCATTCTCGTCCTCCTCTGCCTCAGCATGTCTCCCTAACCTCCTCAGCGACTTGGCACGCTTATAGAATGCTCGCGCTTTTTCTGGCGTATAAATACTACGTCCCTCATATGCTTCGAGGGCTCTGGTGAGATAATCGCTGATACAATGTCAATATCGAGAAGCAATTGGGATACAAAGGTCACTCACTGGGCTGTCTCATACTGTCCAATTCTCCCGTAGTGTCGTCCAAGAGCGACAGCAACATCTGCGCTGCGATGATGTCCTCTTCCGAGCGTCTTTTGGTAGTGACTGTCAGGCTTAGTATTTGACATTCGACCAAGTTTTGATACAGTGACTCACTCTCGGGCCTTGAGGAGGAATTCGAAGGCTTCTTTGTCTGATCCTAGCCCGCGTTTGACATGGGCCAGGCCATGATAGAATCTACCGGTTCTTTTTCTGGTCAGGATTAAATCGGTGCAATTCGATCAGATTACTCACATGAAAGACTCTCGATCATCTTTCCCGAATTCCTCGACCCTATCAGCCAGTCCCTCCAAGAGGAGTTTCTCTGCCTGGATATAATCGCCGTTCAAATAATGGCAAGACGCTAAGTTTACAAGAGGAAGAGATATCTTGTACTTCTTGTAGTCATCGAGTCGTTTCATCTCTTGAATTGACATCTTGAAGCAATCTTCACCTTCCGCCCAATCTGGAGATTTCAGCACAGGATTATTGTTAGGGGCATGGTTACACTCACTATCGTTGATCATATAGGCAACACCCAATTCATTGTAAGACATGGCAAGACGCATGTCAGATCCTTTCTTCCCTGCCAGTTCCTTCTGCATCATGGTATTGAAGATGAGTTGATGTCTGAGAGCGTCTTGAGGACGATTCATCTCGGCGTTGATGCAACCGTGGTTGTGGTGGATCTCGGCGATGGTTCGATCAATTTGGGCTACATCAACAAGTCTGCTGAGGGCTGCAGTTTGCTTCAGGAAAGGCCTCAGTGTTTCGCAGATGGCGAGTGCAGAATTGCAGAATTCTTTCGACTGGAGGTGATTGTTAGCTGACATGCTCATATATCGTGGACCAATGACCCTCCAACGCCGCTTCTATCTTCGGCGTGGGAGGAAAGGGGTTTGCCTGATATTTCTGAATTCCGTATTGATTTTGAAGAACTTGTGCCATATACATCGTCAATACTGCCAGGAATCTATAACTTTGCTCCCAGGGAGGAGTACCGAAGATGTTCAGCAATCCGTAGAAAGGAAATATATCGGTGTACAGGTGTGGAGATGGAAGTACTTACTTCAGGCCCTCGACCTCGCTCATGACAGTACCAGGCGACATCGGTAGCAAGTCTAGCGTATCCATATGCTCCATCAACGTCATGTTCAGAGGTGGGCGCGCGCGCAGAGAAGTACTGTAGACGCACAATATGAGGATATAATTCCTCACATCTAGCCCAACGACTGATACTATGACGCCAAGTAAAGGCCTGGTAAGGCCATTGATCGTTGATGAGAGCAATACAACTATTGAATACGTCTCGGAATCGATTATCAGACATGTTTCCTCTGGCAGCGTCTTGGATCATGCGGTGGATCGTCATGTTCCCGGTCGTGCGATCTTTAGCGATAAAAGAGAAACCCAAGAGCTCATTCCTCGCAGCAATGTAGTCTTCCGTGCTCTTCGGATATGCTGGAATCTTAATGTTGTCAGGGGGCTGAACAAGCGTTCGTTCCGCAATCTGGTCAGGATCCATCATTGCCATCGCATCGAGGAGTGCTGCCGCTTTAGCGCTGAGACTTTCAAGTGCCCATTCGGAGAAGTTTGTCTGGTTTTTGGTTGCATCCTCAGCGTGTAATAGCAATATTGCTTGCTTGCCGTCATCAAATTGAGACGCTTTTACGAACTGATCCAGCGAGTAGCGCCCAAGATCGATCATTCGAGCCAAGAATATCAATTGGGTGGGAGAATGGGCGGCGCTGCTTCCGAGTCGTAGACCTCCGTTTTTGATATCCGCATTTTGGATCGATCGAGTGAGGAAGGCTGCCGAGTCTTTAGAATCAAAAGGCTCCACTTGCAGAACAGGATAGTATGTCGAACTCCACGGCATAGCCTTCCTGCTGGTGATGAGTATCGAGCCTGATTGGGCATTGGTAGGCCAGTATTCGTTGACGAGGCTATGATCGATGATGTGATCAAAGACAAGGAGCCAAGTTGCAACTTCGTGGTTTTCACTACCATTGAGATTCTTCAGCGGTCTATCTAGCCATGCCCGAACCAGCTGGCGGCAATGCTCTAGATCTCGAGACTCTGCTGTGTCCTTGCCAACAAACCCCAACTCCACCGCGATTTTAACAAAGTCGTTGGCCATCTTCGATTCCTCGTCAGCATGTACCCACAGCACAACATCGTATTGGTTACGGTAGTCTTCACAGTACTGGACAGCCAGCTGTGTTTTCCCGATCCCAGCAGGCCCTGTCAATGTCAAAGTGCGCAACAGCTTTGTTGCTGTGGCTGGATGCAAACTCCGTTCCATGAACTGAAGAAAATCGTCCCGGCCATAGAAATCTCGCTTGGCTCTTATGGGCAAATAATGGCATGGTAGCTGTGGATCTGCGGTCTTACCTTCCTCAAGTAGCTTCTCGAGTTGCAGTCGTCGAACGAAGTTACGTAAGTTTTTATCTCTCTCGTGTCCGATGTATGGCGTTTTCTTGGAAAGCATAATAGCCCATTCATCGTGGAGTTCTGCGCCCTCTGGCACTATTTCATCAATACCTTCACCGGCTGGCACAGGCCGCTCGCATATCGACCAGTCATCACCCACGTCGTTTTTCTTCCAGTCAAGATCAAAGCCTGCATCGCTGAGGCCTGCAGCGAGTGTGCTCTCATCTGCTACTCGATTGTCAGATGCGTTGCTATCTATGTCTACACCAGCGTCATCGCACTCGTCCAAAGACCACATCGCAACCCAGTGTAAATCGCTGGCGATGTGTGCAAGGAGTTCATTATACGCTGGCTCATCCTTGGCTACGGATTGGCCAGGCACTTTGGCTTTCGTTGGTAAAAACCCACAGATGGGACAGTTACAAATGTCTAGTCTTGCACTCGTGCTGTTGAACGATCGAAGCCGGTCAAGATGTGCAGGTCCCAGCTGGCGATGGGCCTTCAATATGTGGTTATTGAAGTCGACCTCGGTATCGAACTGAACCGACTTTGGATGCTGTTGGCAGGTAAATTTGATACTATGTGATTCCACGTGCTTGAGCCAGGT
Organism: Venturia pyrina ICMP 11032; assembly: GCA_000738655.1. Classification (NCBI taxonomy): domain Eukaryota; kingdom Fungi; phylum Ascomycota; class Dothideomycetes; order Venturiales; family Venturiaceae; genus Venturia; species Venturia pyrina. The sequence continues at coordinate 127,600 of JEMP01000080.1, read as the reverse complement.
TGCTTGATCAGGGAAGAGCTTGTCATGTTCCTGGCAGCCTTCAACAAAGCAGACAAATGGTGACAAATCTTTCAAGAAGTGCTGTTTCCAGTGTTTCCCACTGCGCTCTGAAGAAGGATGAACTCTGCAGCAGTACGGGCAATAGAACTCTTGGGCGCCTGTCGGAACCTTGGGGGCTGGTGGGTACATGGATGAGTCGAAATGAATGAGTGTTGAAGGCGCGATAGATCTTGGTGTAGATGGAGCCACAGATTGCTCGTAGTAGTACTTGTCCCGTACCACTCTCGACGCTGTGGTTTGCGTCATCTGTGCGGTGCTCATTGGTGCGGTTGACTGTCCTACAGGCCGCTTTCCAGGACCAATCTCGCCGAGTGGGGACGTTGATGCGTCCGTGTGCGGCGATGAGACTGGACTGGTGAGCTTCTGTGGTGATAGTCCGCTGTCTCGTCGACCAGCTAATTTCTTTTGATGTTTCTTTCTGTAAAGAAACCGCCTTCGCCTTTCCCCGTTGGTGTGGGCTATCCTCTTCAAAGTGGACTCGTTTGCGCTCTTGAATTTATGGCGAAGAAGCTCCAAACACCATTTCTCAAAGACTTCAACCACATCGATCCCCTCCTCATCAAAGAATTGTTCCACTGCCGCCTTCATTTCATGAGATGCCGTACCAGATTTTCGTATTGCCATGGCCACTCTGTGTAGCCTATGGATAGCAAGAATGATAGCGACCAATGGTGTAGTCTCTTGAATCTCTTCTTTGGCTGACCTAGTCCTACTCTCCTGGGATTCAGTCGCGCTGTCGGAGAAAGAATAAGACGACTGTGACTGTGCTGTAGAGCTATAATCGTCATGACATCTCTGTTCTGCAGCGTATATTTCATCATAATCGTCGTCACTCCACTTGTATGTCGCCATTCGGCTAAGATGTCGCTGCACAGAAAGAAGTTGGCCCATGACAAGCATTGCAATGTCTTGATGTTCTTGTAGTCGTGCATCAAGAGATGCCGCCCCTTCTGCAAACACGCCTTTGATTTGAAGTCAGCACAATTGGATTTGGGTTGCAATGTGCAGCTCATAACCCACCAATACTGTCTGCCCATAGATTAAATCGTGCATTTTGTGTCTCCAAAACGTCTCTTTCTTCGATTTCCTCCTCTCGAAGGTTTGTAGGCTGATCTAGGAAGCGTGCCTTGAAAGAAGCTGCGCATTTGCTTGCGAGCTTTTGAATGTTGAGAGGCTCCATTCTGACCTGCGTCCATTGGATGCGAAAGGTCGAGGTGAGGTTGGTGATACTCTGCCTGGTTAAAGAGTGCGATCAGATGCAACATGGACAAGGACAGAGAGGGCGCAGGTTAATCATGAGTAAGGCAGATTTAAGCCTCCACCGGTCAGCCTGGTTGGTCCAAGCTCTTTTCATACGCGTTCTTCTCGAGAGGGCTGCAAGCATGATAACAGAGGAGCGAGCGATAAAAGCGACAAGGTAGTATTGGCTGCATACCAGAAGTGCTCCATAAGGCAACTGGTTCGACTCGATGAGGCGGGGCTGAGTGAGGGGGTATCACCGGTCAGATTCGGTGAAGATGGTTCATGAATGGTGCCAAGGGTGCTTGATTATGAAGCGCGTGGGGATCTTCGACCGCGCCCCGCGCCAGCCTTGTGAGCTTGGAACGATCCATAAGTCGGCAATGGCTCTGTGGAGAATCTCTTTTCGAATTGCCTGAGTTCTGCACACTTCCCAGCTAGTTTCCCCGATCATCACGTCTTTGTTCTGACTTTTACTGCAATGGTACACCTCGAGGCCTTGGGCCTGGGCCTTGGTCTGGCACCATTGATTGCGGAGCTTTTGAAAGCGAATCCTGAGCCCGTGAACGCGTTCAAGGCGTTAGATCCCAAGTATCTAACTGAAGCCAGGCAGGAGTTTTACAGAGATCTTGCGTACGAAGTCACCATGCTCAAGATGACCTTGATATCGCTCGTTGGAGAGCTTCCCATCACCGACGAGGAGAAGAGCAAGTTAGTTGACGACAAGAATCTTGACGCAATGGTCTGGAAAAGGCCATCAGAAGAGCTGCGCTCTGCACTTGAAGGAAGGTTGAGCTCTTGTTCAGACTCATTCATCCAATCTATGGAGAGAATCCTGCAGCTCTTTGGCAAGATTGTGGAAGACAAAAATGTGCCGCTAAACGCAGGCCAGATTGTGGGTCATGCCTCTCCTGTTCTTTTTGATTTTTTGTGGCGCTGACGAAAAGTAGCGAGTGTGCACCGAAACCTCATATAAGAAAATCGAAGAGCTATTGGAAACCAAGTTAACATTGGCGAGGAAGCTGCGGATCGGCTGGACCAAGGAGAAGCGGGACAGAATACTGCAAGGACTCCAAAAGCATAATCAAAGACTTGTGAAGATGCTAAAGCGAAGCTCATCGATTGCTACCAGGTTTCTCCCTCCACAACGAAAATTTACAGGCCTTGGCGTACCTGATCTTGGACTTCGACGGCTCATGAGTGGCCTGCGCAAGTCGATTTGTAGTGCCTGGTGTAAGTGTACTGGGAAACACGAGGCTCAGTTGGGACTCCAGAAAACATGGAAAAAGGAGGACCACGTGAGGCTGGACCTGCTTTTGAACGTCTCCCAAGAGACCGGAAAGGTGCAATGGGGGGAGAGTAAGATCAATATCTATCTCAAAGAGTAAGTTGAAATTTTTCAAATGTCGCAAAAACAGAGTCTCTTCTTTTCTTTTCGTTTCGAAAGTTGCCTCGACATTGATGCTGAAGTTTTCGGTATTTCCTTTTCGTGAGTTGTCCAAATTCATCGATATCGGCATTTGACGAGCAGCTCTCGTTCGATGTATTCATAGAACATATGTGTCGGGCCTGTCGTGGCATTGCATGCTAATTGTTGGTGCGCAAATAGGTCAGCACCATCGACGCCTAACCACCTCCCATCTGATCGTCGTGACTCTGCAACCGCGCGCCGGAGGCGAAGTAGTAACCTCACAAGCACGACACTATTCGAAAGTCCCGAGAATAGCCCCAGGAGAGAGTCGATGGAGACTTCATTTCGCAGCATGCCAACGCATAGCCCTCCTGACATCTCTAATTCGGTCGAGCAGGTGCTCGAGGAGAAAAGAAGGGGCCGAAGGCCTTCTGAGTCGCATCGAGAAGTTGATCACATTTGCGAGACAGTGCGTGCTGCGCAAAAAGTCCGGCGAGCTTCCCAGATTACCTTCTATGAAAACATCCTATGGCATGACACAACCACCACAGAGAAGGAGATGCCATCACAGTTTTCCCATCGACGCGGAGCCAGCCTCGATCAGGTTTTGAAAAGTCGCAAGTTGAAGTTGAAGGATCGCAAGATCCTTCAAGTTCTTCTTGCTCAATCTGTTCTCTTTTTCCCTTGGTCAGCTCAAGATTTGAACAAATTTTCAATATCGCTTCACCATGACCTCAACAAACCGTTCGCGACCCTCGCGCCAGACAATGGCCATGGAAGCGAAACCCCGTCACCAAATTTGTCGTATGAAGAGGAAAACCAGCCCGTCTGGAAGCCCTACGACAATGAGATCCTTGCCGCTTTAGCCACTACCTTGCTGGAAATCGAACTCGGAGAGCCTATCGAAAGGATGCAAAATGAGGATGACATTGGTGATTATGGGCCAGGAACCTTTGATGCCAACTTCTGGACCACGACACGGATTATGAGCGAGAAGGAAGATGACATGTTGCAGGGCTGCTATGGAGCCATTGATGCCTGTCTACGATGTGATTTCGAAGGACATGCGAGAACGTTGGACGACCCAAACGTTTTGCAACAGGTTTACGAAAGAATTGTTGCACCGCTGGAAAGGGATTTGCTGACTGGCTTCGGCATTGAAATGCCATTTGGGGCTCCAGATGCTGCGAAAGAAGGCTCAGGCACCACCGTCACCATATCTCTCCCTCCGGTGGTCGCGACGCCGGCCAACGTCCATCGAACCCGAAGGAGTGTGACAACGTTTGATGCCGGTCAGTTGGATGAGAAGAGCGAAGATGAGGACATATTTGGCGGTGACTTCTCTGATGTTACTGGTCCTGGGGTTCTGCCAGCTTCAGCGGGCGTTCCAGCGATTGCGACCTAGGTTCTTTTCTCCTGTTTGCTTGAATACCGATGATACCTCTTGAGCGTCTTCCTAGGTTATGATGTATTGCATCTTTGGACGTTTGAGCGCGACGGCGTGGTTTTGTGCCCTCTATTGAGTTTCTCCATCCAAGCCAGTGCATTCTCTTGGAGAAGACGGACTGGAGGCATAACCATCAAGTGGATGTCCGTGTGATGAGCATGAGATGTTCGTGTGATGAGCATGAGATGTTCGTGTGATGTGGATGTTTGATTGCGTTGGTACCTCCTAAGACCCTAAGACGCGTGCAGCAAAACCCAAGCGACACGCGAATGGCCCGGAAGAATGTTCTTCCAGGCGGTGACCCACCAAACTCAAGAACGATTTATAAGGGCCCAATTGGAACTCTCCTACTACTGTGTACACTCACTCAAGCACTCCGCCCCTGTTGATCCAAGCAATTCCTGCATCTTTGCACACGCCTCCGAGTCTGACCAATCTGTGTCACAATCATCATCTGCATCTCCAAGCGAACGCGCATGGAAGAGGCTGTGTCGTGTGTCGCCGCTGATTGCTAACCGAGAGCTTCCTGACCGCTCATCATGCTTCATCGCATTCGCATGCAATAATGCTCCCTTGATATTTGGAGATATTTGGAACACTCAATATGCCTGGTGTCGAGGAACTTCCTAGCGACCAGTCCAAGCTGATCACAAATCTTTACTTCTTAGCTCGGGATCCAAAGTATGCCACTGTCAAGCCTTACACCGTTCGATTCGATCCGAAAGGGAAATTTCCTTATACCAACATCGACAACGTCAAGCACTGCGTAGAGCTATCCAATCTGCGCGACTCACTGGGCAAGTTCTCCAGCGAGTTTAGCATCAAGGAAAATGGCTTCCAGATCATGACAGTTCCAGAGCGAATGACTTATGCAGACTTTGAGAACGACGAGACTTTCCGAGCTGTTCATGTGCCGCACATTTTGACAACCCTTCAAACGGAGCTCAAGGCTAAGCATGTCCATGTTCTTGATTATAGAGTCAGTCGAATTGGAGAAGTACCATGATGTAGAGCTGATCACTGGCACACCAGGTCAGGAAGCGAGATGAGAACTTTCCTGTCCGCTCCGAACAGCAGTACGAGTTTCTCCAACCATCCTCAAGAGTGCATATTGGTACGCTATAATAGAAATATTCGAGGAGATGTGGCTGACTTATGTCGTCGGAAGACTATACTGCTGAAGCGGTCCGGAAGACTGTTCGAGGTTATTATGGAGAAGAAGCAGGAGAGATCCTAGACAGACCCTGGCAGGTCATCAAGTAAGTCTTTCCTTGAACGAGTCAACTTTACTACAGCGTGGCTTATGGAACACAAGTGTCTGGCACCCAATCCGAGGACCGTGTGTCGACTGGCCATTGGCCGTTTGTGATGCCGCCACGGTAGACTTTGCTGAAGACACCATGGCCAGCGACTTCGTTGACTCGTGGGGCTACAGTGAGAACATACAGGTTCACTACAGCGAAGCACAGAGATGGTACTACCTCGAAAATCAAATGCCCAACGAGCTACTGGTGTTCAAGAGTGCTGACAGTGAGGATGGTAAGCCCGGCGTTCTTCCTGGTAGGTGCTTTTGCCATCAAGTCAAGGCGAGTGCTAACATGCTCAGCCGCTCCTCATGGGTCATTTGACAATCCCAAGAAGACTGCAGCAGATCTACCGAGACAAAGCGTTGAATTGCGATTACTGGTAACATATTGATGCTTACTATGTTACGACGGAACGAAGTTATGAATACATGGATACCCTCTTAGGCTGTTTTTGTCTCTTTGGGCGTTCACGCAGGACATTACTGCGATATTGGAAAATGGTCATGGGCTTCCGTATTCATAGCATAACGTTATTACTGGTTTCAATGCTCCAAGTTACTACGACAATCCTTGGAGGGTCTAACATCAAAGTGATTAATTCGAAAATGACTTCTGAACTAATCCAGCGGGATTTGAATTTGTAGGAGCACTAGAAGCACTGAAGTGAAAGGATATCATTTGAATCGAAAAAAGAATCTCAGCCAGGAACTGCTGTACTGAAGTAGTGAAACCTCGGCCTCCCAACACTGCAAAGATATTGGTGATGTATGTCGCTTTGTTGTGCCTCCAAACGCCACATCGAAAGTAGAAGTCTGAGCACCAGCCATTGTCGCATGCTAATATTGAGTCCAAAGATGTGCTCCAGCCTTCAAACTCCAAGCATTGAATCGAAGACTAGGCACGAATTAGACTATTCATAACACACCACTAAGATGCACAGATTCTCCCACACTTACCCGACATTCAAACCCGTAAAGTTCATTCTCCCTTGCACCGCACTACCTTCACAAAGTAGGATTGGTAATAGGCCCAAGGTGAGGACAAAGCCGGTTCTCAGCGCGAACGGTGGCATCCTTTGCAGCGATGACACCCTCTTCAACCGGTGGACCAGCAGACCCTCCATCAGCGATGATTTCGGCGCCTTTCTTTTCCTGGTAAGACACGATGGAGGGGTTACCGGCTTCTGGGACGTAGTGGGTCTTCCAGGGTTGCATCTTTTCGCAGGCCATTTCAATTGATTTTGTTGGTTGATGTGGGAGTGGGAGTGGGAGTGGGAGGTGATTGAGGAAGTGATGATGGGTTTGAGGGGGATGTGGAGAGGGTGGGTGCAGTGGTGTTTGCGGATTATAGGCCGGCGATGGAACTCGCTAGCATTTCAACCTGGTGCGCCGAGAAGGCGGAGTCAGTTTATTAGTGATCGCGCGTCTAGATTGATGCACACTTCAACCCTTTTCTCGGGTCGGTCGGAGGAGGATCATTGGCTTGAAGTGTTGAGTTCGTTATCGAGGATGATGATGATTACCCAGAGCGGTGAGGAGCGATGTCGGCGTTGATATCTTGCCCTTCTTGTGCAATCGAATGGTACTCTCATCCTCAACAGGTGTATCACCCACTTCAACAGTTGTATCACCTACTCCAACAGTTGTATCACCCACTCCAACAGTTGTATCACCCACTCCATCATTGTAACACCCACTCCAACAGTTGTATCACCATGTCGCCTTCACTGGAAGAGATCCCATCTAAAAACGACGCGTGGACTGGATATACGCCGTCAGACGATAAGACGAGGATACTTCTTGCTTGACTAGCTGCAGGTACAAATCCTATCACGCACAGCAGAATCAGCCGCATTCCTGGTAGCAATCCCTTACCATCGAGGTCGCGTGCTGCATCTTGACCGCGATGTACGCCCCGGAAGTGTATCATCACGGAAGGATGTGTATATTGTGTCCTTCCTAAGCACCTTTGACTAGGCGCTCTTGGTCCTATCCTGATCTAGATCGAGTACCATTGACATAGAGCCCTTACCAACAATCGAGAGTTTACATCTGGCCAATACATCACGTGTTCAACGCATGTAGCTATCGTCGGGCATCCGCGATCCCTTGATCGCCGGGTGCCATCGAGAAACCAACACATCCATTACACCGGAGACGGCAACCATCGGAAGCAACGTGTCACCAAAGTACCATGGACAGCTTCATGAAAACCCAGATCACCAATACCAAGCAGAGACGATCAGACCTTCTACGACGGAAAGGCTATGAATTCTGTCAAGCGCTGCTCTCACCACCCCTACATCCGTTAGATTTGATCCAGCAATACTTTGTCCCGAAAGGTGCGAAGATCACCGAACACGGTCCACAATGGTGCATAGATCGCCTGCCATTTCTCGCGAAGACTTTCAGGGAAATAAGTGGTGACGATAGTTGTGAGACGTACTTCAACGTTCTAGCGGACACCCTTAAAATGCACATGACCAAAGACACGTTTCCGCCACCAGAGGCATTTCTTGTGGACGCTGATGCTGTTGTTGAGGATGAAGATGGCACGACGAGAGGCGCTGTGAGTGTTGTTGGAAAAGCCAAGTTTGAAAGCGTGAAAACGGGGAAGAGCTGGGAGGAACAGTTCATCTATAAGCTGAGTGGTTTTGACGATGAAGGCAAGATGGGCCATTGGGCGAGTATCCGAATGCTAAGACTATAGCACAGGCTAATCTTGAGGCAGGAAATATGGGCGGATCCATTGAGCGCTTGGGAGGCTGTTGGTCCCTAAGTCATCGTGTCATTGTCTGACTCTTCAGAACAAACATGATCGATGAACACAGTGCTTGTGAAACACTTCTCCATGAAATACTATCAATGATCTGGGGACAACAGTTCCCCAATCCAGCTTCCCTTCATCAAGCACATGATTTCTGAACTTGAACCCCATTTTCACGCTTTTTACAAAATTTCATCTCCTTGCAGACAAATTATTCATCACCTGAGATGCTATCCCTACTCTCTATTTTCACAATTCACAAAGCATCCCCAGTAAAATTTATATTCAAATTCCCAACCTTGCCCGGGATAATAAACGGCTTCACCTTGGGCAAATCATCCAACACCGAATCCGGCAACTTCAAAGTATCCTTGACCACCTGCTTAGGCGTCAGTCCCAACCACTGTCCAACACTGACATCGTTGTACTGCGGTGCTCGCAGAACCTCCAAGTACGTGACTGTCTCATTGCCCACGTTCTCGACATAGTGAGCATTGGGAACAGGGATGTATCCGACATCGCCGGCGGTGAAGTCGAAAGTGCGAGCTCCCTTTGCCCCAGCGAAAGTTGTCAAGCGTGCTGAGCCTTGGATGAAGTAATTCCATTCATCCGAAGTGGTATGCCAATGTATCTCTCGCATCGCGCCAGGCTCAATCGTGAACAAGGCTGCAGAGATCTGGGTTGAAATGGGAAAGTTGACCGAGTCGACGATCTTGACGGTACCGCCCGGTACGGAATATGGTTGTTGACGTGAGAGGTGGTAACTGAACGCCTTGTTGTTTGGAATCTCACCCGCAGGTCTCGATGAATTCTGTGCAGTGATGTTGGTTGGCGCCGGTGTGCCTGGGAAAATGTAGAGTTCGGACTTTGGAATGTTATCGAATGCCGAGACATCGGTTCTGAAGTTCTTCGCGAGGACTTCCTTTGGTGTGCTGTAGAAGAGGGAGGAGGCTAGGAAGGTATTGTCTTCGCTGAAGGCCCCATCGTCGAACACGAGCAGGAACTCGCAGCCATCTGCCTTGGCCTGGATGGAATGTGGCAAGCCGGAGGGGAAAAACCACACATCTCCTGCTTCGAGGTCGTCTTCAAAGACTCGGCCATTCTCATCCACGGAGGAAATTCTAACGCTACCATTTAGAATGTAAGACCATTCGTCCTCTGAATGCCAATGGAGTTCTCGGTAGGCATGCGGCTCCAATCGCATGTCCACACCCGCCATAGCCGTAGCAACAGGCAGCTCATCGACGTTCTGCTGTCGGGCCCATCCGGCCGAGTAGGGGACACCATGACGATTGGATGACAAACCAAAAGGCCATTTCCCATTAGCAACATCCCCATGATCTGTACCTGGACGTGCAAAGAGATCACTATTCAACCTATCGTACTCCATGTTCCGTGGTCCCGGATCCGTGGGACTGTCAACCTGACCTCGTATAGGCTGGAAATTCTCGACATTGTCGAAGTCGAGGTGTAATCCAATATTGGGATCTTCTGTTTGACCTGGTGCCAGTTGATACTCTGAAGGTGGGATGACACTTGGAGGCGTTCCGACAGACTCGGCGGGATCGTAGCCAGCTAAACCGACAGATCCGCGTAAAGAACCTTGAGCTCCTGGCGGACCAACGGGATCTTGCACCGATTCAACGTCCTGGCGTTTGTCAACTGTTGGAAGTGCGGAGACGGTGTGGGATAAGAGGATTGCGAAGAAAATACTGCGGCCCAGCGCACTCAGTCGTGAATTGGAAACCATATTCAGTTTTGTTCTGGTTGTGGACGAGAGTCTCAACACATACTTCAGCGGGGGAACTATATATCTATCAGTAGAGAGATTGGAACTGTTGAGGTCACGGTGATGATTTCCGAAATAGACAGGCGTTTGCGGGACGACGCATGAGCAATCACCATGACGCCGATTCATCGGGACATAATTTGGAATGATCAGTAGAATCGCCACGGGTTTTTGAAGTAAAGAGAGGCATTAAATGGCGACATGTGGAGAATTTCCATAGACCGCGCGGTAAAGGTATGCTTGATCGCAATAGTTCAGGAGATAGCCAAGCTATCAAGTCTCTAGCTTGTATTGAGGCAGAGTCAGGTCTGGATTACCGGTATAGCCGTTGGCACTAAGACGGGAGCGACGGCAGGCGATCATGCTTAATCCTGAGTACCCCAGCTTGTATGCAGGCGGATTAGCAGTTTCCACATTATCCAGGCAAGGCTTTGTCAAAGAACCTTGCGTGCACCGCAGCTTGTTGATATCGGCAGGCTATTCTCGGTGATACCCGTTAATACCGGAGCGATGCAGGAAAGTTGCGTGTCAGGGTCGCGATGATGGCGAGTTGATGTAGTTCTCGGGTGCTCGGCTTGGTGTTGAAAGTCATGAAAATGGGACGGCAACCCCGACTTCGGCAAAACACGACCAGCAGATCAGAATTACTCCCTATACACACCATTTCACACTATAATCACAACTTGGTCGTAATGTCGTTGAATTTTGCATTCATTCCATTGATGATGATGCTAATAGAGCTGCAGATGTGCAGCCAAATTTTGTAATACTGAGTGAGAGCACCCAGTAGCCCACCACAAAGACGCCCAAAGCCCATTCTCCACGTATCCGGACTGATACGTCTATCTGTAACGCCACAAAGAGAGGGTGTTGTGCTTCTTCCAAGTCTTTCTGCGACCAGCAGTCGTCTTGTTGTAGCGGTGACCCTTTCCGAGACCACGGGACTTCTTGCCAGTGGCGGTGAGACCACGAGACTCGCGGTGCTTGTGGACAGGGTTGACAATCCAGTTGATACGGGGATCACGACGGATGGCTTTGTGTTGAGGGTCAACGAGAATGATCTCGTAGTACTTGTAGGTCGAGTCCTGGTTAATCCAGTAGGAGTTGAGGACGCGGAGGTTGGCACATCGCTTTCCGACACGCTCTTCAGCAGTGGAACGGAGAGAACGCTGGTACTTGAGCTGGTTGATACCCTGGTTGGTTGGCTTGCCTGTGTCGCGACTTGTCAGTATATGCTTCCAAGCGCGCATTTGTCCATGTTCACGTACCGTAGGTAGCACCCTTTGGCGAAGGTCGCTTGCGGCCACCACGACGAACTCGGATGCGGTAGATAACATAGCCCTGCTTGGCCTTGTAACCGAGACGGCGAGCCTTGTCTGGACGAGATGGACGGGAAGCGCGGTGGATGACCTTCAATTGTCGGAGCCTACAGTGATGCACTTCTCAGCAAAGTTCAACGAAGTAGCATCGGCATGATTGCAGAGATTTCAAATCTTGCAAAGTAGCCTTGAAGGTAGACTCACTCCCAGCAGCGGACACGGAGAAGGAAACGGAGCACATCGCTCTGCTTCTTCTTTTGAAGTTCCTCGACGTACTTGAGGGCACCCTATAGGAAGTCAGCATTGCTATGCAGGCGGGCGAATTGATGGGATCGAGGCCTGGACGAACCATTTTATCTCGAGAGGTGAGCTGTTGTGTTAGTTGGCGGGTCGATCGTGAAATTTCGAGGTGTGGTTTTGCTTCCGCGATAAATTTGGATGGTGGGCGCGCTAGTGGGGTCACGTGTTGAGGATCTTTGCTGCAACTTTGAAGATCCACTTCGGTTTCTAGTAGCAATTCATCCTCGCTTCTTGTTTGCCTTATTCTTCACGGCTTACGCTATTTGAATTCATCATTACGCAACCTCGTTGGCCTGACTATCGATTGCCAAATTTCCTTGGATAGCATTGCCAAATCAATGCTTGAAGTCAAAATCGACATATTTTTGTCCATTGGGGTCTTCGCAACCGTCAGGACTATGCCAGTGTCGCTTGCGGGTTGATGCACTTGAAAGCATCTTCATGACCCCGAGAAGGTCAAGTGAATCGTATGCGAAGATGACATTAGCCACGAAGAAAGTTGGCGCCCTTGATGTTTTGGGACAGCTCTAACGAGAATGATCGCGTATGTTTGCAGTCCATCATGATGAACAGTGAGCAAGAGAACTTACAAATAGCAAAAGCAGCAACAGACGAAAACTTAGACTGGATCGATATCCTTCAAGTATTCATAACTTACTGACCCCGTCCTTCCCCTTTTCCCTCAACAGCACAAAATACCACTTGATTCCACACATACTGATCCACCCATCGCCACAAAGACCTTCTTCACTCGCTTCTCTCAGGATCTCATTAAACCTCTCCCTCCCCTCAACGCCAACCGTCAAACTCTCCAACCCCGCCTCCTTCCCTTCTTTTCCTCTCACAAACCCCATCCTCGCATTTGTAAAAGCCAAAAGATCCCTCGACATATCAACACCAAAAATGTCCCTCCATTCCCTCGCTGCACCTTCCGTATCCACATCACCCTCCCCCAGTCTAAGAAGAACGCCCAAAAGATGTAAATCAGAAAAGCTCCTCATCGACCTCGAATAATTTTGAAAATCAGGACCGCAAGCATGCCATGGACTGAACCTCTCTTTCAACGGTTCCGCGTTCTGCTTTCTAATGGCATGACTGTCAAGCTCCGGCATCATCCCTCCTTTAATACCTTTGGGATGATATTGTACACACTCCACATCCCCAAGAGAATACCCCCAGATAACTTTGTGGCCGAGAGATTCGATATGTTTCCGGCGAGTGGACGCGTTGAGATTTTGCATGATAATCATGTATCCGCCATCTCCTCTTTTGTCGAGGAGGCGACCTGCTGTGGTGTTTGGTTGAATGGGAGAGACAACTTCGAGGAGGTCGCCGCCGAGAGGTACTACAAGCTGTCAAACGCTGAATGGGATAGACGAGATTGAGGTGGAACACATACGCAAGAAGTTCTCTAAACCAAATTTCGAGATGTCGGGATCAATGTAGCATACTTCCGTTCCGAGAACTTTTGTCTAGCATGAACCAGTTAGTGAACCCTGACGATCTAATTGCTAAACTGTATCTCGACCACAAATCGACATGACTGATATTCGGCCCCTTCAAAGACAGACGAACGAGCAATCCAGATGAAAGCTTCAAAAGAAAGAAAGTGTACTGAACCAAACGATTAAAAGCCCCGTCAAAATCATCACCTCTACAATTTGGTGGACAAAATAATCAACAAAAAGAAACACCCAAAACTCACAAGAACCCTCTTCGCCTCCCGCAAATCTCTCACAACAATTGCAACCTGTCTCAATCTCGTCGGCTCAGGTTTCATACCCTTATCGCCGCTACCAAAAGACGGCGGCATCCCAATTACTAGTATCCTGTTAATTTCTGATTCCGAAATTGTATGTATTTCGGGGCACCAATAAATTAATGTCGATAATCTGGACGTCCGAGAGAAATGCAATGATGTGGCAGAGCAGGTAGAGTTACAATCTCTTCAGAGGTCCTAGTTTGAGCGTTTGAGGCTCGCTGTTGTTACGGTACTGGTACCTTCCAAGTAAGCAAAGACTGACAGATCTTACTGCTTACATTACCCTCGGGACTAACTTCCCCGCATTTGACCCGAATAGGAAATTCGGGTACAGGCAGAGCAAAATCCTCAGTACTCCGAAAATAAACCAATGTAATATGTCAAAGTACGGAGATCGTGGAGTAAAATTGCTAGATTCCCTCCTGGAGAAATTGTTCTGTTCAACAATTCAATCCCATTTTCATCATGCAGATCGTGGTATCATACATCCCCCCAGCCTCTCAAAGCCAACAGAAATCAAGCGACAAAGCCACGTACAGGTTCTCTTCTTGAAATATGCTGTTATGCCTCAACCATAGGCTCCTCAGCAACGTAATGCAAGTAAGCACCCAGCAGCTTGATGCCCTCAATGTAGTTCTTCTTGTCTAACTTCTCGTTGATACTGTGAGCTGCATCGGTGCTACTGCCCATCGGCAACAGCAGCACGTTCTTGCCAGTAGCTTGCTCGAATGTCAGGGTGACAGGAATACTGCCTCCCTCCCGTGTTAAATCAGGCTTGACTTTCCACACATGCTCGACAGCCTTTCCTGCTGCCGTGAAGTTCCAGTGCTTAGGCGAAGCAACCCACCATTTTCCAGCATGTTGAAGAGTGCAGCTCATCTTGTTCGGTGACTTGAGCTTGGCGAATTGTTCATTAACGTAGTCGAAAACGAGCTTGTCAACATCCTCTGGCTCCATGTTTGGTACTGTGCGGATGGAGAATTTGCCAATGACCTTGGCTGGGATGACAGTCTTTGCGCCTGGGGCAGAGAAAGCACCTTCGATGCCGTGAAGAGATAGAGATGGGTATCGCCACCTGCCCATCAGGGTGCGCTCCTTGTCTGGAAAGAGACCGGTCTTGCTTCCAAGGGATTCGTAGAGGTTGTCCATTGTAAATGCAATATCTCCATACAGCCCCTTCTCTTCGTCTGTCATGGGAGCTACGAGCTTGTCGATGCCTGGAATGAGAATTGTGCCGTTGATATCGACGAGTGTGGACATGATTCTTGTGAGATCGGTCATGGGCTCGTGCGCTGTACCACCGAATACACCGCTGTGGAGATCTTGACCTGGACCCGAGACTTCGATTGAATAGTAGCTGCATCCTCGCAGACCGTATGTGAGGCAGGGCTTCTCTGTGCCTAACCAGTAGTTGTCTGATATGCATACAGCATCTGCGTCCTTGAAATACTTGTTTGCCTCCTCTTTAATGAAGTCGTCTAGACCTTCGCTCCCATACTCTTCCATGCCCTCGAAGCAGCATAGCAAATTGACTGGGAAATCAATGCCAGCCTTCTGATGTGCCTCAATAGCGTTCAACCAGCCGAGCACTGGTCCCTTGTCATCGGTGCTGCCACGTCCATACATGCGTCCTTTGTCGTCGACTGTGAGCTTGAAGGGTTCTGTTGCCCATCCATCATCCAATAATGCAGGCTGTACGTCGTAGTGACCGTATACGAGGATGGTTCGCTTGTTCTTGTCACTTCCATATCTGGCGACGACGACTGGCGGTAGATCGAGGTGTTCTTTATGTGGTTGTTTACCCAATGGCCGAAGCTCAACATCCGCACCTAGACGCTTGAGTTGATCTGCCAGCCAGTTGCCCATCTATACGCTTGTTAGTCTTGTTCATGTGGTGTGACTCAGGCTGAACTGACGCGGACAACCTCCGGGCGGCGTTCATCTTCAGCAGAAACAGACGGAATGGCAACAGCTTCACTCAATCTGTTGATGAAGTGGTCAGACAAGCCGTCAACCTGCTTGAAGTACGCATCAAGTTGAGGCGCCATGATTCGTCTGGAGCTGTACAGATATGGCCACACCGGTTTTGGGGTTTGCCTCGGGATGGAAACGTGGAATTGGCGGGCTTCTGAAGTGGTAAATTTGATCCAGTTTCGTAAAGTGTATCTCGTGGTTGATAGCACTTGGTGGGGGACATAGGGTTGCATGGAGGGGAGCGGTTGTGAGAACGGACCTTAGTTACTTTCGTCCCGCTTCAAGTTCTTCTATCGTAGATATAAATTAAACAACATCCATCGCCGGCTCTAAGCGGTTTGAAAGCTATACTCAACCTTCCTCGATATTCTTGCTCATATGAATCGCAGCTTCAAAAGCCGTGATCCCCTCGAAACCAAAACCTCAAGCTTGCCCTGTTTGCAAGACCTCGGACTCATCAATTATGGTTTCTTCAAAAAAATTCAAGTGGGATCATTAATTCCATGGAATAGGCTATGACATCTATAAATTTCCACAATCAAGACCGTGCAGTTCAGGGGACGTGGATATATTCTGTCATTCATTTTGGTCTAACCCACATCACACTTCGTTGCCCTCTATATTGGTCACACAGCAAGAGCTAAGCCTAAGTAACTGCAACAAGAGACATTAGGCAACTTCTGAAGAACATTTTGGTTCGCAAGAACTACTGTCCAACATCCATCACTCATTTAAGGTGAATATTCATCCTCCTAAACATCGCCCCAATCCGCGCTTCCTTCACCAGGCATGGTACTTCCTCGTTTGTTCCAGAACTGGCATTGGTGCTGAGCATGAACGATAATGTTGAACTTGTGAGTGTTGCTGAAGGTCTGTCCCATGGTGAAGTCGCCATTCTTATCCGAGTACTTGCAATCCTCCGCCAGTACCTTCGTCGCCGCAGCCAGACTCGTGCCATCGAGCACTTGGATAGGATGATCATAGTCGTTGCACCAGAATACGGCGGCGCCAAACCTGCAAGCAATCATTGCGCACATTTTTGGACCGTGGTGGACGAGCAAGCCCCATGATTCACCGGACTGGACAGATGCGATGGCTTCGATGTTGAAGGCGGTATCGGTTTGTCTTGCGCCAGGCCAGTGATGACCTTTCTCTTTGTGCTCGCCACAAATGGGTCCATCCCACTTAATGTACTCGTCGTCGTAGACGGTGATTGGTGGGCCTTGTCTCCAGGTAGTGATCCGTCCCTCTACGCCGTCACGGGCGGAGAGCCGGTTACGAGTTTCGAGGTGGACGTTGAGCTCTTGGACGGTACCGTTGAATATTGTGCCATCTGGAGCGGCCCAGACGGCTGGTGCGAGTGTGTAGCCGGCGACTAGTGAGACTGGTGCTGGTGAGGCGATGACGAGGTAGACGATGGCAGAGAGGACTGAGATGAGTCCGACGGCCTTCATGATGGCGAAGACTTGGTATTTGGTCGATTGAGTGGTCGTTTTGTGTGAGAGTTGAGCGGGAGTGGAGTGAAAAGTGAATTGAGAGTAAGGAAGGTTTTGTGCGACTTCTCGTCGACCTTGCGTCATTCAACATTCTGAAGTGTGAAGGCTAAGCAGATACCTGGACAATGAAAGCTTACGTTGATGTGAGTTGAGACGGCCACTTTTGTTACTGGCGAGCTTGCTGCTCGAAATCAACACTGTGGAAGGATTCGTAGCTCTAGAATGAAGGATTGGCGGGCAGGTAGATATGTGAAGTATAAAATCGCACCCACAAAGTATTTTCCTTTACTTTCACTCAAGTTCACCGTGCCAGGGCATAATCTCTATCTTCTATTATTATACCAGTGAATTGGAGCTGCATCCTTCTCTCGTTGGAATGATTCGATGGTACAAGCATGAGGAAGCCATGAAATATAATCTCTAGACACATCTAGTAAGCTGCACTTTTCAAAAAAGCATCAGATGCAAGCCTGAGCATCGAAACCGCCCACAGCTCCAGATCAGTATAGCAGCCAGGTAGCCGCCTGTCAAGCCAAGTCCACCAGCACCTGCGCCACTCCTTGAGACAATTCCACCCCATCCGATCATCATACAAGAAAAGAGAAAGTCCAGCCACCCTTGATCTCACCTACTCATACACGTCAAAAGCCGAATTTCAGTTACTTCTGCGTTATGATCATCAACCTGTCTTCAACAGGCAGTTGATCCCATGGAACAGTGGACTGCTGTCCACCAATTTGGCCATTGACACCATTACTCGGCCCTGCCATGCCCAGCCTCGCACTGCCATTGAGACCATTCAAGCCCGGCACATTCGTCCCATTAGGTGACATCCCACTGACGTAGCCAGCTCTCTTGTCAGCAGCCTTGCGTTTGTCCTGCACCAGATGCCCCTTCAACCCTTTAAGATATTTCTTCGCAGCATCAACGATGTACTTTGGTTCAAGACTCTGCTGTAAAGTATCAAGCATTTGTCGAACCTGTGTCTCCGATTTGAAATGCGGACACACTCTACCGTGTCCAAAGTGTGCCATGCCACATATGTTGCAATGCTCAGGACCTGCCAGCTTCAAGGGACAGGAACCGATGAAGTGAGTTTGGTTGCACAGATTGCAGGCGCGAACGGGAGGATAGGCTTTGCCGTTTGTCATCCGAGCATTTGGATCGGCTGGGAGGCGTGGATCTTTCAGTTGGGCACGTTTAAATGCTATCTTTTCTTTAGCATGACGCTCTGATAAAAGTGTAGGGTCAAAGCTGAGGGGGACTTACCTGGAGCTTTAAGTGGACCTTTCTTCATGGCAGGAGGTTGTTGAGTTCCTCCGATGGTCCTAGGCTTTTGTGACCCACCCAGAATGGCACCGGTGGTACCAGCCTTCGACATGGCTTCAGCAAGATCCCTCGGATCGACAGGCCCAGCATCTTGCTCATCGGCGGACTCTTGCTCGCTCTCGGAGGCCTGGAAGTCAGTATCACTGTCATCTCCGGAATTATGACGCTTGCGGTTGCGTTTGGGCTTCTCTGGAGTAATTGGTGGGAGGCCTAGTCCTGGACTGTTAGACCCTACACGGTTGGCCTCCGCTGGTAAGTTGCTGTCCGTTCCGTCGTAATTGACATCTCGTCGCTGGCGTTTACCTCGACCGAGATCAAGCTTGGCTCGTGCCGCTCGCTCAGCCGCTTCTTTCTCACGTTCTTGCAGGATCTTCTCCCAGAAACTGGCATCGGGAGCTTGTTCTTCCTCCACCACCTCAAGGGTCTCTTGAAGAACAGCGGTATCATTGGCCCATACACGAGCGAATGAGAATTGTGACTCGGCAGTGTCATCCTTGTCAGATTTGGTATTCTCAATCATTGTGCGATCTAGAAGCTTTTCGATGGACTCCTCGTCGTACTTGATAATTTGGTCAGGATTATCGTCGTTGAAGATTTCGGCCATTCCGTGCTTCAAAATGCCCTCCATGTCCTTCTCTTCGACGTCTTCTTCGTCTAGTTTGTTGATCACGACTTCGTCAAGAGCCATCTTCTTGCGACCCATTTGCATGATTTTCTCCTCGGCACTATTTCTGGTCATAAGCTGGAAGCAAAGAACCTTCTTTGTCTGACCAATACGGTGAGCTCGGGAGATGGCTTGAATATCCTGATGAGGGTTGAAATCTGGATCGAGGATAATAACGGTATCTGCTGTGGCGAGATTGATGCCGACACCTCCGGCGCGAGTCGATAGGAGGAATGCAAAGGATTGTGAGTTCTTGCTGTTGTACTCGTCGATACGCTTCTGTTTCTCCAAGGCAGGGATGTTGCCGTCTAGGCGCTGATACGCCATTCCCATGCCTTCGAGGAAATCTTCCATGATATCAAGCATGTTCAGAAATTGACTGAAAATAAGAACGCGATGACCGGCTGCTTGTAGTTTTGGTAGAAGAACATCTAGCAATTGAAGCTTAGAGGAAGCTTCCACCAAATTGGCATGAGTGACGGTCTGGTCAAGGTGTCGCTCTTCAATAGCTTGGTTGAAGACGAAGGGATGGCAAAGACATTTACGAAGCTGCATGAGGATGTTGTTGAGACCCACCCGTTCATCTTTCTTAAGTGTACCTTGGCTGAAAAGCGAACGCAATAACTCAGGTCGCTGCTCTAGGATGGAACGGTATGTTCGCTTCTGCAAAACGCTCATAGAGACTGGCAAGATGATCTGCGCCATCGCGGGCAAAAAGCTCAACACCTGAAGTTTTGTTCTCCGGAGAATGAACGGTCGGATTAGACCGTGAAGCTTCACAATCTTCTCATTGGTCATGTCTGCGAATTCCTCCTCCATCTGAGAGGCGTTGATCTTGTCGTCCAAAAACTGAAGCAAGTTGAAGAGCTCTCGAGCGTTGTTTTGGAGAGGGGTACCTGTGAGAAGGATGCGGAAAGGAATCTTCAGCGCAGCTAGGCAGTTGTGCAGTATGCTCTCGTCATTCTTCAAGCGCTGTCCTTCATCAACAATCAACCCTTGCCAGTTCACAGCCTTTAAGAATTTACGACTGGAGTCATCAACAACAGAATCGTATGAAGTAATCACGACGTGACAGTGAAGAGTCTTGCTGTTGTCTGGGAAGAGCTCGTGCTCGTAAGCCATTTGTCGCGCTTTGGCCGATCCGTAATATGTGACGACGCGAAGTTGCGGCGCCCACTGCTTGATCTCTCTCCGCCAATTTGGGCAAGTCGAGTTGGGAACAACCACCAGGAAAGGATAGCACTTAATATCCTGGACCATCGTAGCCAAGAAAGCGATGATCTGAATTGTCTTACCAAGACCCATCTCGTCAGCGAGGATGCCATTCTTCTGTTTGTACCATTGATAGTAGAGCCAGTTCAGTCCATCCACCTGGTACTTCATCAGTTCACCACCTACGAGGTTGTCGGGCTGTTTGGCCTTCTCCTTGAACTTTCCGGAGCGGACTTTCTCAATTCGCGATCGCAAATGAGCCGCTGCGGGAATTGTGGTATAGCGACCTAGGACCCAATCATTGTAGGCTGTAACGAAATCAGTCCATCTCTCGCCATCTTCGGGACCCGGGACGGCTTCCCAAACAGCATCTTCATATCCGAGACCTTTGTACTTGATCAGAGCAGAATCGACTTCTTTAATACGAGCTTTGTCAATCTCATAGCCTTGAATGTCGACACGATTGGAGTATTTCACATCAAGAACAATGTCGATTCGCACCCATTCTTCCGGAATTGCATCCTCTGTGGTCAGTTTTGGCGACGCTTGCTTATTAAAAAAAGCCTTCCGCATCGCTGGTGCAATGACTCCCCAAGTCCAAGCACCGGGCATCCAGACTGATTGAAGGTAAGAACGGTTCTCCCACTTGATCAAGTATTCCTTGTCATCTTCATCAACAATTGACACATCAAGGCTAGGATCGTAGCTGTTCGCATCCGTTGGTCTCCAAGCAACCAGGCCACTAACTTTACCAAGCATGTCGACGCATTGCTTGCATGTCCAGTCCTTGGAGTACTCAATGAATCGATTGTTAGCACTATCTTCGTCATCGTGTTCTGGATTTGAGAATCGGTTGCGTGATTCGAGGTGATGATAGTGGAAAGGACGGGTACATTGGATGCAGCGGAACATGACATTCGCTGGATTGTTGATGAGCGAGGGAGAGATGTCTGCGATAGGATCTTGGCCTCCATTCTGCTCGCGTTCACGCTGTTCCTCAGCAGGAGACTTGCGCGTGCGAAAAGGAATACAACTGGCTCCGATTCCGTTACAATCCTGACATCTCGCAAGGTTTGGTGCGTGAATATCTTTCTTTTGCGGCATGTTCACACAGCGTCGACACTGAAGCACAAAGTCATCTTCGTCAATCTTGGTAACGAGATGCTCTCTCCCACCTCGGGGACCAAGACATGCTCTGTGATACGAAAGAGAGCAGCCTTGGCAGAAGACAAGCTGTCCAGCCGCGTTACCAGAGTTCTTGCAAGTATCGCAATATTGCATGTGTCGTTCGCGGAATTTATTGCCACGAGCCAATGGCTTGAAGGCTTCCTTCGCGCCCGTAGCTTTTGGAATTGCAGCGGGGCGTGAATCGGAATCGAAACGGTAGATTTCTCCTTCGCCAACTTCTTCCATGTTGTACTGGTGGCGGGTTTCACGGCCAGAGCGCCGTGTAGCTTCTTGAATAGGCTTCGCATTCTTACGACTTCTGCTATTAACCGTCTCGAGCTGGTGAAGCTTGCGACGCTTCCTCCTGGGTACGACATCTGATCGCAGAAGATTAATTGCATCATCTGAGGACTCCTCCTCATCTTCAATTTCGTCATCAGATGGCTCCATGCGGCTGCCGCGAGTGCGTCCGTTATGCTTGGCAAAGGAGAGGCGCGATTGTCCGAAGTCTTGGTTGCGAGGGGCAGGTCGACGTCCGGAACGTCGGCGACTGCTGTCTTCTTCTTCGCTCTCTTCTTCCTGTTCTTCTGAGGAGTCGTCACGTCTGCGTTTGGATTTGCGGCTTGGCTGTGGTCGACCTCGCGATGAACGGCCTCTTGTGGATTTCCTGGTGATTATTTCGTCATCAGAATCTGTCTCGGAGAGCTGTATTGAGCTGAAGTTGGTAACAGCCTTTCCACGCGACAATCGAGCGCGGGTTCTGCGTGGTTTTGCCATTTCTTCCTCTTTACTGCTTTCAGATTCGGGCTCGGCGAGCTCTTCAAAGTCAGATTCGCTATTCAATCCTGCGGCTTGCTTCTCAAGAGCTTCTTTGCCGTTATCAAGGTCGAGGAGTTTGTCGAAGGAGACCTTGAAGGATGTTAGAAACTTCTTGTTCGCGTTCGAGGCAAGAGAGTTCATAGAAATGACTCCACGCGGCACAATAGCGCTGGCACGGAGGGAAGTGTAGGAACAGATTGTATCGCTCCAAGAGTAGTACTCAAGAATAATATTCTTAGGCACGAATGGGGTGTAAGGTAGATGGAGGAAGAATGGGTGAGAAGGTATATAAGGGACATGGTAGATACCCGGACGAAAGCGTCACAACAGCGAGAGCTGATAGATGTCAAGTTTCGACGTGATAAGAGGATATAGGTAAGTGGAGATACTCACTGTTGCCTCATGCCTGTCTCTGAATCTCACTCTATAACCCAAACCATTCTCATCCACCTCTTCCTCAAGTACCTTGTCCACAATGGAGTCCAAAAACTCATAGTCATTCCTGTCAAAGGCCTCAGGCTCATCGATCAAGACTTCCTTGAACCATCTCTTTGCTTGGGCCTCTTCATCTGACATCTCCACATCGCCGTCGGCATTGTTGTTCGCGTCTGGGCTTTCAGAAGCCAGATTGATAGGAGAGTACTGCGCAGTGTCCTCTTTAGCTGACTGGCTTTCGGCGCGTCTACTCCCAGTCCTGCTTGTTGCGACAGACGAGGATCCCGTCCGAGATCTGGCGGCGGAACTGGTGACCATAGTAGAGGGGAACGGCGGGCAGTCAATGCGTTGCGTCGTCTCGCGTTAAGGAGGCATGGAGTATGGCGAGGAGAAACGAATGGGTGTCTTCGCAATAGGAGGAATTGGTATGATTATTGAGAAATAGCTTAATGTTGTTCAAATCGCGTGGAAGTAGGTAGCAGATTAATAGAGGCGCATGGAAGACGCGATCAGAGCTAGGTGCGGATGACGATCCAAGCTCTATCAAAATAATTGTTACGGAGTACACTTTCGAGTTTCGACACTCGTCAACACTGCGATGGCATCAAGAAATTGACATGCTAAATACCTGCAGAAATGGCAGCGTCCTCATCCACTCGCCTACTGGTTTAACATGCATTGGGCATTTACAGCGCCGATTCATCTCGCGGAACACGGCCATTGAGCGCG
Organism: Venturia pyrina ICMP 11032; assembly: GCA_000738655.1. Taxonomy (NCBI): domain Eukaryota; kingdom Fungi; phylum Ascomycota; class Dothideomycetes; order Venturiales; family Venturiaceae; genus Venturia; species Venturia pyrina. The sequence continues at coordinate 104,375 of JEMP01000080.1, read as the reverse complement.
GACTTCGTCAGGAGGCGAGTGGAGGCCGCACAGAAAGGCCTTGGGAGGGTCGTAACAAGCCATGGGAAAGCCGTAACAGGCAAACATGGGAGCGCCGCGGGAACCAGTCAGATATGGAGCCATTTCTCAAGCGAGACGTTAAATATCCCAAAAGATGGGAAGACCGGTTAAGTCAACGCCAACTCGATGATGGCGGGAGCTCAACCCCGTATGAAAAGAAAATATTCGAGAAGAGACCGTTCCAAAGCGAAGAGGCCGACCTCGGGAATCCACGCTCATATGGAGATGGTCAGAACAAATGGGAGAAGAAGCCATACAAACGGGACCAAGTCGATCGTGGAAGCATGCAATCTTACAGGCATGGAGACGGGACAGAGCAAAGCCGTTCATTTACAAAGAGACCACAGGAAGAGGTTGGACCACGGACACATAAATGTGAGTCGAGGCCATTGGAACGTAGAAGTAGCAAACCGTGGACGCAGCACCATCAGAACAAAGTATGGGAGGCAGGCGAGCTAGAGCTGTGGGAAAAACGACGGTATCCACGCGAAACAGACAACCGAGATATTTCACGCTCATTCAGGAGCAACAATCGCGGATCCCCCTCAACGGCAAATGAATCTGAAGCCGCACCTCTAGGTTTCACTCGCCCCATTGTCGGGAGAGATCAAGGAAATGAACGACAGCCGCAGCTCAGGCCCATGTCCCGCAAAGAATACAAGGAGATCAAGTACGAAGCAGAGAGCGAACCCATCTCAATTCCATATACAACGGCGGCTTCAGAGTTTCTCTACGGATATAACCCTGTTCGTGCGGCTTTGAAGGCTGGCAGACGGAAGCTCTATAAGATCTACATTCACCGGCGAGTAGCGGGCCGAGAGGACGGAGACCATGTACAGACCGTAAAAGCGCTGGCAGAAAATGCCAAGGTCGAGGTCAAGGACGTTAATGATAGTTGGCTGCGAGTAATGGACAAGATGACCGACTACAGACCGCACAACGTAAGGCTATCTTCTACTACTCGGATTCAAACGAGCTGACATGTTTAGGGCGTCGTCTTGGAAGCTTCACCTCTTCCTCGTCTCCCCGTTGTCTCACTTGGCCCTGTTCAGAAGAAGGAAGACGGCGAAGAAGGCTTCCATCTCACCCTTGGCCCACAATCTAGGGAAGAACTCGTAATCAACGGCGATGGTTCATGGCAATCCTTCAAATCACACAACTGGCGCTCCCCTTTTGTCCTCCTCATAGACGATGTCACAAACCCGGGTAATCTGGGCGCCATAATCCGCTCTGCACACTTCTTAGGCGTCGACGCCATTGCTTTGTCGACGAGGACTTGCGCTCCGTTGAATGCGGACGCCGTCAAAGCTTCTGCTGGAGCTGCGGAAGCGATACCCTTTTTGAAAGTCGAGAATGTGAGCGAATTTCTCCAAAGATCCACGATCAATCATGGTATTTCATGGGATATCTACGCTGCGACGACGCCAGGAAAGTCGGATGGTCTTGATCATCGAAGAAGGCACTCATATCAGCAAGGAGCCCTTCTCTTCACCTCCAGACCTTTCACAAGACACGTGAAGCATGCCATGGAGGATAAGTACGGCCCTGTATTCCGCTCACCTCTTGGTGTTGGTCGGCCCGTCATTCTTGCTATTGGCGGCGAGCAGAAGGGTCTCGATCGTGCAATCACTCAAAGAGCGAGGGCGTTTGTGCAGATCTTGCCACCCCAGGAGCGTTTGCTGGATGTTGATGTTGATTCATTGAATGTGAGCGCGGCAAGCGCGATTCTTTGTGCGCAGTTCATGACAACGAAACCCGAGGGATTGAAACATAAAGAGAGCATGGATGCGAAGTGGGGTTGGGAACCGATAATTAAACGGCACGTACAATCATAGCTTGTATGAATATGTATGAATACTAAGGAAAGGAAACCCATGGCGATGTATGTAACATGTTTAACGAGCTGACGCTGGGTGTGCGGTGGTATTGAAGATGAGGAGCTCCAGGCCAACCTTCTCTCGCTCACGACTACAATCATATACGTTTGCCTTCCAGGCCTTTTATGATCTCCTACGCTCACATTAGCTAAGCTTCGATTCCAAATCCGCTGGCTCCCGCTTCTCTCACTACTCGATTGAGTGAGGTATCAAACAGCTGGCGTATCAATTCGCCTCGTACAAGTGACAGCACAATGATGGCTCGCTGTCGAAGGAACCAACTTTTCATGGATTGTGAGATAGGTGCCGGTTGCAGAATATGTTTTCCATGGTTCGAATAGGTCATGCATGTAAGATTGTTGCTGGGGCTGGGGGTTTTGATAGAAGAAATGATTGCTGGATATAGTCACGGGGCTCGGAGTTGATGAAAGTGAGAAAAAGCACATACAAGGATCCACTTTACAGTATACACATCCCAAAGTAGCGAGACCCCTGGCACCCATCTTCTTTCGTCTCGTTTGTGATTGTTCCAACTCCATCCATCAAACCTCAATCATTTGTACAATTCATTGCACTTTTGTCACTCGCTGTCTGAACGCTGAATTACTCCAAGCCAAGTATCGCATCTCAACTTCGAAGGCTCCGGCCTTACTACTGATGGACGATTACTGGGAAGACGACGAGCTACAAGACCGCCTCTATCATGCTCGCAAAGAAGAGGAGCGTAGACAGCGGTTTCGTCCCTCAAAGAGTGACTTTCATTGGACACTAAGTCGGACCAAAACAATAGCTCTCATCCTCGGTCTGCTGTTGAGTGTATGGTGGCTGCTATCATCGATACCCAGGACCACAAGACTAGACTGGTCTCGATATGCATACAGCCAATATGCAACCGATACTCAAAGTCTTTGCAATGCAGTCATGGTGTTTGCAAGTCTACACAAGCTAGGCAGTAAAGCAGACAGAATACTTCTGTATCCACAACAATGGATGTACCGCAAGGACACCAAGACTGCCTGGTTGATGGAGACCGCCAAAACGAGGTATGGAGTAAAGCTGGAGCCCATTCAACTGATAAGTGCCGACGGAAAACCCGCAACTCCAGGTACTCTGGCAACGCCTGACAGTGACTGGAACCTCAGCGTCACCAAACTTCGTGTCTTCGACCTCATTCAGTACGACCGTGTCGTTCATTTGGATTCTGATATTACACTCCTTCAGCATATGGACGAACTTTTCGCGCTTCCATCAACCCCAGTCGCAATGCCCCGCGCGTACTGGTCTCATGGTCCTTACCCGAAGTGGGAGCTTACAACTGTAGTCATGGTGATCGAACCCAGCACGCACGAAGTTCCAGCTATGATGAAGATTTTACGCGAATGGCAGAAAGATCCATCTTATGCGCAGTCCAACAAATACGACATGGACTTGTTGAATGACCGGTTCGGAGGCAGTGCAATGGTCCTCCCACATCGACCGTATACTATGCTGTCAGCTGAATTCCGCTCACACAACCACACAACGTATATGGGAAATCCCCACTCGCACCCTCTCGACCAAAGGGCGATCTGGAAGGCCGATCATGCCCTTTCCGAAGCAAAAATAATTCATTTCAGCGACTGGCCACTGCCGAAACCTTGGATCATGTGGCCTTCAGAAGGGCTCGCTGAAATACAGCCAGATTGTGGTGGCAGTACCAAGGGAACTTGTCGAGAGCGAGAAATCTGGAAAAAGTTGTATGACGACTTTCGACGTCGGAGGAAGGAGATTTGTGGGATTCTGTCGGTGCCTGCACCGGATTGGTGGACCTGGAAGAAAGAAGTTGGTGCTGGCGGTGATCAAAGCTGATGACTTGGACTGCAGATGCAGACGGACAGATCAATAAGATCTTGCAATGAATCCAGTAAGTTGTTACTTCTTGACCAAGTCTGGTACGTTTTTAAATTTAACTATGGCGGTCGTTGCAAAGAGCTAACATGAGATCAAGCTTCTTAGATACGATTGACATTCCAGCCCCAAACTTATTCACATGCGTTGATCCGAAGTATCTGTTGTCTGAAAATGTTGGTGAGTGAGGGGTAGTTTACGACACTCAGCAGAACTTAGTTGCATCGAACCGGTCAGCAATCAACAGAACGTCGTTGCGATCGTGCATGCCATTCTCGCCCTACTCTGCAAGAATATGCATGCACAAGACCATTTGCATTGAAACCATCCTGCTGAAGTTGCACTCATTTGACGCCACCAGAACTGCCAATTTGTACTAAAATCATTCGTCTCGACTGTACTGGCGGTCTCTTATCGTCAAGCAGCCAGCACAGCTTGGTGCAATATAGTGTGCAGCTTCCTCCACTGCTGTCCTTAGCCATCCAAAGTTCGCGCCCATACAGGAACCTGCTGTTCAATGATGGGTGAGGCAGATATCAGGATGATCACAAGTCTGCTTCGGTCAGGCAGTCTACTATCAGGCAGCGAACCTGAGATCAACAACGCATTAATTTGAAGCCACAATCCCATGAGGAAGAGCTATGTCGCAAGTCTCAGATGGGCGTTCGCCCAGCCAGCCCAGAAATGAAGAGCTGGAAAATGATAACAAATTGCAACCGGAAACTCGGCCTAAGACGCCCAAGCTAACGCCACGAAAGACGAAGAAAGACCAGCAAAGGGCAAAATCACGACCACGGCGCTACAGTTTTGTTGATGACGATGCGCGAGAGCCTAGCGAGCCAATTCGAAGGCCGAAATCGGCCAGAATCTTAGAGTCTCGCCCTGCTCTTCAAGCTTCACAACAGTACCATGCCCCTCCCGATCCCAGAGCCTATCATCAAGGTTTTGTTCCACCAAGATACCATAACCCCCTGAACAGCTATCTGTTCCTCCCGCCTCAGGCAGCGCCTCAAGCAAACCAAGCGAGACCAATCATACAGCCTCCCAGATATGTCAATCCAAACGCAAGTCCTTATGGATACCCTCAACAGCAATGGAATGCTTATGGACAGCCTTTCGCCCCTGCTCGACCCTATCCGCCTCAATTGCCAGGATTTGGACCGCCGATGAGAAGAGGCCCCACGACACCTCTCGAACGGGAGAACTATGAGCTAAAAAAGGAGCTAGGGCTCATCAGGCTCGAGCAGCAGAGGGAAAGAAAGGAGAAAGAAAAGGCTGAAAAAGAAAAGGCTAGAGCGGCGAGACAAGCTGCAGAAAGAGAGGTCACCAAGAACAAAGTGCTGGAGGAATTGCGTCCGATATTGGACCAATATATTCAAGCGGTATGGCGACAACGAACACTGGCGATTCGAGACACCTTTCCATCATCTGACAGATCTGTTCCAAGGCTAATGCCTGCACACGATATAAGAGGATTGCAAGCACCGCCTCGGATCTGGCAGCGTAATTTGCAGTCAGAAAGAGAAAGAGATGTAGGTCCGACCCTCGAAGACTTCAACCGTTACCTCGAGCAAAAAAAGTATCAGGAAGGACAATGGTCATCCACTACTCCTTCATTGAACAGCGGAGGCTTCGTCGACCAAGGGTCCTATTTTCCACTCGCCCAGCCAGCCTATAACCCCATGATAGATCCAAGCTTTCAAAGCCAAATCGAAGCAACGGTGGCGAACATGATACCAGGTTTGCTTCAGCAAATGCAGCAAGGTGCGTCTTCGATACGCAATTATGCAGCTGAAGCTGCTGACCTTAGCTCCCAGATCATTCAGCAGTGGGCTAGAGGACAGGCAGAAATCTCGTCACCCAACGATTCCAATCCTGGCATTCCACGCAAAACGAGAGCAGATTCTGGATATGTGTCAGCCACGAATGGGGAAGCTTCGAATCGCGGTCGCGCTCAGAAAAGATCAAAGGGACGGAAAAGGTCGTCGAGTGGTAAAAAGAGGGAGAAGCAAGATGTTATGGCGGAGGATTATCCGGGAGCGGCGGATGGTGAGTTCGAGATGATTCCTGGGAGGAGGCCGGCGCCTTATGGACCGGGGTTTTCTGGTATCTATGCGCCAGAACCGCCGTGGAGGCCTGGGGCTTTGTGATAAACCAAGACCACGGTAGGAGGATTGCATGATGCTTGATACCCGCCTTCCAAGGCTTGACTGGGTTCACTTCGAACCACTTTTTGCGATTGTCTGTTTCTTAGGATATAACAAAGAGTTCTGGTGACTTTGCAGGTTTGGGAGGCAGGATCGGTGTCAATCTGCGCTGACAATACATTATTGAAGAGGACAGTCAAAATATAGGATAGACTGACATCACTATGCAACGTGCAACCGTTCACGGCTGACGCGCACAGTCATGGATTTGGCACTCAACCTAGGGCGATTGACGTGGTCTCTGCATTCGTGAGTTGTTCAAAAGCTGGATTTTGACTTGCCTTGAAGATGCAAGGCGACTGTCCAGAAGGCAGTAATAGGAATTGCTTCGTATTCTGTGTAAGCAGACTTCTTAACCCTTGTGATTTAGAGATGACGTTCGTTGGATCATTTTCCTGTTATGCTTCCAACTTCTCCAACCCTTCAATGAAAGATTCCGAGGCCACCCAAACTATATACTGATGTCCATGGAAAATAGTGATTATTCACGGTCTGTGACATATTCATTGGTACTTCAATCCATATAAAGCTGCCTAATCCTTTGCATCATTTCGAACATCAACAACTCAGCAAAACGCCCATCAAAACTCACGACAGCAACCACTGACGAAACATCAAGCCTTCTCAGCAGAATTCCAACCCAGTATTTGCGTTCACACCTACCAATTACCGATATCAAGGCCCCTTGCAAGAACTACAACGACAAAATTCAACAGATATATAGAATCCATCAGAACCTCAGCCGCCTTAGTCAACCACCAAAGTTAACCACAAGAGTCAACCATATCAAGAGTCAACCATATCAAGAGCCAACCATATCAAGAGCCAACCTTCAGAGCCAACCAACACAGACAACAACGACACCTAACAACAATGCCCATCGACACAGCCGGAAAGTACTACCCAGATCGCACAATATCCTGTCCAAACTGCGATTGGGAACTCTCACCAGAACTTGACAAAACGACGTCCCCGCCAACAGTTCTGAACATGAGGGAAACGGATGCTAAAGCAACAGCGCACCGTAATATCTGTATACTTCCTAGTAATGGGGTATGGGGAACGGAGAGGAAGTCTACGGTCACTGTGAAGCGTCGTTGGTGGTCTTGAAGGTCGTTGGTCACTTTATTGATGGGGTTTTGCGGTGTTTTGTTTATTTGGGCATCTGGGTGACGTGCTTGTGATACCTATTTTCGACGTGTTATTGGTTTTCAGTCAAGCCTAACAAGCGGGTCGTAACGGTGGCTTGGATCTCTAGAATATCCGACCTGATATACCGTTGAGAAGACGGGTTTGATATTCTACATATGAGTAGGCATGTACCTAATTAGCGATAACCTTTTCATCATCGACGTTGAATTATGAATCTCAGTCCCGGGTTGTAATGCCGACAATTGGTTATTTTTTGGACATGGGAGTTTACAAAGTAGACACCTAGGATCATGGAATGCCGACTTCCCTGTCACGATGCTTGATTAGAGTTTCGACTACGGAGCGGATACGATTACGAGCCGGTACGTTTTGGTGGATGTAGTTCTATACGACTGCGAGGGCTGCATGTACGAGGCCGAGGCACTACCTAGTGAGTTTTACTGTGTACTAGGCACTTGGAAGGCGGTGAGGCAGCTAGGACTAGTAGATAAGTTCCCTTCCGATTGCATGGAATCGCGTCCTCACGCCTTCTTGCGCAACGATATAGATCTACTCTTTCTAGTAGCCCTAGATCAGATTCCGTAAAGTTCCTATAGGCCTACTCGTATGTAGAAATGCCCGATACCGATTCCGGGAAACAAGATCGCGCTGTCTACCTACTTCTTAGGGGCCCGACCCGATCCTTTAGCACAGTATCCACAGTACTGTGTACTCCAAAGCCATGGTGAGCAGCCCATGCAATCATCCGGGTCACCGGAACCGATGCCAAGGTTGGAAGAAAACTTTGGTCTTACTGTGTACTACTATGTAATGTACTGTGGTAGACATACCACAGTAGGTACCGGAGACTCGGTGCAAAGCCGTGGACAAGGAAAGACGCGCACGGCCTGGATTGGTGAGGAAAACCCAGAGGCAAGTCATTAAGCCAGCCACAACACAACAAACAACTGCGTTAATGGGGGTAATGGATGTCTGTATCGGGCCTATATGGCATTTTGAATACCGCAAGGATTCTTTTGCTGTACATACTGTGTAAGCGGATGAAGTACCATAGTAAGGTTAACTGGGTTGCTTGGCATACCTTACCCCCGTAACCACAGTTCGTTACGCTCACAGTATGCTGTCCCAGTCCGATGAGCCAAGACTCCACACTCCACACTCCACCCGATAACAGTTGACCTAGCACGTCCGACCCAAGGTCCGAGACCGAGGCAAGATCCTGTTCATGCCCGTCACCATTTGATCCTACAGGGTCAAATGCAAATGGTGACGGGTACCACAGTAGGATAGATGAATGTCTAACAGCAAGGAGATGAACCGATGGTATGTCCTCGTTGCAAGGGAGGCAAGTCCGATAGATACCAGATGAAGGCAGGGAGTACTTACTGTGGTATAGTACAGGAGAGGACTTGATAGGCCGAATTGTCCGTTCCTGGTCGCCGCTCTAGCCAACAAGCCAGCCAGGAAGTCGTAAATTAACTGCCACAAATCCACAAAGTACGGCTCGAATATCACTGGACAGAGCGCAAACCAAACAGTCGCCGATGTGCATTGCAGGCTGTATAGTACATCCGTTAGATGCCTCACTCCCATACTTGATTCAAACCGACACCTTGGATCAGGAATCAAGACTCTTGGTCATTATTTCCAGCGTTGCGTGGGCCGACCACGTCGAACGTCGATTTCTTACTGTAACGAGTAATCGTATATTAACTCTTGGCATCTTGGCTCGACAGTCACCTACCCCTGTTATTCCAGCAATCCAGGTTAGAGACATCCTCTCCGGTTGGATAGAGCTCATCTTCGAGTTAATCTTTAATTCACAGTCAGTTCTGATTTCTGAACGCTCCCAATGTTGTCGGCTGAGACCCACCTCAATGGTTGTATTACCCTCAGGCCAGTTGTGCGCCCTCAAATCTGGATAGTGCATACGAGTAACCTTGGGTAGATACTCGCTTGCTGCTGGCGTTTTGCACCAGTCTTCCGCACATCGGTGGAGGTATTTGATCAGTATACAATGCTTCGCAATTCTTCACCTTCAGTCTCTTTCCATTTCCACGCCTGGCCTCATTTCCAATTCTTAAACGCCCATACACTGAAGGAAGTAAAAAAAATCTAAGCACCTCAGCAGTCGATAGCAAGATTCTTCCTTGCGTCTTCAAGCACACTTGGCGGCGGCTCTCATAGGCTTGTGTGCCTGTAACCGACATTTCGTCGCGTCGCATTTGGCAGGATCCCAAGATTCAATATGGACGCGAAAACAGACCATAGCCACTCAACGAGTGAGAAGCCAGCAAGTACAGGCAGCGAAGTCGAGCGCCAAACTGATGTGGAAAATGATGTAGAAAGGTCTGCCGGGATCGATGGGAAAGAGGTGCAAGATATTACAGAAAAGGCTGAAATTGATCCTAATGTTGTGGATTGGGATAGTGAGGTAATTTGCTCGATTTTACTGCTCGTCTTCTTTTTTGAGAGAAACTGACATTCGATTCTTATCTCAGGAGGATCCATTGAACCCGCTGAACTGGACGAAGAAGAAGAAATGGCTTACTGCAGGACTTCTCTCACTGATGACCTTAATCACGCCTCTAGCCTCCTCTTTGTTTGCTCCCGCGGTACCACAAGTTATGAAAGAGTTCAAGGAGACAGATTCAACAGTAGCCTCCTTCGTGGTGTCCGTATACGTTCTTGGGTATGCCACCGGGCCAGTATTGTTTGCTCCTCTCAGGTTAGTATCGTCGCATTTCGACACAGGAAAGCTGTGCTGACATGTCTGAGTGAAATGTATGGGCGTACCATAGTTTACCACGTCACCAATGTGCTTTTCTTCATCTTCACCATTGGCTGTGCTGTGAGCCAGGATATGGGAATGCTGATAGCATTTCGGTTTCTCGCAGGGACTGCTGGATCGTGTCCGATGTAGGTTTCTCCTTCCCAGCGTCGGGTCTTGCTAATACCTTTGCAGGACGATCGGAGGCGCCTCAGTAGCTGATTTGTTCCGAAATGAGGAGCGTGGAACGGCAATGGCTGCCTGGAGTCTGGGGTCTCTTCTAGGTCCTATGATAGGTCCGATTGGGGGCGCGTATCTAGGCCAAGCGAAAGGATGGCGTTGGGATTTCTGGCTGCTAGTCATTGCCGTACGTCACCCCAGAAAGAATAATCGAGCAGCTAAACTTACCTTTACAGTCCGGCGTTGTGATACTCGCCAAGTTCGTATTCGTCCGAGAGACTTACGCGCCAATCCTCTTGAAAAGGAAAACAGAACGTCTTCGAAATGAGACTGGAAACGACCAACTGAAATCAAAATACGACGATGGTCTTTCCCAGAAAGAGTTCCTCAAGAGGTCGGTTGTCCGGCCTTTGAAGATGCTATTTCGGTCTCCCGTGGTTTTTATCCTCTCACTGTACATGGCCATCGTCTATGGATATTTATTTCTTCTATTTACCACCATAACTGAGGTCTTCGAGACCAAGTATAAGTTTCATGCCGGAACTGTTGGTCTTGCCTATCTCGGCATGGGGATTGGACTACTCACTGGTGTAGTAACAGGCGGTGCGGTCTCTGACAAGCTCGTAACCAAGCTCACTGAGCGCAACGGTGGTCAGAGGAAACCTGAATATCGGTTGCCAGTAATGTTTCCCGCGGCTTTAACAATTCCGGTCGGTTTCTTCGTCTACGGCTGGTCAACGCATTACGCTGTCCACTGGATGGTTCCGATCATTGGTACCGGGCTCGTTGGCTTCGGTCTTATCACTATCTTTGTAAGCTTATCTCCATGTATATGTCCCTTGTCTCGAAGGTACTAACAACAGGGGTAGATGCCCATCATCTCCTACCTTACGGACTCCTTTACGATTTTTGCTGCTTCCGTCATCGCAGCCAATACTGTTCTGCGATCCCTCGTCGGTGCTTTTCTTCCTCTAGCTGGACCTTCACTGTACGACGCGTTGGGACTGGGTTGGGGTAATTCGCTGCTTGGTTTTGTCGCCCTAGCAATGGCTCCATTGCCTATCATCTTCTACAAGTATGGAGAGAGGCTTCGTACGAGCAAGAGATTTAGTGTTACTTTTTAATGCGTAGACGATATCGTAAGCAAAAGGCGGAAGTGGCTTCCATCACTAACAAGATCGCCTGAGTAAATGCAATGTATGTGTTTCCCCCAGTCATTCTGATTCCATCCTAAAGGTATACCTGGAACAAGTTTTTTTTAATAAACCACTCAATACCCACACACAAGATGAAGGCTTTTCTGGTGTTTGTGACATTACTACGACCGAAATGGAGAAATGCTTATAGAAAGGCGTGAAGGTGGACATCTCAGTAGCGGAAGAAACACCAGGATCCAATTGGTGTAGACGTTCTGGCCACCGAAGTTGTGAGCTGCATCATGGGGATCGTGATACAAGACCAGGAAGTGGCTATGACTATCAAAGGTAGCGGGTATTCTCGATGCCTGTGATCTCAATCTGTCGTGGGTACGGAATAGATGAGCTGGATATCTCCGCTTCGGAAAATTGCAGACATCAAAGCTCCTTTACAGCTTGGGATGGAGCAAGGGTGGAAGGGGAAGGGTTTAGTGCGAAGCGAGATCAGCCTCAGTGCCTGAGGCCTGAGGCCACAGCCAAGATTATCGAGCTTACTAATTTGACCCTGGTACGTCCTTGTCCTTCTCCCGCCTTGCACTCGTATCCAGGACATCCACATCCACTCTCTGACTCTCATCAATTCCATCCTGCTGCTACCCGGCCCATGGTCTGGATGCAGACATGAACATCCGCCTCCTGGCCGCCCCTGGACTCTCTCCGTGCCCGAACAAATGAATCGTAGGACGCGTCAGGATTCCCAGCAAGATGGCAACGTGCACAGAAACGTAGCAACAAACATTCTGCCATATCCATCTCAGGTACTCATTCTCAGGACGGCTACTTCCATTTCTCGATGACCGACGAATAGTTCAATCTTCACGTCTTCTACCGATTCGGAGTTTCTGACCGTCGACGTTCCCCTGGTCTATGAGTATCAGTAGGTATACCTTGCTGAATCATGTGCATGTTTACTCTGTCTGACCTCATTTTTCTGTCATACTACTAAATAAGAAACACCCGTGCTCTGACCTTCAACCCAGATTCAGACTGTCATGGCCCTGAGAGGCCAACAGGTATGCTTGTACCGCTGAGCAGCGACTGTGCCGACTGTCACGCATGCAAGCAACCGTGAAGATGCGTGCAGATCAGCCGGCTCTTATTGAACCTTGGCATTGTAATAAGGCTGCTTCCGTCAAGCACGGAGGAATGACTTTTACTTATTAGGACTGTTCCCATAGTCACAAATCCAAGCTTGCCGTTCTCCCTCGCCATGGCTTCACCACGCTCGTTAATCGTTCTTGCTGCCTGCTTCAGCGCTGCAATCGCTTCAGCAGCTTGTCCATTTGGTTACGATGGATCAAACCCTCATACTGAAAAGAGAACTACAGAGACTCTGGATCGCCGTGATGCTCCTCCAGTTGCGGTTAGCACGGACGATCTCTTGAAGAAATTCACCATCAATTCCACGGACAATTACCTCACCAGCGACGTTGGAGGACCAATTGAAGACCAAAACAGCTTGACTGCAGGCGAGCGAGGACCAACACTTTTGGAAGACTTTATCTTCCGACAAAAGATTACACATTTTGACCACGAAAGGGTAGGCTGGGAACTTCCGCTTCTAATGGGATAACATTTGACATGCGAAACAGGTACCAGAGCGTGCCGTCCATGCCAGAGGTGCAGGTATGTCTACTTCTCCTGTGGCGCAATGCAGTGTAGCGGTTCGGTCGAATTGTGCTTACCGAGATGAAAGGAGCACATGGTGTTTTCGAGTCGTACGGTGACTTCTCCAATATTACAGCCGCATCTTTCCTTGGCGCTCAAGGCAAGAAGACCCCGGTCTTTGTCCGATTTTCCACCGTTGCTGGGTCTCGAGGTAGTGCAGATACTGCCCGTGACGTCCACGGCTTTGCTACAAGGTTCTACACAGATGAAGGAAACTTTGGTACGTCTAAATTGTATTTTCTATCAGACCCTAGCTAATACGTCCAGACATCGTTGGGAACAATATTCCAGTTTTCTTTATTCAAGATGCCATTCTCTTTCCCGATCTCATTCATGCCGTCAAACCTAGCCCCGACAGTGAGATTCCACAGGCTGCGACCGCACATGACTCTGCGTGGGACTTCTTCAGTGGCACACCTAGTTCACTTCACACTCTTTTCTGGGCAATGGCAGGACAGGGCATAGTGCGTTCATTCCGGCATATGGACGGATTCGGTGTGCATACTTTCCGTATGGTCACCAATGATGGCAAATCCAAGCTTGTGAAATGGCACTTCAAGACCTTGCAGGGTAAAGCTGCTCTAGTATGGGAAGAGGCTCAAGCACTTGCAGGCAAAAACGCTGATTTCCATCGCGAGGATTTGTTCGAATCGATCAATGCTGGTTTTTATCCTGAATGGGAATTTGGTGTTCAGATCATGGATGAAGAAGATCAGCTGAAGTTTGGCTTTGATCTTCTTGATCCTACTAAGATTGTGCCCGAAGAGCTAGTACCGATCACAAAGCTTGGAAAATTGACACTGAATCGTAATCCCACCAATTACTTTGCCGAGACAGAGCAGGTCATGTTCCAGCCTGGTCACATTGTTCGAGGCATCGACTTCAGCGACGATCCTCTTCTCCAGGGTCGCATCTTCTCCTATCTCGATACCCAGATCAACCGACACGGCAATCCAAATTTCGAACAGCTTCCCATCAACCAGCCCCGCGTTCCTGTGCACAACAACAATCGCGATGGGGCAGGTCAAATGTTTATTCACGCGAACCAAGCCGCATACACGCCAAATACGCTGAATGGTGGCTCTCCAAAGCAAGCAACCCAACAACAAGGTCGCGGCTTCTTTACAGCTCCTGGGAGGAGTGCCTCTGGTCCTCTGGTCCGTAACGTCGGTTCAACATTCAATAGAGATTTCTGGTCTCAACCACGTCTATTTTTCAACTCCCTGGTTCCACAAGAGCAGCAGTTTCTCATCAATGCCATCAGATTCGAAACGTCGCATTTGAAATCAATGCAAGTGAAGAAAAATGTTCTTGTCCAGCTCAACAAGATCTCCAATGAGATATCTACACAAGTAGCGAGGGTTTTGGGACTGCCCGCTCCAGCCCCTGATTCACAATTCTACCATGACCGGAGAACCATCGGTGCATCACAGTATGAGAAACCGCTTCTCTCCCTCAAAGGCCTCAAAGTGGGTCTCCTTGCCACATCACAAACGGCCAATTCGGCCAAAGCAGTAAAGCGCTCTCTTGCAAACGAAGGAGTACAGCTCGTTGTCGTCGCGGAATTACTTGCTCCGGGTGTGGATATGACTTATAGCTCCGCAGATGCCGTCAGTTTTGATGGTGTCATCGTCGCTATGGGAGCTCAACACATCTTTTCGAACAACGCAACTTCCTCATCACTTTATCCCACTGGAAGACCACAACAGATTCTTCTCGACTCGTATCGCTATGGAAAGCCTGTTGGATTTATGGGAGGTGACCAAGTGCAAGATGATGCGAGGATCCCGGGTGGTCCCGGCGTCTATGTTGAGGGTGATGTCGCTCAAATGAAGAGAGGTTATGGAAATAGCAGTATGCCTGAGGGTATCGGTGAGGCTGTTCTTACGAGTGATATGGCACAGAGTTTCAAAGAAGGCTTGAAGCAATTCAAGTTCTTGAACCGTTTTCCTGTAGAGAGAAAGCTGGCTGTGTGAATTGAGGTAGAGTAGAGGACGAGGTAGGTCCGAACACTACTCAATCGTTTGAACTAGCAGTTGCTCTCCAACACGTATTGCGCTTCTTTTGCCCCTCCCTTGATATAACCCCACTTTCGATCCGGAGGCAAAGAACGGCTAATTAAAGGTGGTCGGGAGTGAATCTCTGTATGCAAAATGACGGAACAGAAGGACCAACATGAAAATGAAGAAAGGTCAACGAAAATAGATTCAAAGCGCCAGGTAGGAAAAGTCGTGCATACAACTCCGTGAGGAGGTCCCTCAGCAAGATGAACAGAACTCATGGATCTCATCAAACAACATGTATGACTCAGAGTACAATCTATCTCGTAAACACTAGTGCCTCATAATCGATCATTAACATGATGTCAGCAATACTAGATAGTTAGATCCCATCGCTCACGGTTCACAACCTCGTTTTAAAAAGGCAATCTTCCCTAACCAGCACTCTGCGCACTCGGCAAACTCGACTCTGCAGTCCGAGTACATTCAATCTGGTTGCTCGTTAAGGCCGTTAAAGAATCAAACATGGCAGCTTTCGACGCCAAAAGCACTGGAAAAGCTCTGCCCCCATTAGACGAAATATTGGTTGAATATACTCGACCTGCTTTCTTCGCGATTGGGAGCATACTACCAGGCACTCTACATAAGCAGTTCGACAGGCTGCTGAATCTCCTCTATGGAAACACCATAGACCAGAAATATGGCCTGGGGGCAGAGTTGTGCACGAATCTTTGCAAATCAGTGGTAAATTCCGAAACAATCCCTGTTCGAGGGAAGATGATGCCTTATTAAAATCAGTCCAAGCTCTAATCTGGTGTTATCAAAGTCGATGTATTGAGGAAGGAGCTGGTCGGCGTGAGTTTCGATCTTTCTGGTAATGTCACCACCAAGCAACAACATGTTCGTCAATTCTATGCCAGCATCGTCTAATTGTAGGCACATGTTAGCGAGCAAGGGAATTTGACGAAGATCACAAGCGGCACAATGGAGAACAGTCTCCACGAGGCCAAGGTTGTTGTAGACATGCTCCGGAGAGGCTGGCTTGATGCGTGCACAGCGCTATATAGGTGGAGAAATTCGGCTTTCTGATTAAAGGCACCATGGGTCATTCACCACGGTCCAACTATCATCCTGTCGTCCCTTCATCGCCGTCCTCGGCCATCTCAATCCGGTTTTCGTAGAAAGTGGAGTCGGAATGTAATCTTCGCCTCTCGGGATCGATCTCAAAAGGATTTTGGCTATAGCTTAAGTGCTTCATTGGGATTGCCAGGAAATTATCGTCATCGGTAGAGGTATAAGCTCTTGCTATAGCGAGTTGAATTGACAAGCTCCTTGGAAAGGCAAGGGTTTGTATTTGTGTGGCCAAAGTAGTAAGAAATCATCATCGTGGACGTGTGACCACTATGCCAGCACATCATTAGCAGCCTTTTCTTTCTTCTCCTCCTCCACCACCCCATTCTGCCCAATCGAACCTGAGTGAACAGAGCTTATGACCAGGTCAATCTCCTTCAGGAACCTATCAACCTCCTCTTTCGTGCCGACAGTGATCCTCAGACAGCCAAAACATCCTAGCTCTTTACCTCTAAATCTGACGACAACGCCCTTCTCTTCTGCTAATGCCTCGTAGACTTTCAGTGCCACTTCATTGCTTGGTTTGCCCTGTTTATCCAGAACCTCGACGAGCAAAAAGTTGGAAGCCTTGCCACCTCTGAATCTGCCTATTCCATTGACCTTCGGCAGGTCCTTCAGTAGTCTGTCCCTTTGCACCAGAATCTTGGCTTTCTTGCTCTCCATAACCTTCAAATGCTTCGGTTGTAATGCTGTACAAGCTAGTTGACTCGTTGGATTCGAGATGTTGTATGGTGCCTTCAGGTTATTCAGTAGTGACGCGATTGCCGGATCAGTAAACGCAGCACCTAATCTTATGCCAGCCAGCCCAAAGGCCTTGGAGAGAGTTTGCATGACAACCAGGTTTGGGAACTCAAGAACCCATTCTGCCAAAGAGCTGTTTTCCGGCGCGAAATCGATGTAGGCCTCATCCAGCACAACAATGCCGTTCCAAGTTGGATGTTCCAGAATCGGTAAGACCGACTCTTTTGGTATAAGTGTGCCTGTGGGATTTCCTGGCGAACAGAGGTAGATCAACTTGATCGCTGGATCGGAGGATAAAGTCTCGAGTATCTGTGGGACATTGACTGCGAATTGTTGTTCGGGGAGCAGCGGAATGTGAACGACATTGATATCGTTCACCTGTGCCGAAACAGCGTACATGCCATATGTCGGTGGACATGTCAAGATCCTGTCTTTTCCAGGGGCGCAGAAGCAGCGGAGGAGATTGTCTATCGCTTCATCGGATCCGACGCCAACGAAGAGATTTGCGGGAGTAAGGTTCTTGGTTGTGTGAGTATGAGTATTTCGCAGGGTACAAAGAAGGTTCTTCAAATCGTGTTGGTGGGGGTCTGGGTAGCGATTGAGGCCTACGATTGTGTAAGTATCTATATATACGATACATTCGAGCTCTGGAGCACCCACCAAGTACATCGACCTTGATCTTTCCACTACTGGCAGGGCCTCCATCTATCCCATCCTCTTCATTCAAATCCAATCCGGGGCCATAGGCATTCTCATTGGCATCGAGCAATATGTTCGTGCCGTCATCTTTGTAGTCGCTTCAGCAATGGTCAATCGGGGGATTGCGGATAGCGGGAGGGCCATTGCTTACTCTCGAGCACATCTGTATGGCTGCAAGGCTAATATATTGGGCCTTGCACACTTGGAGAGGTCGAATTGTGATTTGGACATGGCTGGTGAATTGAGGAGAGAGGGAGGCAGATGTGACTATACAATTATTACAAAAGTGAATGCTCCGGTATCGCTTGGACTCCAGTTCCGAGATGCGTCCTGTCACAAGCAAGGCTGAGTTTGATTGCTTCCTAAGAAAATGTACTGCTCAGGTTTTTTCATCCTCCATGTCCTTTGAGGCTCCTCCTCCGTGTCCGTCAAGGCTCCTCCTCCGTGTCCTTCAAGGCTCCTTCTCCATCTCCTCTTGCTCTTCCGTACTTCCAACTTTGTGCAATTCTGGCCCTGTTGGTCGCTCATTTCCCTCCCATCCACCACTAGCCTCGAGAGCCTTTGCTCTCGAAGTCAAGTCGCTGATATGCCCATCTTGACTTTCGGAACCCAATGATAGCAACGCCTCGTTAAGCATATAGAGGTATTCTCGGTTTGGACCGCTTGGCCCGGTACTTCTCAGAATATGCGCCGCAAGTTGCTGAGGATCTTGCGGCCCCAAGAACTGAGCATTGTCTGGCATACCTATATATACCAGACAATTTATCGGCTCTGTCTGCTTGTTTTCAGATGCGACAATAATTTCAGACCCGTGAGCTGGGTGGAATGGCGTGTATTGTATCGAATACCCATTGATCTCGCGAATATCCAAGTACGATCGAACTTCCTCGTCATGCTCTGGAGGAATATGGTATGCAGCTCCCCAAACTCGTTCGTGAGGGGCAGAGTAGTGCTAGATTAATATGAGTGATGAAATTTGAATTGTCGAGCGAGGAAACAATACATGATCTACAAGTGTGTCGTAATGGGCTCGGTCAATGAGAGTGACTACGCGACCAGGAGCTTCACGAGTACCGCGATGATCCTCGCTGCAGGTTCATTAGATAGTTCGTGATGGAAGGAATATTGTGCTGCATACCTCGCCTAATTCTGCGATCAGCTGAGATCTGAGAGGTTTGAACAAAACATACCTGCCAAAATCGTCGGATATATCCATCGATATAGCCCGGCACACGTTGATCTTTTCTCCAGAGTGAGTCTTTCGGTGTAGATTGGTTCTCAGACAAAGGGATAGCTACCAAAATGAGGAGGTGGTTTCCATATCAAGCTCCTGAAATGGATGAATCAGAAATGATGGGCTGAACAGCGAGGACGGAAAGGCAGTACCCATAGCCAAACAACCAGAAGCCTTTTCCGGGCTCATGAGCTGACATGCTTCGAAAGATGCTACAAAAGATTGAGATAGAAGAAGAATGAAAGGTTGATGCCTCGTTAAACAATCTTCACGTTGATAAATAGGTTATGAGCACCCAGCCAATCAGAGCCTTGCAAACTGGCAGGCAAATTTCTTTCCTTCCACCATCTGAAGTCAGTGTCCTACCCTTCCCCTGGAAATTCCTACGATGTCCTAGTTTCTTATCAATGCTAGAAGGACCTTTCATGGCAACAGAGAATTAAGCAGCAGAACTCCTTGCCAGCTCAGGTAAAATCGTCCAACCATGTGTTCGAATCGGTATTATTGATTGGTATTAGGCTACAAAATAGGTATACATCTAGAACAAGCTAGCAAAAGTTAGAGTAACAAGCTTCAGGCTACCCAACCTCCGGGTAGCCTATGAGGTACGGTATTCTATCGCGCCGAGCCACCGACGTGAGGATCCGGGGAAATACTGTGTATTTCATCTATAATTTGCTTTTTCCACTAGAATATGCTCCTCATTCTTAGCTTCAATTCTTTTCCCGTATTTCCTTGTCTGCCAAATCATACTCTCACTCACTATGTTCCTATCATTCATTTCTTTCCTTTTCCTCACTTCCATTCATCCCGTCGTCGCCTTCTCCGTAGCCAGTCCTAGTTCAAAGCGTTTGTCCAAACCGGCCTATTTTCTTCTTGTGGGCGACTCGACGACGGCGAAACCCAAAGAGCTATCCTATGGCATTTCAGGAGGATGGGGCGATGGTTTCCTAGCCTTATTGGCTAAGCCAGCTTCTGGTGTCAATTATGGCCATAACGGACGTGATACCGCCAATTATCGAAGTGGTGGTGATTTCGCCAATGTGATGAAAGATCTGAAATCCCACAAAGACTCGAAAGATGTATATGTCACGGTTCAGGTATGAACAGTTGTCGGCTTGAGGGAGCAAAGCAAGGTGACTGACTTTGAAACATAGTTCGGCCATAACGATTTCAAATCGGTAACACTCCCCGATTTCCAAAAAAATCTTGAAAACATGGCCAAGGAGATCAAACAAGCTGGTGGTACTCCCGTAAGTTTTCTCCTCCATACTTATCGTCTCTCTACTACAAATTTCACCACACTCACGCTTCACAGATCTTAGTGACACCGCTCTCCCAACGCTACTTCACCGACAAAAAGGTCCGCGAAACACTCGCAGCGCAATCCCAAACTACCATCGTTGCCGCTAAATCTGGTGACTTCGCTTGGATCGATCTCCATTCCGAGAGTATGAAATATCTCAATTCGATCGGGGAAGCGGAGGCGAATACGTTGAGTCCGCTCGAAAAGGACAAATCGCATTTGAGTCCCAAGGGAACCAAGGTTTTTGGGAAGATGGTTAGTGACTTGATTGCTGTGAAGCTTCCGGGTCTGAAGGAAGTGTTTGCCAGGTGAGGCTTATAGAATCGAGGAAAGGAACCTCCGTCAATATGTCAATTGATGGTTGAAATGATGGGGTAGTGGGTATGCGCCGTGATTGAATCGAAATCCGTCTCCCGAGATTGAGAAGGCGGGATCAACACGACAAAAAGTCTCCGTTTCATGTTTTCCGCATCAAGTATGCAGATGGGAAAACTTGAAACAGCATATCCAAGAAACCCAAGCACGATACGATAGAAAAGCATCCGTGACGTGGGAATAAAAGAACACCAACGAAAGCCACATGGCCATTCCACGTTTCCCATGTCCAGCATTATTCAACCTCGCTCTTTGGTCACCTTGCAAGCACCCTCAATTCTTCGAAAACAAGCATTGATCAAGTAAGCATCCGACCCTGAGTTTCGAAAAAACGCAGCGTAAGTGCGAAATCGATCTAAAATAGATTGTTCGATAGGCCTTCTTCTGCCCTGTTCCACCGTTGTGGAAGCCTATTGGCGTGTTTGGGGGAGGTTTGACTCGATGTGCGGATCTTTGTGGGGAACATGGGAAATCATGTTTATTAGAAGTGTTCGCGTGGTGTATATTTGTATTATTGGGGGTCTTCAATCAAGTAACCTTTCCCCCCCTCTCCTGTCACTGTAAGAAATTTTGTCACGAATCTTACTGTCTGTACCCTTGATTGATCTTCTTCTTCTGCTGCTGCTGCGCGGCAAGCTTTACTTCGAGACCTGAGAATCTGGACGAGGAGGCATCTTTGTCGGTTGGAATTTACGCAAGTGAGTGTAAGAAAGAGTGGTGAAGAAGAAGTGGTCATCGAGCATATATACTCACGAATGAACAGAGAACAAATCACAACAAACCACAACTCACCGTCATCAAAAACCCGCTTCCGCCTTCTCCCTTACACCGTCCCTTCAAACAATACCAAGAAAAAATGTGTTACGAATACGCCCAAAAATACACAACCTGCGGCTGCATCTACCCGCCCAAGCAAAACGACCGCCTAATCGGTTTCTGCGGCCGAGCCATTGCTCGACATGCCGAATGCGGCACACATATCCTAGATCACCGTCCTTTACCGGGTCGATGTGTGCATTGTCTTTCTGTGGGTACGAAACATGAGGAGGGAGAGGGGAGTAGGACGAGTCAGGAAAGCATTAGTAGTGGTGGTGGTGGTGGTGGTGGGAAGGAGGATTGGAGGGGGAGGGCTGATTCTTTGGAGGTTGGGGAGAGAGGGGTGAGGAGCTGGGGATTGAGGTAGGGGTGTATTGGGTCGGGTTGTTGAATCATTGGCGGGCTGATTTGGGCTTCTAGATGGACATTTTTTCCCCACATGCTGGTGGTGCCAGATTCTGTGAATAGGATTGGTTCGCTATTTTGGAGCGTGGATGATGCTGATGATGATGATGGCTATATTTCGTTGTAATTCATTGCTGTCACTTGACTCTTCTCCATGGAAAGTAAGATTTCCAGGGTATTACGCCGTTCGTAAAAGTTCGAGTCTCCAAGAGATACATTGGTAACACCAGATCCGGAGACTTTGTACATAGCGGCCGAATTACTCAAGATCTTTTTTGTTTCACTGACCGTCCAAGCCATTCATGCGTAGCAAGTGCACAGATCTTCTTACATATTGCTGTATACCCTTTCCAATCTTCTCAACTCTCTGCTTGAAATCAAGCAGGATACTTCGCAGCCACAGCATCATACTCCCGCTTCGTCAACGGCGTAACAGACCCATGTTTCAACACATTTGGAAACTTCGGATAATTCGACCCCACCCAGTTCGGATTCAAAATATCATCCGTCTGAAACGGGACATACTTGGTATAATCATCCAGAAGCAAATGATAAAGTCCCGGCACCACGTTATCAGCGAAACTAGCCGGTCCTTCTCTTGGATTCTCTTTAACAACATACCCCGGTATTCGTTTCCAAGCTCCAAAGAGACCTTCCGTCGTCGTTTCTTGGTAGACTTGATTCAATATTTCGTTTTTGAGGAAGCGGGCGTAGTGGCCTGGTTTGCCTAGGTACTGGAACTCCTGGTCGATGAGGGGGATGTCTGATTTGATGTAATCTTTTGCCGGGGTGAAGCTAGTGAAATCTTTTGTGGTAGTGTAGCGGATGCGGTCGAGGGATGCGTTTCCTGTGTGGCCTGTGTCATTACTTTTGTAAAATCGTGAGGACCAGAAGACGTGGAACTGGGATGATGATTCGTCCCATACGGCGGATGGAGCCCAGACCATACCCGCTGTACGGTCCTCCACACTTTACAATTCTTAGCCGAATAACATACTATGTAAGTTCAATATCAGCGACTTACGTTTGTAGCTTCGATGACGACCAGTCTACCAGATTTTTTGAATGCCAAACAACAACTCCACGGCTTCCATTTCGAGTTACTTTGTCCCATGAGAATCCAGGGGCATTGATGTCCAAATCTTCAAGCATGTAAGTTATAAACTATCCCAAACAGAATCGGTATAGAACTACTCACCTGTTGCTATCAAATACCACTCGCTACGATTTCCATTGCACGTCAAAAACACGTCTCGGACTGCGTTCGTTCCGACGCTCGATTTCAAAACAGGCCTTCCTTTGTTGGCGAAAGCGAATTCGCCGGCATTATTTCCATTCGAAAGGTAGAATTGAACGGTCGGATTTGCGTCGCTGAATGTCGAGATCAAATATCCAGCGTAGTTTGTTGCAGATGTTGTATCATCATTATCAATTGGGGCGGCAGCTGTCACTGCAGTAAAGAAGACAATTGCCAAACCAGTACGCAAATAATCAAGGAATTTCATGGCTGAGCTTGAACAAGTTGACCGTGCAAAAGAGCACTATTTACGTTCTTGGTAAACATAGGGACGACGCCAGTTTCGTGTGGTGTCCAATAGATTGGCGGAAGATTTGCGGATCACCAGTTCAAGTGGAGAGATGGATAACTTCACCCGTTTCCATTTGTCCGTGCAGGCGTCTTTTGACCGCTTGGCATAGAACTACTGCTGCAGCAATGTATACATTTAGCAAGTGCTGAGCCGCATTTTCTTGGCGATCGAGTTCGTCTACATTAACGTGAGTATCACCAATATTGTTCTCTGGAGTCGCAAGATTGATGAGAACGTGCCATGACCAGCAATCTTGAAGGACACCTACCTATGCCTGCTTCGAGCGCATTCAGACAGTACACAACGAGTAGGGCCCAAGGCCCAAAGTAGATGAAGTGAAAATCACAGGCGTATGGGACCCCTAATGCTGTAATCTCAGATTGACGGTATAGCTTCACAAATCAGTCACGGCCTGTGTAATTCGAGCTATCAGCGATATACATCAATCTTCAGTGTGTGATGGTTTTCTTGTGAGCAATGATGTCAGGTAGCGCTAACTCTGGGTGCTTCCTGCACCAGTGAATACGAAACACCGGACGTGGAGAAGAACCACAAGAGATTAGGCATGCCACTTTTTTCTCATGGTGAATTTCGCAAACAAATCTTCTTATATTGGGCTTTTGATCTGGGCCCAAGTATGCTTTCTTGCAAACCCAAGAAGCTACACACTGTAAGTGAATCGGAAGATTTCGAAGGTGGTGTGGGAAGCACTTGAGTCTGTCGCGCTTTGGTCGCAAGTCCTGGCAACGGGTTGGACGAGATGCTGTCAGAAGACCCTAAGAGGAAGGATTAGTGAACGATCGAATTGTCTTCTCTATCTATTAGAGTCGCTGTGTGGCGCGTAGGCTCACAGTCTTTGATCAAATCACGCCTCGTGAAGATGAATGATCTTAAATTCTGCTTGGGTTGTGCTGAACCTCAACCAGGAGATTTGGTCGTTGTCCTTCTTCTCAGATCTAGTTCTCAGATCTAGTTCTCAGATCTAGAGACGCACAGCAGGAGACCGCTACGTTTTGGTGGGAGAGTGTTATGCGAATGACATCATGGAAGTTAAAGCACTTTCGCATTTGAGGCAGGAGCTGCAGGACAGGGGCCACAGATGTCAGCCTCACAAGGAATTGAAGATTAAACCTTTATTGGCCTGGTTTTCGATTGTGTAATGAGCGACATGAATCAAGCTCCAATTCCACAGAGAATTAATGCCCTTCTCCAAGAAACCGGCTTGGACGTGCATCAAGCTCCAAGTCCACAAGACAATTAATTTCTTTCTCCAAGAAACCGGCGTCAGCATCTGATACATCCAGACCCTGGACAAGCTGACTTGAGCTACGTGGGATTGTGGACAGATGATATTCGAAAGAATGTTCTAGACTCGTCTTGAGGATAGCCAGGTGATGGTAGAGAATTCGATGAAAGATTTTATTCCCAGTGTATGTATTCGCTTTTTGTTGCTAGAACTGGAGAGTGTTTTAGAGGCAAGATTTTTGGGCAATGGTAGGAGCGAGCTGATAACTGGTTGATTCCAAAATGAAGGACGTAGACAGCTTTTCGAGATCTGTTCGGTGGCGACATTTCGGTGGTCGTGGACCACGGTTCATGAGAATGGGGAGAACAAAGGGCCGAGGTGGTGATGTCGGACTCGTTGATCTCAGGTACAAGTGCTTTCAACAATCCTCGGCGTTGATGTAGGCCTCGTGATAGTCACCAGTGTGGCAGGCGAGTAATTCGAAAGCATTAAGAACAAGTCCCATGATGACGAAACCAAGAATGATGCAGACTGTTGTCATGACTGGGTATGGTTGAACTTGAAGTGGTGTCGGATGGCCGCTGCGAGTGTCTATTGGTTCTTGTGGCTCGAGGACAGCAGTGCGGAAAGTCTGAAATGACCTGTGATGTTTTAACAGTTGAAATTGGAATGTGCTCTTTTTATTATTTCGATGGCCGATCTGTGACGATAGACTTGCGCCTTCTTTTCACCTAGATAATGTCGACGCCGCGGGAAGCGAAAGGTGAGTGACCTTGACCATATCCAGAACAGGTTGGTAGTCTGTGGATACACAGGTCTTGCTGGATGTCACGATCGGGACACGGCTCCATCTGTTTTCGTCGGTCAGGTATTGATGGGTCTCCTCATCTTGACGATCGCTCAAAAAGCCAGGGCTGGTGGAAATGCCTCAGTGATGGATGCTAAGATATTTCCGGACAGTATGAGGCATTTCATCGTTTCCTGTTTGCAGGTGGGCGATGAGAGATAGCATCGGCGCAGTTCCTTCCGGGTGACGTCTCGAATTTCGGGGCTCTGCAGCAGTGTACATAGTAGTTCTAGTGGGAGAAAGCTTTGGTGATGAGGATCGAGGATCATGGATCATGATTTGTGCACAGTAGAGCAGTGTTTGTGCGGATAGACCAGGACTGTGGATGACTAAGGACTGTGGATGACTAAGGACCAGATTGTGGATGACTAAGGACTGTGGATGACTAAGGACCAGATTGTGGATGACTAAGGACAGCACTGTGGATGACTAAGGACCAGATTGTGGATGACTAAGGACAACACTGTGGATGACTAGGGACCAGGACTAGGGACCAGGACTGTAGATGATTAGTGACCAGGAAGGCTTAAACGCAGCCGAGATAGACGCCGTTATCTCCACTCCAAGTTCCAAGTTCCTCGTATCGCGGCTGTGAGGGAGGCAGGCTTACGGGACCCGCACGACAATTGCGAGGCTGTGGTGTGTGGTCACTGCGATGTGTGGTGTGTGGTGTACGACTCGCGAAGATTCTAATCCCAAGCTCCCGCTGCATAGAGGTCCGCATGATGGTGTTACCAATCTTGTTGATAAGAGTCTGACAATTGTCAATGCTACCTTACTGAGTGATGTTGATGTTGGTGAGGTTCCAGATGTTGGTGAGGTTCCAGTATCCAGCCCGCCTCATATGCACCGTTTCCAGTGGTTTGTTTCTTTGTTGTCACCACCAAACTCAGTCAGTCAATACAGGGTTGTCAGTCCATTACCGGTCAATTGCATGCATGTCAAAGTGTGGGGAGATGGAGGGTGGCTGGTGACGGACCCAATAACGATCGGATGTCGCCCAGTCGTCCACTGGTAGAAGTACTCGAACTATCAACCTTCCTGACTCTTATCGCATCACCATGCAATTGTGAAAGCCCATCTTGCCCTTAGCGAACAAAGCAACCAACTATCCTTCATCCCGGCCACACCAACAAGTCCGAACCCTTGCCGACTATCACTCTTCCAGTTACTCCACCGCAGGCCTTCTGCGCGAGATCATCCCCATCCTTGATCCGTCCTTGATTTGCGAACTGCCTATCAACATCCCACCCATTTGTGCCTCTTTTTCAACAACTTCACCGCAAAACCACGACAACTCAAGACTCGTCTCTTGAACCTCTTCTTCATTAATTACAACATGACGCGCCGTATCGTCTATGGCATGGGCCTGTGGGCTACAGCTGCTGGTTGGTGGATGCCTGCCTTCTGGGAAACCGACATGAAAATGCTGATTCCGCCGCAGTGACGGCCATGACCCTCGCCAGTATCATTATGCCCAACTGGATCCGCTGGAATAATGTACATCTCAAAATCATCTACTTCGAGAAAGCACTAACAATCCAACCAGGGAACGGATTCTTCTCCAAGATTTACATACGGCCTCCATAAGCGCTGCTCCTCCGTAACAGGCCAATGCGAACCCTTCCCCGACTATGCCGACTGCCATCGCGACCAGAATTTTTGTGGCATGTGGAGAAGCGTCGCTTTCCTCATGTCCTTCGCTGTTCTCCTTGAGCTCGCCACACTCGTTGCCTACATCATAATAATACTAGGAGGACAACAACTACGTCACTATGGATGGAAGGTCGTAGTCTCGTTATTGGCTGCCATCGTGCTTGTTCAATGCTCTGGCATGGCTATCATTGTATGTTGGGACTTCCATCTGCCACTGTCATCACTAACGTCATCAGGCCTACCTCTTTGACCACGATGAACGCTTCTTCCCAGGCTGGCAACTCGACACCTCCTGGATCCTATGCACCGTATCATGGACCCTAGCCCTAGCCACAGGAGCAGGCATATGCACTGCCGTCTATGCCCTACCTGAAGAGGGCGGCTACGAATTGATTCCTGGTGAGAATTAACATTTCTATATATTTCAAGAGCAGGAAAAACACTATGGTTATACGACTTATCTGGTTAAGAGGAAGCACATCTGATTCTCGGCCCGTGGTTTAGATGATTACCAAGCGTACATGTACGCGACGGAAGAAAGACATTTTGGTCGAGCTGGAATCCAGAATTGGATGGCTGGGAACAACAACGACGACGAATGATGATTACACTCGACGAGGGCGACAACACGACGGAAGGAGGTGTTTTTGGCTTACAATTTGTTTCTTCGGCGGCATAAGCGTGTTTGCGGATATCCATACGCGAGACTGGCATGTTACGACTATTCTTGTGGGATGCTTGTTTGGGTTACTGGCGTTTGGCGCATCTCTGGACCGAGAGGATCGCATACGTCCTCTCGAGTGGGACTCGGATTGGCCTTTGGTTTCATGCATGGCGCGAATGGCTTTACTCTCACTTCTCAGCATTAATATACCAACCATAAGGATCAGTTTTTATACTTCGCATGCATTCAGTTGGCATTGTAACACATACTCACTGATCTACTGATCTGCTGCAAGCCAGGGCTCAGAGAACGACCGTGAGCCTTGATCTTAGTTACGCCCACCGGTTGTCTTAGCCACCTCACTATCCATTCCCGCTCATCCCGATTCTCTTATCATTCACTTCTTTTGTAATCTGTAGATTTCATCTCTTACTTCCTCAATCCTGACCTTCTTGGCGGTTCGCTGTTCGTGATCCAGTCGGGTGGTTTGGGATAGAAGGTCGAAAGTCTCAATTGTCCAGGCAAATGAAGTAAAGTGGGTATTTGATATGCCAAGGAGTGAGGAGTCTTGGAATGATAAAATGTAGACATTGTCAGGGAAACCTTGAAGCCTGTTCTTTTACAATCATGCACTCTATCATGTATATTTTGGGGGTTACCCATATCCGATCGTCACGTCATAATTTCATAGTTTTGACCCGTGGAGAGGCGCACAGGATGCTGCCCCATAACCTCAGCTCAACCTCACTTCGCCTCCTCTTCTTTCTTCGCTGGCGGCTTCGGCTGCAATTCCTTCGGCACGGGTAGGGTCGCATAATTCGCCATAGCCTTCAAATTCCTCTCTGGCGTCATCTGACCACCCTCCTCGATCATACTGCCCAACAACTTGAAATAGTTGATGTAGAATGCAGGGGTGTAGGTATTGAAGAATCGGGCTTCCTCGTCAAAGGGGTTGCTGAAGGTGTGGGGTGCGCGGACGGGGACCGAGAGGAAGTCGTTTAGAGCGCAGTCTACGTCGGGCTTGTTGGGGATGTGGAATCGGACGGTGCCTTTTGTTGTAAGGAACATTTCATCGTGCATCTGCAATGCGTTAGGAGTGGTATTTTGCAGGATGCGTGAGAGATTGGTACCTCGTGCCAGTGAGCTGGGGGGCCCATTGTTCGTGGTGGAAGCGTAAATTCTGCCACTCCGATTCGATTGTCCGGTAACAGTTCAGCATCCTGTGAGAGAAAGTATTGTGTTTGAATGTCAGACTCACCGGTTCGAGATCCATCTTCGAGAACACGGCAAGTGATGGGACCAAGCTTAATGATGTCGCCAGCTTTCGCAGGGACGAAATTGCAGTCGACCGTGGGCATTTCCTTTTCAGCCATGTTGATTGAATTGTTAGTAATTGGTTGAATGTGAGTAATGATAATCTAAGAGCTGTTGATGCCAGCCGTTCGTCGTCCGTGATATGGAAGCTACGGAAACTGGCGCCGCGGGGTCAACACTAGGGGTCAACACTTCGTCAGCTGATAGAAGGGGTTCTCGAGCTGAAGTGAATCGAAACAAAGAAAGGCTGAGGGATCCTTGCAAGGATGAAACGGAGAGATGCGCTGCCATCATCAGATACTTGCACTAGCCGCAGCGAGCTATCCCAATGTCGAGCGATTCTTCAGCGGGATTTCTGCATTTGAAGATGCGAGACAGTACTATTGTCCTCGCTGCAGCAGTCCTCAAATGAGGCGGCCACTAGGAGTGGTTGATGGAGATAATGATACATTTGTCCGATATCGTAGATAGTGAAGATCAGGCTTACTAGAACGGTCGTCGCCTTGAGGCCTCCCAGCCCTGCTCCCAACCAGAGGCACGGAGTCGGATTCGGAACGGAGGTGGACGAGAACGGAAGCGTGGGTTCGCATTTGGAGACCTTGTAAGATTACCATAGCCTAGTACAGCTGACGAATCTTGCTACGAGGCATCATGTGTAGAAAGCCTCCGCGATTCGAGTCAATGCAGCTATAAACCGCGAATCAGGCCCTCCACTGCCACAAGAAGACCTTCTCAAGAATGGTGTTGAACAACACACATCCTCGGTATCATCTTGGCCGATGACTACACATTCGTGGCCCTTCCACGCTCCCCAAGATGCCCACGAGACAGTTTCGTTGGAGGAAATATTCTCACCATCTGACTGCCGTCGCCGTCCTATGAAAAGTGCTTACTACTTCCTCTTCTGGAGATTCGGGTACGAGGGACGTTTTTAGTGCCCGAAGATCGACAGGCAAGTGCCGCGATCGTGGAGATCCGATTTGGTATCTTGGAAGTCTTTGGTCCCGGACGTCACCCCTCCCTTCAATGTTGACCGTATTCGATTTCAAATGCCGCGTCCTCTGTGGTTACTGGTTAGGATCCAACATCAATTATGTCGAAGACGGAACATGATGGAGTTATTCGATTAGCTTGGGAATCTGGACCCGACTTGTGATGTCTTGGTGAGAGTCATGACCCTGGGGTTCCGACTTTGACAGTTGGGCTCAAACGCTCCTCGTTCTCATGGTCCTGTCTTGTCACTCTGACCTGTTTGTACCTTCAGCCCCCTTTCCACAGCATCCGCAAACTGTGGTACCGAATCTGACTGATAGGATCGTATCTTGACTTGGGAATACCGTATGAATCGCCATGTCTAGATCTTCCCGTGCTTCCAGTGATCTCAATTAGGTCTAATTGCGTCGATTGGTTGAGGGACGGTAGCCCTGGACAGCCACCAATTATCAACCACCTCTCCGCGTTTTAGGGGTATCAGATGGCGCACTCTGGCCGTAGTAAGAGGAAAGTATGAGTCTCAACAAAGATCTTGCAGCTCTCATGCACAAGCGACATCGCTGATCCACGGCAGAAAGCATGTTTCCTGCATTTCCACGCCCTCCTTTTGCGCAAAGCGAATATTTCATCATGCGTTGTAACGAGGGAAAAGGGAAAGAAACGGGGACATGCCACCGTCCGCCACGCTTGCAACCGTGCCTGAGAAATTCGCCGGCTGCAGCCCTGTTAGCCATGATCCGTGTCGCGAGGTCTAAGATTTCGATAGATGATTCGTTCGCTGAGAGATCACAGTGGCAGTGGACCAGAGTTTAAGAGATGAGACATCATTTATCAACCTTGAAGGACCACGTTTCTTTTTGCCTTCCCGCAGACCCGCTGTCATTATTCGCAACTGTGCTGTGCTGTGCTCCAATTACAGTCGGGTCACTTCAGCTGACCGATTGGAATCATTGGATAGATGCACGCACGCATACGATACCCTGGTCCGGTCCGGGAGAGAAGCACCGATAATTTTATTGTGTGAACATGGGATGGGGACCCATTATTATCCATCGTTATTGGGAGATTCGCAGTCAGGGTCAAGTCTCTTACCGACTTGTATATAGTACTGCCAAATTTTGAGGTAAAGATTTGCACCACGATTATACTTGCCTGCCCTACGGCTTTCTTTCCTGAGGTCAGTTCGGGAACTCAAATACTGGGGTGCAATTCGATTCAGACCATCAGGCGTGCAACATAGCCGTGTCCCACTGGCCATCCAGTACTGCTCGTATACACAGTAGGGAGCGCACCATTATTCTCATGTACATAGTAGGTATTGACCACGGTCAGGGGTATCTTTTAGTCGATCAGCTAGCTCTAGCGCAAAGCCATTGCCATTGAATGCCGGGAAGCCTTTCCTCTCCTGTGATCGGGCCTCTGTCGTAGTCATTGCCGTTTAGTGTAGTTGGTCGGCATGATGAACTCGACTCCATTTCCAGCTCTCAACTCTCCTCAGTCTTCACATCCGCGATGTATCAATGACAACCACCCGCCATTTCTATTAATTGCCCTGTCCTCCCTTGCATCCTACCCGCGCATCGACCACACGCCCAGTAATAACTCGAGCTTCCGAGGGCTTGGCTCACATTTTATCGCGTGGGGTCGCCCCCGAATTTGTTGTATGTTGGACGAAAGGGCCGCCCGTTTTTGTCTCATCATTGAGAAGTTGGAGGATTTCTGACATTTGCCCAAGAATTGACATTCCACGAGACTATTGCAAGCGTCGCGAAGCTTTGGTCTGCCTCCACCATTCGAACCCTCCTGAACGAATTGGGTGGTTGGGATTGAACATGGCAACCTCCCCTCGCGCAAGCAGAGCCGCGAGCGTGAGCAGCATTGGCACAAACGGGTCTGGATCTCTCCCCCTTCTGCCTCGATATACTCCAAAGCCAGAGCCAACATACGTTTCAGCTGCATCCGCTGCAGATCATGTCACCCACCGCCACTCACACGATCAATTCGACCTCCTATCGCCTGCAACCTCGCCGACGAACGACGGGGCCATCTTTTCAGAAGCAGCTCTGAGTTTGCTCAATACCTTCCTCGACTCTCTGTTGTACAACTTTCTGGCAAAGGCACGTGGCACATCTCTCAGTCAATTAAGACCTGCCATTACTGAGGTCCTCAAGGCCAAACTCGCACGCGATGCACTGGCAAGTGCAGACGAGGAACTGGGCGGCTTCGAAGGCGACGAAGACTTTGAAGACGACGCGAACGCGGAGACAGACGATCAATGGTCCCAAGACTGGCATTTGGAAATGGCTTTCAAGCGGATGCGGTTAAGAGTGATGGTGTTCATCCGATTAGGTGATTTTGATGATGAAGATGAAGACCGGTTTCTCGAGGACGAAGACGATTTCCGAAACAATGCAGACAAGCCAGCACAGGAAACGAGCTTCCTTGTGAACTCACCGGCCGCAGTCTACCTCGCAAGCATTCTGGAGCACGTCGCAGAACAGGCATTGACCACAGCAGGCGAATCTGCATACAGGAGGTCAGTGAGCAGGGCCAATCGAAGGTCGTCCGTTTCCAACTCCAAGGAATTGGAGGGTGTGGACTTGGACCGAGTTATTGTTGCAGAGACGGACATTGAGAAGCTTGCAATGAACCCGACGCTTGGTCGGCTGTGGAGAACCTGGCGGAAGAATTATCGAAACACATTCGGCCCGGGTGGAGCCAGATTCTCACCACCCGCCAGTCCGATCCCATATCGCGGCCGTCTTGGAAGCTTGAATGAAATTGCCTTCCCCCCGAACACCTTCGAGTTCCCACCCAACAGATTCGACGAAGATTCGCGCAGGGCCCTGGAAGAGGACCGTCGTCTCACCCCGGACGAGATTCCAGAAGGAGATGTCACCGAGACCGATATTGCGGCCAACATTCCGCTCCCCATGGGCGACAACGATATCGACGAGATTGAGGCTCTGGGAGTCGCCATTCCACTTCCAATGGGTGAAAACGACGTCGACGAGATCGGGATGCTGGGCGTCGCCGTGCCACTTCCAATGAGTGACAACGATGTGAATGAAATCGAGGTACCTGGATTGGCCAAGGAGATCAACGATGATGAGGAAGAGTTGGATGAAGCAGTCACGCCGCCAGTCGACCCTCTCAAACGAAGAAACAGCGCCATCTTTGGTCAATCCTCGAAGAGCGTTTCTCCCTTGAACAGCCTTTCTCGACCACCTCTCACCCGTCTAAGGTCAAACTCCACGCCAGTTGCCGGCCGCCTTCCGTTCCTTTATTACTTCTTAATGCCCAAGGTCGGGGCTGGAGAGGAACAACAGCCGATCACCACCGATGGCTCCGAGATCACGCAGTTTGATGACGCCGGAGATTTGTCGCATTCAAATGCAAAAGACATCGTGCCAGAGCCTGCCATCGGTGCCTTCCCAGAAACGCCAGCAGTAGAAGAGT
Source organism: Venturia pyrina ICMP 11032 (assembly GCA_000738655.1). Classification (NCBI taxonomy): domain Eukaryota; kingdom Fungi; phylum Ascomycota; class Dothideomycetes; order Venturiales; family Venturiaceae; genus Venturia; species Venturia pyrina. The sequence goes on along the minus strand of JEMP01000080.1, from coordinate 70,903 downwards.
CCAAAGACGTCGTGCCAGAGCCTGCCATCGGTGCCTTCCCAGAAACGCCGACAGTAGAAGAATCCAAAGTGTTCGACGAGAACGCGATCAGTCCTCTCATTGAAGACGGAGAAGAGAAGGACACAAGTGTAGGCGTGGAGCGACCTCCAACCACATCCGATGATGAAAAGATGCCGGTGGAGACAAGTACAATGCCAACAGTTGCGCAGAAAACCGAAGCATCAGCTGCTACTCAAGAAGATCCTGAACATTCTCGGGCCGATGGAAAGGAGAACCACACCAATGAGACCGGCATTGTTGCTGGCGTAGTCGCTGGTGCTGCTGCTCTCGCCGGGGCTGCATTCGCTACCATCGCAGGCTCAAAGAACAAGAATGAGGAGATCGAGGAAGAGCAGATGGCAACGGCGGCTGCTTCAAAGCCAGCTGCCAGAGAAAAATCTACAGACATTGCTGAGCGCATCCGGCTGGCCCACAGGCTTTCTGCTAAGAGCCTTGAGGAACTCACAAATGGCACGCCTATTGTTCCCGAGCAGCCAATGCCGGAACAGTCCATGTCTGTGAGCCCAATCATGTCTCCCGGAGCTCCCTCGGTTGCGGGTAGTGCAATATCAGAATCAGACAAAGCTCCAGTTGCCTTCTCGAAACGATTGACCTCGTATGTGCCCACTGGTCCGATTCCCAGATCAAACCCAGATGATTATCCGGAATCCGCTCAGTCCGAGAAACTGGCAGCAGCCACAGCTACACAAAACATTCGGAATGGGGTTGCACCCTTTTCTCAGACGAAGCCTGAACCTGCAGCTTCTACGAGCAGCCCGGGCTCTGGATATGACCTGAGTACGGTGCCCGCCAGCGCTCTTGGTCTCGAGAAACCTGTCAAGCAACAAACAATGCCTTCACCACCCCTTGCTGTCACAGCTCGTGGTGATGATGAGAGCAAGCAAAATCATTCCAGCGGCAGTGATCACGATATCGAAGAGATTGGTGTAGCGAGGACTACGAATGAAAGAGTGCAGTCTCTTACTTCGTCTCCACGCGCAACGACGCCAGAGCAACGATCTTATTACCTGCCAGGCTCTCCCAAGTCGGGCCCCATAACAAGTCGCCCGGGTAGCGCATCGAAAGATCGACCTGTTATGGGTACAGAGGAACACATTCTTGCGCGGCAGACGTCGGTGTCGAAGCGCAATACAGGGCCATCGCCACTCAGATCAGTCACCGAAGCGAATACTCGACCACCGGGTCAAAAAGAGACGTTCGCCCGGGATACTCCTCATGCTGTGCCTTTCTACCACAACAAGTCAACCAATGACGAGGCCCTCAAACAGGAGCAGCTTAACAAGCGCCTCACCAAAGAAAGTAACCATCCAGAGGCGAGGGAGGGTAGCCTGTCCAAGTCGCAACCAAGTCCATTGAACACTGCGTTTATCTCCACTGCTGAGGCGGCTCGGCCCAGTACCGCACAATCGACCGGCCGTCGGTCCGCGTCTTCGACGCCCACTAGCGGACACAGTGCAAAGCGGTCTTCGTCGAGTTCTTACAAGCGACCTTCGGATGAGAGTCGACGCAAGGACTTCGACTCGTTGCTCAAGGAGGGCGAAACTGTGAAGTATACTCTCACTCCTGATGGCTTGCGTGAAAGTGATGTGAGTGGCTAATGCCTCAAGAGCATCCCTTGCTTGATATTCCCGTATTCCACGTGCCTACACTAACTTGCCAAACAGTCTTTTCGCCCATCGAATAGCAATCTGAATCGAGCCTCTGCGCTTGCTCTCAGCACTGCTGCAATTGACCGTGGTCCACCGTCTCCAAGAATCATCTCTACGCCATCTAGTGGTAGAAGAACACCGTCTGCTCAAGACATTGCTGCCGCCGCACCCCTCAAGCCTGAGCCCGCCACTAAAGTCACAGTCATCTCGCAACCAACGATACAGCTCCCACCTCGGAAGAAGGGATACATTCCACGTGTGTCGGAATTCCGAAAGTCCCTCACACCGCTCTCTCTCGCCTCGCGCCCGGAACCAATGAATACGAACACCCGAAAATCTGGCTTTCTCCCTCGTGAACCTAGAGTCATGACTGATGATACACGAGACTTTGCCGACTTCATGCGCTCCACCAAGCCGACGACCGAGCCAGTCCTTGTACCATTGGTTCGGTCTCCAAGCGACTCAAACATGCTCAACAAAGTCAAAGCACAAACTATCCAGCCACTTCGTCCCTTTTCGCGGCAGAAGTTGGTTGCTCGTGAGCCTGAATTGAAAGGTGGAGGGAGTAGCGATTTGATCGACTTCATCCGCGAAGGACCACCAAGTGTTCAATCAACAGGAGAGCATCGGATACCACGAACCGTCGCTCCCTTTAGATCAACGGCCGACTCTGGCGATCTCAACGCTCCGGGCTCCTTCGTCCAGACAGACACTACCGCAGCCGCACCAATGGCTTCAAAGCCTTCGAGAATGACGGGTGCCGCACCCACCTCTGCACTTCCTCAAAATGGTCGAGCTGGTCTACCAAGCTCCGGCTCCCGCATGCCTCCAATCGCAAGGAAGACTCGCCGCGTGAAGGACCCATATGCCATCGACTCGGATGACGAAGACGACTACTTGACTTCGTTGCCTTCTTCTCGACCGCCGCAGGAAGAGGAAGAATCACTGGCCGAGTTCCTCAGAAACACCGAACCATCGAGAGCCAAAGTTCAAGCCCCTGTGGCTTCTAGGTCGCAAGGAAACGTCAAGTCAAGTGCTGGAGCTCCAGTCAGATCGAGCAGTACCACCAATCCAACAGCTCCGTCGAGGTTATCGAAGATGAAGTTCGAAGCTCGCCCAGCGGGCGCTACCAAGAGCGGATTTGGAGGGAAGGGATTCCACTACAGCACGAATGATATGGCTGATTTCCTGAGGAGTTCTGGGCCTGTAGAAGCTTATGCAGTCTCTCCCGAGGTGCCATTGAACAAGAAGCCATCGAAGAGGGGTAAGCCGTCATTTTGGAAACGCGTTTCACTCAAAGCCTAGAACTAGCCTTAACAATTTTTCAGGCTTCAGTCGTGGCAGAGGTTAGACGACGCTATCACCTCCCACAGTATTCAGATGCTGTCCCAGCCAACATGAATGCAGGTCAATCGAAGAAGGTGGCTGCTTTTGTGATAAGGGAAGAGTGGTAGAATATAGCTCCATGTCCATTGATAATCATGACGAGGAGAAAAAGAACGAGGAGGAAGATTGTTTTTTCCATTATTTGCAAAGGAGCAATGTCAGGCATGGATTTTTTGCCATTTGCTGTTTTGACAGCACGCATAGAATTGCTTTCTGGCCATTTTTCTTTTCAACAGCACACGCATGCGGTATTGCTGGGATCGATTGTTTGATATGCTTCAACCTGGGCTCAAAAGCAGGAACACACGGATCTGGGATACCCTTACTCATCTTGTTAATACTTGTTTCTTCACGTCGTCGAGAGAAGGGCGCCATTCTTGTATACATTTTTGCTGGGAACGGTTTTGAGTGTGGATATTAAGAGGAGGATAGGGTCACTAGAATGGCCGACATGTTTGTTTGTCTTTCCGTTTTCATTTCCTTTGTCGTTTCTTCGCTTGCTTGGCTTTGTATATACTAGTCGCTTCTGACATATTTGCGCTGTTTTGTCCATCGGACTTTGATACTCCGTCATTTGCGCTTGGGCTGGGGCAATGTGGGAGGGAGGTCCTACTTGCTCATACAGCTCAGCGAAGGCTTTTATGCGTTTTTGCTTCTCTCTTTTTCCATCTTGGATGGCATGGGAGGTCATATATCTTCTAATTCATGAGTGTTTTGAAGCATGAGATGGTTGAAGAAGGACCTGCGATGTTTCTAGTTGTATTTAATTGGGGGTGAGGAAATTCAGGAAGGAAGAGATCATCTGTCCCGCCTATGCTTTCTTCACTTTTACTTTGCGTGATTGCAATACGTTCTCTTGTAAGGAGTAAGTTCTTCTTGGTCATGCTTATTGAGTAGAGATCTTTGAGTGTTTTGGATTTTCTCGTGAATTGGTGGTGTCTACTCCCAGGGTTTTGCGGGTTCGACAAGTAGGCTCCTTCAATCACGAGTTCGATTGCAAAGGGATGTGAATGGTAAGATACGATGACACTTGAATCAAGGTGTTCCCCTCTCAGTCTACTTGCACAGGTGACTACCAAGAGTATCGAGGATTAATGGCTACCGTAGAAGAGCGGGGGCTGTAGTAGGCCTACGAGCAAATTCATTTGTGGTAGAAGGCCCGGACGGCATATCGTTGTAGTCACATCATTCCTGGATAGGCTAGGGGCTAGAGGCTATGTGTCCGTCTTGAATCACCGCTTTGTATTGGTATGTGGTGCACTGATTTCAGAGTGATGTTTATCTGACATCTTCAGTGACCCAGCGCTCTCACCCGGCACTCGGCACCGCAGGGTGATTTCGAATGATCCACGACGGTGTGTCACGCCATGAGAACGTATCGGTATCGCTCACGACCAGTGCTGTTGGACGTCTATTAAAAGAGCTGAATGTCAAGAAAAGAAGCATCAAAGCAACAACAACCTTTGATAGTGACACTTGAACAGCTAGCTCACTCCTGGTCAGTTGTCTCTCCCATTACAGAGAGCCTTTTGCTTATACTCCATTTACCAGGACTATCTACCTTGCCGAACCTCAAAGAGTCCACCAGCGGCTTTCAAGCCCCTTTGGCTGAGTACAAAAAAACATCCATCGAACCCAGGACATTGGAGAAAAGCCTGTATGTATAATCATTTCCCACTTCCTCCATGTTCCACCATCTTACTGGGAGTGTGACACCCAAATAAGCGTCACAATCAATGAAATTTCTGGCAATCCGCGTCGGAACTGGTTCAGCGATACATCAATCTCAACCTCGAGTTCAAACACATTTCTTCGTGTCACTTTGGATCTTCAGAACTCACGCTTCAAACATAGTCAAGATGATCAAACCAAGCCCAATGCTCCTACTCATCCTCCTCCTGACCATCCTCGGTCTCGCCACCTGCCACCCTCTGTCAGAACGCGCAGACACCGTTGTCGTCACCGTCTGCCACAAGATCGAGTACACCAACTGCGACTACAAGACGCTAGAGGTAGATCAATGCTACGACCCAACCGAGGACATCCATTCCATGTGGCTAGGTTTTGACATCAATGTCCACTGCATGGTCTTCGAGCATCCAGGATGTCACCAAGCTTCCATCCCCGAAAACTCCAATTACTATCATGAGTTGGATGCGAGTGCCTCGGATCTGGCGCCATTTTTTGAGGACCATGCTCGCAAGTTGAAGAGCTACAAGTGTCGCGAGGGGACTTATGCTACTGCTTGAGATGGCGTGATTTAGGCGCTTTCGGTTCTTTGGCTCGATTGAGATTTGGGGAAGGCTCGATTTTGATTGAGCTTGGGATTACTACTGGAGGATGAGCGATTGGTGGGCTTCAATACAACTGGGTATTCATTTCCTTCCAAACGGATATTTGAATTAAGAAAAAAAGGTTCGAAAGAGCCTGGAATTCATGGTTAGACTGGAAAAATGGATAGGAATGGTAAAAGAGTTCTCAGATATCCTTGTGACGGTGATTTTTGCTTGCCCCATTATTTGTCCGTTCCAATGGCTTCAGTTGGAGGGCCGATTTGATCAAGATTGAATGTCATGTGCAAAACAAGACCAATCGAGGAAGATTTTGGATGAATGATTCCTCCTTTTGTCGGAGACATCCGAACTAAGAGACTTGTCCTATCCGAGGAAATGAGCCCCGATTTCCAAGTGTCAGCTGGATATCGGGATGACTGAACTTACTCTCGGGTGATACCTTTATTTGGCTAGTTTAACAACGGAATAAAAAGAATCGAATGGCATTACCCTGGCGCCAAATTGAATGGTGAACCTGCTCCTAGCTCATTCACGATTGTAGTGAGACACTTTCTCCAAGTGACCACCTTGACTCTGTTGAAACAAAGCAAAAAAGATTCTCACGACGAATACAAGGTAGTTAAAGACAAAAATCTGTTGCCCTTGCCCTGGATCGAACAGAGGACCTCGTCATACCTGGAAGAGATACTAGTGACGCGCACTACCACTGTGCTACAAGGGCCGTACAGTATTGGATGAACTTAGTTGTGGGAATAAGACGGCGGGGGTTGAGGCAGTGTGCTGTGGAGACGAGGAGGATATCGATAGGAAATGGGAGGTGGATAGGCTTTGCGCAGTCGGACAATCGATAAGTCATGGCCCGGGGCAATCTGGGCGAAGAATGCTAACAACATTCTTTGTTCAGATTCTTCCACCCAGGGATCGTGTAGCCTTAAATCGACATCTGTGTGGTATGAATCAGTATCATTCTTTGATCGAAGGTAATCCCCTTGTATAACCTAACCATGTACTTAAGAGAATTCGGAACGTGTTGGAACCGGAGACAGTTACTCACAGTAATTCTCCAGATATGCATCCACCACTACCTTCATTACTCTTCAGCGTTCTGGTCCTCTCTCGAGCTGCATCTTCTAAAGCACTCTCCAAACGAAACCCCCCAACCTACATCAACCGTATCGATCTAGGACGTCCCGTTCGATTGAATGTCTGCTCAGAAATCAACTACACAAACTGCTTCCTAGGCTGGGATCCAAACATCAGCTACTTCAATCACGCAGACTCGGTCACGTGTCATGATGTCCAACGCATCTTCAGCATCAAGTCCATCGAAATCCCTTACGGCGTTACCTGCGACCTCTATTCGGTTGTCGGATGCAACGCGTTCAAAGGCAGCAAGCAGCCACCGCTGCATAGAGCATATAATGGGGAAAGTCAAGCGGATTTGACACCAGCGTTCGATAAACGTGGAGGACAGGCGGTGAAGAGTTTGAAGTGTCGATACACGGGCGGGAAGATTCCAGATCCGTTGCCGGAGGAGAATTATCCTGAGCCGGTAGCAGGGTATTTTGGAAATGTTAAGGATTGTGTAGCTCCTGACCCGTGGTATGATTGTTGGTTGCATAGGCGTTGATTGTTTTGGCTTGGGTTGGGATGGAAGGGAGGACGGGGACGGGTTCACGGTCTTGCGGGAGTTGGGATGGAAGGAAGGATGGGGATGGGGTTGCGGGAGTTGGATTGTCAGGTATTCTAGTATTCTAGCGTGTTAAAGGACCATAAAACGAAGAGAGTAATATTATGAAGATGTTCTTCTCTACCCTCCTCGCCATTGTACTGATGCTCCCCATGAAGAGCAATAAAAAATACCCTACCAAAGACGGCCAAAAAGAGAAAGGTATTGCGCTACCCAGGACCTTGTGCATGTTAGAATCGTGTGCAAGGAATATGCTAATGTCAACTCACTCGAACCTGGATCTCCAGCTGTCAACCATGTCGCCCACAAGAGCTTATGGAAGGCTGGAATGATAACCCCTACACTAGTAGCGCCACAGGAGCTGTTCTGTGACTTCAGCCCAAATTGTTCACAATATGTAGGAGAGATCCAGCGGGACAATGCGGCATTTATGAGTACATAGTACAACTACTGTGGTAGTGCGCAAGGATACGATAGAACTACGACCCCGCTGAGATTCCTAGTTCTATCTATTCTATCATTCGAACCAACCCATCATCTTGCTTTCGCTTCAAGATGCAATGAGATTCTTTATTGTTGCGAGTAGCACGAATGTACATTTCAGCTGAGGCTGAGCCGCGGATTTGTGATGGGGGATGGGGGATGGGGGATGGGGGATGGGGGTAAGCCTGAGGCCCGTTCCCATTCGGGCCTCTTATCAGCAGCATGGTGCCACGGTTGCCGGTACCACTTCTAGTACCTGGTATCGTACCTGGTATCGTACCTGGTATCGTAGATGACAAACCTATTCAAAACCTTCAAATGCCCCACCAACTCAATCTCCTCTCGCCATCTTTTCTCTTCAACACTTCTCACCTCCCCTGAGATTATTGTTGTTCCTCCCACTTGCTCGCATCGGTGCGGTCCTACAAGTCCAGGAACGGCTAAAGAGTCAGCAAGTTAGCCAACAGCCAGCTCATCAAGCTTAACTCTTTACGGACTGGGTGCCTCGTCAAGTATCTTAGCCATCTGCAACCTTCCTGAAAGCATCCTTGGATCACCAATCATCACTTCCCTCGGTCAATTTCTTCTGCCTAACCGTGCCCAAAGCTGTGCTCTACCATGGGACAGTCCTAAGTTCTATCGACACACAGCCTCACAGGACCTTTGGGTCCGGAGAACCGCTTCTCAGCTTCATATTCTCGCAACACCTTTTGGGTGCTACTAGTCAAATATCTAATACCGAATAGGAAGCGAGAATCTGGAGCTCCCTGAGCCAAGCCCCCTAAGCTGCCGAAGCTTTCCATTCATAAGTCTTGTCTGTACTATTTTTGGCTCATTCTATCATGGTTACACCAGGTCCTTTTAGTCCAGTAACAAAGTCCATTCTCGGGAATCTGGCTGAAGCAACGTCCGCATAACATCAGCACGGCTAGTCTGTTTGCAAACTTCGTGGACCAATCTTCTCACAAAGAATGCAGCAAAGGAAAGAGAAAGTGTCATCACAACTCATTAACGGCCCAATCTCGCAGTAGTCTGGCCGAGCCGAAAATGCACTTCCATGGCCCTTTATAGCCTTACAAGCCAAGCTGCCGGGTTTGTTGTCTTTAGTCTGTGTAGCGCTCATTTCATGCGGGCTTTCATCTGACTTGCGCGTGGTGGCTCACCGCGTCGAGAAAGGGCTGAACTTTTCTTATTGAAGCTTAGTGCTGCCGAATATCAGATAAATATTGACTCCTTCCCCGCCTGGTAATGTGTGGCTGACTTCCGTTTCGGTTTCTTTCCTCGTCCCGTCAAACTTCTGCGTATCCTGTTGCCCACCGATCGAAGAGGAGGAAGCTCGAGGACAATGGGTCTACTCAACAGAAAGCAGACTGCTATTGGCAGCTCCGCTTTTCATACTCCATCAAAACATGAAAAGCAACGACGAAGGCACAAAGTGCTGGCATGGATTGGAGATCCCATGAAGGGGGCGAAGCAAGGGGAAAATGCCTTCTCACAACGCCATGAGGCCGACACAATTGAGCTCTTTTTCGACTTGTTCTTTGTGGCCAATCTTGCAACTTTCACTGCCTATCATTCCATCCTCGATTTAGGCTCCCTCGCCGCCTACATTGGATTCTTTGGTACGTCATTTTCGAGGCGGTTCAAGACGAATTTTGAGACTGACCTTTAATACAGCCGTGATATGGAGTACTTGGTTTCAGATCACGCTTCACGATGTTCGATTTTCTCTAGATTCCGTTTACGAGCGAATTTGCAAAGTCATGCAGATGAGCGTTTTTGTAGCCTTTGCCCTCATTGGTTCGAAATTCCAGCCGGATTCTAAGAAGGCCAGCGACAATACCGTATGTCTTTCTGTGATATTCGAACCCCAACTGGTGCTAACCGACCTCTAGAACTTTAGATTGCTGTGCTACTCACTCGCCGTGAGTCGATTCCTTTTCGGCATACAATACACCGTAGTTTGGATCTTCTGTGCTCGAAGGAAGTTTAGAAATCTCTTGCTGCCTGTGGGACTCTGCCTCCTTTCCTTCTTTGCTGCTGGTGGTATATTCATGGCAATGTCTGTTGCTTTCACGGAAACAGTAGCAATGACATCCAGAGCTATATTCGCGATTTGGTGGGTGGTTATGTTTCTCGAAGGCATGATCATCATCACTATCTCCTGCAGATGGAGAATGTTGAGCTTCAAAGCAACGCATCTCGTGGAGAGAATGGGCCTGTTGACACTCATCGTCATCGGAGAGGGAGCCATCGGTGTAACCAAAACCGTCGCGAAGGTTCTAGGAAAGGGGGTTACCATTGAAGGCGCTGCACTCATCTGTAGCATTGTTCTCCTTCTGGTCAGTTGGTACCGGACTATACCTAGCGAACTTCTTGGCTAATCGTGTGATTAGTTCTTCCTATGGATGCTCTACTTTGACAACCAGCCGAAGACAAGGTACGGCACTATTCGCCAACAAATTTGGTCCGTCCTTCATTTCCCCCTGCATCTGGCCATCGTAGGAGCCGTGGAAGGTGCACAACAGATGGTACTCGCTCGGTATACCCTTTCAAGTGCCGCAAAATTCTCCGCGAAGTGCGTGGACTACTGCATTGTGAAGAATTACAACGGCACAAAATTGACTGAGGCTCTCTCTACCGCTGTGGATTATTTCCAGTTCCAGGACAAACCAGAAGTTGCGAAGCAGTACGATGTCATCATGAAGATGGTCTATCGGTACGGCAATACTACAGGATTCTGTAGTCCGGATGCTCTAGCTGACCAATTGAAAGAAAACGCCAACATGACTCCGGATAAAACTGGGTTTTACACTATTTCAGAACTCGTTATGGAGGTGACTGGCGCTCTGTTCCAAGCGAATGGCGCGAAATTACCGAAGAATGGTGCAAATTCCGACCCCTCAGTTTCCGTCGAACATGCTTTCCTCACAGTGTACGAGTATTACTGGGCCTCATGGATCACCTTGCTCGCTTGTTCCATCATCTTCCTCTATCTTGTTCACAAAGATAAGAAGACTGATCTCTTTGACTGGATCGCCAACCTCACTCGATTCGCCGGAGTAGTGATCTGCGCTGGGCTATTTGCCGTTGCGTTCAAGACACACAACGGAATTCCTGGTACGGTTTCGGATACTGTGCGCACCATCCTTGGTGGACCCTACGCTGTTCCCATCGTGGTGGTCATTCTTTTCGTGATCCTCTCTTTCGATCAATTGGCTCGTATCTATTGCAACTGGTCTCTAGCCCGCCGTGGGCTTCTCCCACCTGAAGAACCTGAGCATGGACATGGGCATGACGATCACGACCATGGACACGTCGAAATACATGGCCATCGTCGCCACGGCCAGAGCGTGGATGACCTTGAGATGAAGGCTGGCTTGATGGCTTCTGCAATGGAAATTCAGGTTCAACATGGCTCGCGGCCAGCGTCTATGGTGTCTACCGCGTATGATTCGCACAATTCTGCAGGGACTCCTCCAGGCTTGTATGATCCTGTCATGTCGCCGCCTATGCCAGTCTACAACGACTCCGTCATGTCGCCGCCAGCGACCATCAGCTTTTTCCCAAAGACTTCCGGAGCGCATGGGTATGCGCCTGTGGCTCGTGATCAAGTGTAGGATGATCGATAATGTCTGAGGGATTCGTTTGGGATTTATCTTGTGCGACTCAACATTGAGAGCACCAAATGAAGGAACAATTAAGCGTTGGCGTTATGGAGTCCTAGGTTTACGTCGATAATGAAATCATCATGCAAGAGGCAAGAAGCTTAGGATCTTTCATTGTGAAATACGAGAATTCTCCTTGGCCCCTTTCCGCTAACACGTGTGCTTTCAGCTCAGTATCAAGTCAATCATTTGATTCTTCTAATCAACGACAGCACGACGGAGTCAATTTGAAAACACATGTCAAAGCGTGATTCATTTCGACGTGAGACTCTCAGGCTCCATCTAAGAGCTAGGGAGTTTTGCCAGATTCCAGAGATGAAATGGTCAGAACGTCTGGACACGGGGTAGCGCGCTTTGGTCGTCGATCTATTGAGTACAGCTCGTTTCATCGCTCACAATTCATCGTTTCTTCGTCCTCGTCAAGATCCTCTTCTTGGACCCGGATAGCGACCTCGACTGGCTTCATCCTCCGCCCTCGCCAAAGCAGGGCTCACGACGATGCTGGTTGGGACATGATCCCTTCGGCGAATGGCCGTGTACAATGCATACCCATGTCTGTGGCACCAAAGAGTTTGCCACCATCGGAGACTTCGAGTGCGTTGGCATTATCTACTTCATCATCCTCGTCTGAATAGGATAGGACATGACGCTGCAGGATCAAGTGGAGTCAAGAACAGAAACCTGAGATCACCAGGAAATGATCTAAGGCTGAGGTGGGTCACGCACCTGTTGACGTTTCCCAGGATGAACATAGAGAAGACGAGTCGAAAATTTGTCAAAGAGAAGAAACTTTACAAATTGACCTTCGATCTTGAGTTGGATCTGTTCGCAGACCGGGCAGACGTACGACTCCATGGTGTCGTAGGCGGTGAGCGAAAGGAGCCTCCCGTCATTTCATATGAGAGTGGTAGACGTGTAGCGGATAACGTAGATGGCTAGAATAGCCATCATTAAAAATCTCCTCGCCTTGTACAAATAGTCCCTATTGTCGAGACAGAACCATGTCCATTTTACATTTGGCTAGGATGACTGACAGCAGTCAGGACTTGGGCCCGATCTTCTGAGATTTTCCAGCTGTCTTAACATACCAAGAACGTGAAATTTCTCGTTCGATACTTTCGAGGCCAGCTTTTCCTATAGGTCAGTCCCTATATGGTCATCGATGATCTACATCGGCATTCCATCTCTGTTCGTCGGTATGATCCGAGGAAATGAACAGTGCTACTGCAACCGAAATATTCAACAGTACTCTAAGCCAAAACCCAGTACGGTGACTTGTCTATGTTCAAGCACACACCCTGGAAAAATCCAGACTCATCCAAGACTTTGTCGAAACATGCTAATTATGAACGGTGATTTTTGAAAACGCCTGGACCATCTTTTCCTGATCAGGCAACTCGGTCGTGTTTTCTCTCCAATAATCTCAATGCTCATGTAACTTTGGTATGAAAGAGGTCCGATCGCGCTTGATGTTTCTTGTTCGTCAGCTAGGACAGTGTCACAGAATTGTAAATAGGTAGTTAGAATAACGATCTATTCTAAAACTAGGGGCTGTCTCATATCGCTCTACCTAGTATCATACATAACTTCATCCTCCCAGTGCTCGCCGGCTACTTCCAAGCTCTTATCCTTGATGAAACCAATCCTCTATTGGAATGCAATGAGAGCACGTTGAATGCTGACTTGTGCGCGTTGGCCGAAAAGTTGTCCTGGTGGCCCTGTAAGCAAGCCAGTAGCTCCTTGCTGTCTGCTAAGAATGGCGTCGGCGTATGCTCCAGAGCTGGCCTGATGATGTTTGAGGACGTCGACAACCTTTCTTCGGTCGCCTTGGTTGAGAGCACCTCGAATAGAAATCCACTCATTGACTGTCCTGTCCGTTGCATCACTCAGCCTGGTGAGAGGTTGAAGAAGGGTCGAGGCTTCGAAGGCGTTGATTGCGGGGCTCATCCGTATCTCCCGGGCATCGCGATCGAGTAGATTTGAGACGTCGTGGCCGACGCGCTCCACATTGGGCCACTTTTGTTGAACCTCACTGCTCGGCATACGTGGGTTAATTGCTTGTAGCTCGGAACTGAGTCTATCCAGGGAAGCAGAGACAGATCTTAACGAACGCTCGATGAGTTGGATATCTTTCAGGGCGCTCTCGACTGGGAGAGCAAGGGCGCTGCTCGCAAGGCAGAGAATGGGTAAAATAGTAAACTGCATGATGAGTCTGTAGCTTCGGAGGATGTGGCTGAGATGAATGTTGTGTCGAGGTGATGTGTGATGTTATGATAGAAGAACAGACTCGAATAAACTGTGATAAGATACTGAACCGGATTGGCGATTGACTCCCTTTATATGCATGCATGCAAGCTTTACTCGTTCTGGAAACCGACAAGTTTCGGGCTTAGCTATGGCATGGTTCTTTTCAGAAAGCATGGCATAACGTTGAGCTATTAGGGTCTGAAATTATCTCTTCGATCTATAATTGGATCACGCCAGGAAATTTAGTATGAACCTTCGTGGTGATCGTACCCGGGTTGACATTTTGACATGTTTTGCATCGAGGTTATGTGCTCTTTACAAAACCTGTGGTCAATTTCTGTCGCTTGGCATTGGGACGTATTTAGACACGGGTGATGCTCCAACCCACATGATGTGATGTGTGTTCAGTGTACAGGTCCCTAATCAAGAGACAGTGCTGTTATACTTTCGAGAATTCCCGAAAGGTCATGCAAGAGTGTTCCCGGGTCTTACATCGTGGACAGTATGACAGAGGGCACCCGGTTATAATCCTAGAACGAACCGTTAGTGGACGTCTAGAGTCTAGGAAATGACAAAGCGTCGTGTACATCACTGCGGGATGTAGTTTCTGGGATGATACGCAGTATGTCCGCAGATTTTCTAGCTTCTTACCCAACACCGAATTTGGTATGAGATTTCCGGCTTGCTTTCTTGGCCTATAGTGTATGGAGGCACCAATCGAAGTCTCACCTCATACCACGGATGAGTCACCTGGAAGGTAGCTTTCCGAACCTAGACTGTTTACCCTCTGCGAGGCAAGCCAATATGGTTGAGCGCTTCTTGGTCTGTGAAACTCACAAGCTCCTTAATTCAGGTGAAAAAGAGCCATGGGCTTATACATAGCCTTCGCGAGACCTACAACTTTCGACGCTGCAGTGAGGTTGCAGACTTGATCAGCAAGAACAATGAAGCATGTTGATCAGCAATTCGAGCTTTTGTAAGAAAATAGGAACCTGTGTTTAGTTGATCGTCGAATCAATCTACTTTCTCGATACGTTGCTTACCAATGCACGATCTATAGAGTAGATGCCATCTAAATCTACGGGATTTCGGCCGATCTGCTGTCTATGCCTACAGTATAGGCGTGGTGAGTGGGTGTGATAACCATGCTGACATGATTTATGTCTCAACAAGCTTTCTACTAACCGTGAGCACCCGAGGCTATCTATAGGCACTATAGTCTTGAGATATCGCATTGTTAGTAGCGAGCTAGACCAAGGAGTCGAAAGAATTCGATGTGGCTTGCAAGATGAAAGGGCGTTGTAAGCGTGGCAACAGGTGATGGAGATAGTTTGGGCTCGATGTTGATTTCTCTTTGGAGCACACAAATATCGTAGAATACCTAGCCGAGGCACGACAGGGAATACCAACTCGACTTTACTCGTACTCTTCAACGCTCGCTACTATTAATAACCACCCTCTTCCCATCAAACACCGGCATGGTGCAGGCAACAATCTTCCCAAGTAGATGATCAACAGCCGCGAAAATGTCATGAATAGCAGGCAACCATCATGAAAGGAGGAACAACGTCGAAAGAACAAGTCAAGGTCCATGTCCGATCATACACACCGCTCCAGGCCGTTATTGCTACCAGGACTCAATCGTCTATTGTCTACCTTCTCCACTACATTCCAACGTGCAGCCTGCCTTGGGATTGGAGATCCGGAATACCTATTTAGGAGTCCATGGAAGAGATGCACAAAGAGATCATTACTTCCTTCACTTCTCGGCATGACTTCTCCTGTCTTGTCTTGCATTCCTATGTTCCTATGCGCCAGGTTGATCTGATTATATCATTCTCGCATAATTCCAAAATAGATAGTCTAGGAAAGCAAATCATGATAAAATGATTCAGGCTGGATTGCTATACAAGCCTAGCCAGCAAAGTCCGGCACACCTCAGATGCTTTGTGGAATTGGATGCGAACCCACGAACGCTGTCTGATAACCTGTTGTTCGATACTCGTGGGTCTTTGAGCGGTCCTGAACCGTCTCCCGATGCAGGTAAGAGATTTTTGCGATTCATGTACCATCGAATCCTGTCAAGATGTGAAAAGACAATCAAGAAGCCAAGAAAGTTCAGGTATGGATGGAATGGAGAAATTGAAAGGTCGAAGTGGATATTCACATCGTGTATGTCTTCGAGAAGCTCGAGGACTCGCGGTCAAAATTCGAATCAGCGTGTTCGGACTCTGAACTCCTAGGGATACATTTCTGCCAACAACTTAATTTGAATGAGTGCGGAGACTTTTTTCAAGTGTTTTTCGACCAGAAGGCAACCATGGTGGGGCCGCTGATTTATGCCGTTCGTGTTTCTCCAAAGGTCGATTTCCTGAATTCAGATAGTTCTATTAACTCAAGATCGATATCATCAATTTTCTGGCCATTGCTCTAAATCAAATCGCTAGAAACGTTTCGCGCGTTGGGCAGCATGAGCTTTTACTGGTAGTTCGCTGAAGGACATGGATTGAAAGACCGACATGGCACTTCATTCCTGAAACCAGTCCAACTGTTTAATTTTATGCAAATGTTAATCTTGCTATGCCCTTTTCACCCTCTAACTAGGTGAATACAATGCTTCGCCCAACCTCGTGCTGTGTCTTTGACTCCCTCTTCATGACGGTGTATTCCATCGACCAGTTACCGAACTTCTCATTTACATATTGTACATCCTGGAAACCATTCTCCTCGTATAGGTGGTGTCCCGCAGCGCTCCCCTCAACCCAACATGGAACTAGAAGACGGTCTGCAAGCTCGGTCCCCCATTTGACGTGGATGGAGCCGGCGCCACATCGCTGAGCGACGGGATCAGTGAAAAGGATGTAGAGTACTGATGAGAACATGGTCAGCAACTTTTCGCCTCATAAAAACAAAGCACAGCCTACAAACGTGAGAGTGGCCGTACATGTGGCCTGACCGGATCGTCATAAATTTGGTGACCATTTCTTCAGCAGTTTCCCTCTCCTTGCCCTCGAGCCAATTGGGCTCGAACTCCCCATGATCCGCAAGTGGCGCCCAGGATGGATAGATTTTCCATTGCGCTGCTGATACAATTTTGCCTGTAGCGGTGTCCACGAGCTTCATCCAGCAATCTGCTGAGTCCTCTTTCATATCTTTGATGAACTTCTCTTTTGTGAGCGCGCGCGTTTCCGGTGTATTTCTTCCAAAGAGAGCTACGATAAGGTCGGCGTCTGCGAAAGCTCGAAATTGGACTTCAAGAAGCTGTTATCGATATCAGCATGACTGTTATAGGTGAGATGATAGTTGACGAGGCACACACTTCGTCGAAATCATCTTCCTGGACACGGGAAAGTACAAGATGCATGATTTGTAGCTGGGTGATGTACAAGATAATTGGCAACGATAGAAGACTGAGCGGTGGAAAATGGGGTGTCTTAGGGTGATAAGAAGGACGAAGCTGTTTGTTGTCGAGGAAATGTGATCCAACCCTCAACCTCGGACGTGATTGCAGGACGGCAAGCCTTTTAGGCGGCGTAGTAACACGGCATGATTGTTATCGAGATGACAGCGGCAGGGGATCCGAGCCATACCTTCTTCGTGCTCCTGCACCCGCGGAGCAAAGTCAAAGTCAAAGTCAATTAAGACCCCAGCCCTCAAGCACTGTACTATGCGGCTTTGGAGTTGAGGAAAAGGAAACAAAGGTTGTTGCTTGTGGAGAGTCTGGCGTTGAGTTGTGCAGGGCGACATGCATGCGAGCTGGAGACGCAGGGTCGCTAAGCGACATGTGGCAGAAGAAAATCCGGAAGCTGGGGGCCGGCGCCGGCTCCTGCAGGGGTCAAGCGAAGGGCCAGTGCGTGAAATAGTAGCGCGGTACGAAGTCAAAGCTTGATGTGATCGCTCCCGTCGTTAAAGAACGTATTGAACCTGACTAATGATACAAATGATGAGGACAATCCAAATCTTCATTTCAATCAAGATTTATATCTGGCGCGTCCAATATCAGAATGCATAGCACACTGTAAGACGGTCGATTGGCGAGCACTGCTTTATCGTCAAGGTATCAGACTTGTCTTGCCATTTTCTAGGAAAATAGCGACATTATCTGTGGATTAAAACCGTCTGTAGAATCCTCCTCTACCATACAATCATTGCTTGCTCGTGTAAGCTTTTCATGTCCCAGTAGCAGGCAAAGCCACATATCACCAATGCATTTCTGCCTGTATTTATAGCGGTTGCTCGAAACCATAATGAACACATCGATATGTAGAGGCGTTAAATTGTGTCTTGCATGAGATACTGAATGATGATGATGATGATGATGATGATGATGATCTGAATGATGATGATGATGATGATGATGATGATGAGAAAAGATTGTCATGTCATGGCGTGGCCCTTGGCTTCCCCTTTCTAGAACTTTTGGTGTACTGAATGTCGAATTCCATGGTCTTCTTGATGAAGTTGCGATCTGAATCATAGCTATTGAGTGATCGTTGATCCTGGAATTGACTTGTTGCGAGCGTGATTTGTGAGAACGAATCCAGAGGAGGTTGTATGGAGTGCTCGATCGTCGTGAGTGTCGGCTGTGAGAATGGATCTAATATCGGATGCTCCCTTGTCGCCTCCAAATGTGCAGGTATTGTATCAGAAACCTCGTCGTGTACTGGTGGTCCCTTTCTCTGTCCAGTAAATGACATCCGAGGAGAACTTATAACTACCGAGTTCTTCTTCCAGCTACGTCGACTAGGCTTGGAGATGTTTGACATAGCGTATGTAGATCCAAGCGTGCCTCGCGTGGATTCACCCATCTCCTGGTTTACTTCCCACAAACCTGTGCGCGCGGCATTGAGGAAGGGACGTGTACAAGGAAGTGTGGCTGAGATCAAGCTGACGTGCATTTCAAACTGCGTGAATATAATGACTCCAACAGCATCGAACGTCCAGTCTTTCGATTGGGTGATCAAACTCAGCTCAATGATACGAGCCAAAGCGAGTGGCACGATGACGAGCCGGAGAGAGAACGCAATGGCAACAACAAACTTTTTGGTCCTGGACATTTGAAGAGGCCACACGAGCCATACAGGAAGACACAATAGCATCATTTCTAGGCATAACCCGATGGCAGCGATGGTCGTCCACGACGGGAACTGTCATGGTTAGCATCCTTGTCCGCTACCTGACACAGGGAGTTTGCTAACCAAAGAAGGGCACCTTTTTTCCAAGTTCCAAGGGACATTGGGACCACACCCAATACCAATAACAAGAATGGACGCAGCTCCCCACAACGCAGCTAGCCCTGAAACGACACGACAGGCAATCAGATGCGATTTTTGGCGAGACAAACGAGCTATCAATCCTGCTGCTGATATCTTGGCAAGAGCTAATGTAAAGATAAATATAAGGTCGCAAGCATACGCCAACTGACCGGTGTTAGTGACAACGAGGGTGGCAAAGGCAAAGGCTCACTGACCATGTATATCTTTTCAATCTGTTGCGAGCTCAAAAGATACAACCTTTTCCCGAGGCCAGCTTTTACTGCTAACATCACCAATATCGACTGTGCAATCCCGGAGGCCTGCAGTACGTCAGGGCCTAAACGAACAAAAAGAGAACCGAGGTTAAACCCACGCTGCCAATGGTAATGGCGATGTCATCATTCTCGATTGAGCCCTTGGATCCCATTCGGACGACTATCCTGATAAGATAGAAGAGGATCATAGAGACCATGAGCATGGCTGCGGTGATGGTTATCAAACCGCCATGGTCGGTGGTTGTGATGGCCTGTATTTTGGGTCAGCTTGGTCTGAAGTTGAATTTCTGAGGTGATTGAGCAATACCTGATGCCAGTCTGATTCGTTAACGATGCTGTCCGCCATGATGTAGGCCTTTCTTGGGAACACTTAATTGACATCTATAGATCTAAAAATCCAACAGAGCTGCTGCATTCTAGTACCACGCTCACAGCTAATTACCCCAAATCCTTGTCCACACTAGGCGTGTGAACCGAAGCTTACTTTACAATGTAAATCCCAAGAAAGACCGCCTCGAAACACACAATCGGGAATTCCAAGAAGTGGGATTCGGCAGGCCGATGAACACGTCTATCCTAGGATTGACGTGCATGGATTTGGCATCCTTACGGCGCAGTGAGGATTGCCGATGGAAAGGGGATCGAGGTCATGTAACCCCATGGAGAGGTCAGGGTCTGTAGATGGAAGCGCTGCAAACCCTCTTTTCGGTTTGAGGCCGGTGCCTTGCCAAGTTTGTGGTGTGAGCAAGCATATCGAAGTGCTTCATGCGGGCGCCCAATCTCAGCGGCGAAGCTATTGTTCGGATATTGTTCAAGCGGGAGACGCGCAGACGCAGATGAAAGCACATGGACGTGAGGGGCGATGGAATGGCTGAAACGGAAGACTGCTGTTGAAAGACTTGACGTGTACTGTGTACGATACAGCTGCTGACTAGTCGACTAGAACTATACTGCCGCGCGTATGATAACTTGCCTCTCGTGCCTCTGAACAGCCGACACCATTTCCAGTTTCCCACCTCCACACGGACAACCCCAACGACCTGATCTAGTAGAACAACACGGGCTGGCCTGGAACGAAGTGATTGCGAGCTCGAAAGTCGAACGAGACCTTTGGCGAGATGTTTGCTTTTCATGCACCATGTACGGCACGTCTGGTAAGACCTCGCATTCGACCAAGCTTTTGGGGAGAGGAAATAGCAAGGCCCACAAGTGCCGACGGCAGGCTTCCGACTACTCGTAAGCTTCCTCTTTGCCGCACATTACTACCGAGGTACGGAACTTACGTGATACTGTTGGGTGGACTGGGCATCTTGTTGGTGGTGTTTGGAAGCTCATCCCCATCGTAACTTGCTCGCCATGACACAGTCGATGAGCAAGCAACCTCGACATTCGATTCGATCGGAAGCCGCTGCACGACGAGTCTCACTCTCAGCCGGTTGCTAAGCGAAGCATTCGAGATTACAACGGCGACGTCGAGACGCCAACATATGAGATATTCTAGAAGCCCTTGGGGAAGTGGCGTCAAATCATACGCGCCGTCAACAAAAGCGGTTGTTGCGCCCGGCTATCTATACTGCATTTGCCGCAAGAGACGGCATGTGTTGCTTGGGCGAAGAAGATTTTCAGCCTCTGGGTTGGTCAATGTTGGCCGGGCGGGTCCCTAAATGCTTCCACATCGACTTCAACCCCAGTTCGATGATTCACAAGAAGCAATCCAGGGCAGAATGAAAAAAGCGAACTCACAGCCGTCACTTGCACCTCCGCCTATGTGTCCATGCTCTCACCTCCGAACCCGCAGGTGCCGACTAAAACAGAAGTAGTAAGGCGCCCAAGCACCCACGAACAGAGACGGTTCAGAGTTCAGACGAAGAAGACAGGCATGGCTTTCATTATGCTAGTTAAGGGACGCTCATCCCCGCTCAGATCTTGACAGTTGACAGTTGTGTTCATCCAATCTACTATCGCACTTCTTCCTCTTCTTCCTTGTACTCGGCCGTTGGACTTGGACGTATCTTTTATTCCCCGAACCTTCTCGTCAACCTCTTTCCTCCGTCTCCTAAAAATGTCCATCCACCAAACCGAGACAGATTTTGCTGAGAAGCGAGACTTTGGTGTCAGTTCCCATCCTGCTCAGGAACCTGGGGTGAGCGATGATAGCTTGAGTGATCGGCACCATGGCACATATCACGACGTGCGCGATATGGGACGTCTAGGGAAGAAACAGGAGTTTATGGTTTGTCACTATTCAAGTACTCCAGGCTTATCATGATGTTGATGATCAACAGCGAAATTTCCGCTTCTATTCTATTCTAGGATTCACAAGCACCTTGATGTCTACCTGGGAGGCAATGCTCGTACGTCTGATCAGTCAATATCATCTGTCGTAGTACTGACTTGCTAGAGTACAAGTGCGTTTGGTCTAATCGATGGTGGTACCGGTGGTGTGATTTGGACGTACCTTGGGACGGTTATCTTTATGACCTGTGTTATCGCTTCAATGGCAGATATGGCTTCAATGGCACCGACTTCCGGTGGGCAATACCACTGGGTTAGTGAATTTGCCCCGAAGTCTTCTCAGCGCTTTCTCAGCTACATCATTGGATGGACGAGTGCATTGGGCTGGCAAGCTGGCACTGCCAGTACAGCATACCTTTCTGGCACCATGATTCAGGGTCTCATGGTCCTCTGGGACGAGACGTATGTCGCCACCAGATGGCAAGGAACTCTGCTCACCATCGCCATGGCATTGGTCATGACATTCTTCAACACCTATGGTGCTCGTCAGCTGCCAATGTTGGAGGGTCTCGTTCTATGTCTGCATGTCTTCGGCTTCTTTGGTATCCTCATCCCACTTTGGGTCCTTGCACCCAAGCAATCAGCGGTTAAGGTCTTCACCGAGTTTCAAGACGGCGGAGAATGGGGAAGCATCGGCACCGCTTGTATCGTTGGGCAAGTTTCTGCCATCTACAGTTTCATGGGACCAGACGCTGGGACTCACATGTCTGAGGAAATTCGAGATGCATCGCGTATCGTTCCTCGAAGCATGATCGCCACCGCTATTCTGAACGGCACTCTTGGTCTAGTTATGGTCATTACATACTGTTTCTGTATCACTGACCTGGAATCGGTCCTTGCCAGTCCAACCGGTTATCCCTGCATCACGGTTTTCTACAATGCGACCGGATCGAAAGGTGCTACCACGGCCATGACGATGATCATCATTGTTCTTATTCTAGCTGCCGGTGTATCCATTCTAGCCACCGCCTCGCGTCAAGCTTTCGCGTTCGCGCGTGATGAGGGTCTACCTTGGCCACGAGTTTGGAGCAAAGTTGTTAACGTTGGTAAGTCATTGCAAGCTTGCTGACGAGTATTGTGTGAGATGCTAATGATTTATAGGAACTACAATCCCATTGAACGCTATCGTTCTCTCCCTCGCTATCACCGTTTTGCTCGCCCTGATCAACATTGGGTCCACTGCCGCTTTCAACTCCATTGTCAGCTTGGCCGTGGGCTGCGGCTTCACCGGCTACTTCATCTCTATCGCCTGCATCCTCCTCAAACGTCTCAGGGGTGAGCCACTCCCTCCGAGCAGATTCACACTCGGCAAATTCGCCATTCCGCTCAACGTCATTTCTCTCCTGTATATCATATTCGCGCTCACCATGACTTTCTTTCCGACAGCCAAAGCCGTCACTGCAGAATCCATGAATTGGTCCGTTCTTTGCTGGGGAGTCACTATTGGTATCGCGACTGCGTTTTACTATTTCCACGGCAAAAACGTATACAAGGGTCCCGTTATGTACGTCAACAAGGAATTAGACGAAGTGTCACAATCCCGCGATCATGCACAATAGAAACCCCTATCTAGAGCTGTATATCAGTCATTTTTACCTTGAAGAGGGAGAGGACTATGCATGTCTCAATTGGACGATGCGGATTATTTTGGCATGCGATGTTGCCTCGATCGGTGGCGCTCAGACAAAACAAAAAGGATGGCAGCTGATCTGAGCGACAAGGTTTCTGGCTGTTGGCTGAATGGATCACTTTCGATGACGACTTTCACTCTTTTTATTTGACAGAGCTATATATCCGGATGTGAAAATCCAAGCTTGAATTTAATGACTTCGTTCTCGAGGCCATTGCGATTGACCGCCTTGAAACAATACCTCAACCAGATTTGACACTTGCATTCGAAAATTGATGCATATATTTTGGCGCAATTGTATTTCAAGGTCCTTCGCGGGTTTGAAATATGTATCTTTACCGATTTCAATATAAAGCTCGATAATCATGTTGTGATTCCCAGAGGCCAGAGGGAGTACGAAACAACGAAGCCACTAGAATGTTTGCCCTCGCTTGCAACAACTAGGTAGTTCCGCTCATCACTGAGCTGCCTCAAACGATATCATACCCCCGAAAGATGATGCACAAGAGAAAGAAAACTTCATTGGCCCAATTCCATTTGCCGCAGCAACAATGAAGCCTGAGTTTCAAGGTGCGAAACGATCACTTAGTACCTCGCCGCGCCGATTCCGCCCTAACCTTGCTCAGATCCTCTTCCGTCCCACCCCTGTGACCCTGAGCCTGAGATCTTCCTGGCGACACTAAGGGACGGGCCAGTAGCCATACTAGCTCTTCCAAACCGTTCCCGCAACCATGTGGCAATCCTTATCGTACGACACGCGGACACATGGCCGAGAGGCAGGACTTGCCGAGAGTCTGGGGTTCAACATCGATCTTCCTTTGTTCACATCTCGAAACCATGCATATCCCAGTCTGTCAGCCACAATTGATTTGCACCAATGTCTCAAGCTCGAGCTTCCTCAGGCGTTCCCACGCCACTCGAGGACGAGATTAACGGGTTCCGAGCGGCTGGCTTTTTTTGCATGAGCCTCTACCAGTGATAAGCGGGTCATCAATGACTCGTCATGAGCATCGTGGGCGAGGGTGACAGGCAATACTCCGTACGCCGCAAATCGCATCGGCTCAGTGCATCCGAGAATCTGTCCTTCCTTTCTCGTTTATGGTCCTTTTGATGTTCCTATTCTCGCCAACAAACGACCGCAAGGATGAAATCCGACTATGAATGCTTCGTCGCCCATTCGCCATAACAGATCCACCTTGAGCTCCATACTGTCGCCTCGAAGCCGTCCGCCACTACACGTGGATCCTGTTGCGGGTTGGGGAACTCGGCTCTCTTGATGGCAGACAATTTCCTTCCAGAATCTAGTAGTTGCTCACAGTGGCGCGAAGAAGAAAGGCGCCAGACCTTCGGGATCAGCGTGGAGATGTGGATTATTAACATGATCCGTCGCTCAAGTCTTCTTAGCGTGTGAATTCGGGATCCTTTCCTTTTATCGAAACAACCTCAACGACGGGCCTTTCAAAATCGGCCTGCTACCACATTGGGAATTAGAAGAACAAAACTCACTCCGGCCTGCGCAAATGGTTAGAGCTTTTCAAAATAGACTCTTCAGTGGTCAAAAATCACACGACGGTATTCCCATGGGAGTGATTCAAACGTCTTTTTTTGCGCCATCATGCGAACGTTTGAAAAAAAGAAAACCGAAGATCCCTTCAAAAGGGCTTTCGCTGCATCAAACCTCATCGAATTCACACCAATAGCATCCACCCAGATCTAATCCCTCGCCCATGTTTCAAAATATCGTCTTTCTAGTCATGGGAAATCACAAGCAAGGGAGCCAAGAAAACAAAATATTATCCTGTGATGGCATTGTTGCTGTAAGGGATAATCGGGATTCATGAATAGCATTGCCGCTGTAAGGGGCATCAGAACCCAGGAAGCCCGGAGGCTTGCTTCCGAAGAGACACCTCAACTGAAGTGGCCTGATGTGGCTGACCATTCTTCAGCAGACAAAGGTAAGATGTGACCAAATTACAATTTCATCGGACCATGAAGTTTGGAAATAAGCACTTGACTGATCATGAGAATAGTTACCTAACGAAGAATTACCTTGCAGAATCCAGGATACTTGATTGAATATTATCTTGTGATTGGAAACAATTCCATGCCTCGTGTTTATGAAATTGCCGAGTTCAATGCAGATTGCGGAATACGTGATGCTGTGGCCAATCAGAAGCCGAGCACTTGTACAACATAAAAGTCGCGTTGTTTTGACCTTTTTTATTTCAGGGGTCTGGGGTGCACATTACCAGCCTAGCTAATTTCACAGGGGTGCTCTTTAGCCAGATCTCATCTCAGTACGCATGAAAATCGAATAACTTTACCCCCTTTTTATCATACTGAAACTTCCCATTCACAAGGGAAAATTATGCCAGTCCTCGAGTCCCACCACTCCAGGTCTTGCAACTCATGATCGCCCCAATACCCCGAGATTCTTCTAGAAACCACATCGGAGAGCTGATAGATGAACTTTCATTCTTGACGCTCCAGTTTCCAAATGTTCACATTTTATCAAGCGTTCGATTGTTTGCAGTTGCCGTCATCTCACGACTCAATGAGATAAGTAGGAATCCAGACAGGTGTTCTGATGTCTCGAGTCGGATTTTGAGGTTGGTTCTACAAACTTACAGCTTCATTTTTCGTCAGCCCATGACATACAAAATGTCCTCCGCATCTCATGTACACGTCAACTCTCATTTTCAACATTGCGACCATGTCTCTATACAATACCCACAATAAAGAACATGTACAGTCCCACTCATTACCCCCTCTTAAGCACTAGTACACCTCTTAATCTCTTCAAAATACCACCTCAAATCCTCTGGATTGACAAAAGGCGTTATCCCATGCCCGAGGTTAGCAATCCAACCTTGCTTTCCCTTCCCAAAGCCTGCCGTCATCTCTTCAACCACTGCCGTGATACTCTCCCTACTTCCGTAAAGGATACCCGGATCCGCGTTTCCCTGTAAAACTTTGCCATACTTTTGCGCTACAGCGTATGTGGCAGCAGGTTCGTGTAACCAGTCCAAACCGATTGTGTTGTAGTTCGTTTGGCAGAGATCTTCAAGAGCGTACCAGGCGCCCTTTGCGAAGACGGTCATGGGTACTGCAGGAAGACCCTTTGATTCGAGGCGAGAGGGGAGTTGGTCGCAGATTATCTTGAGATAGGGGAGGGAGAATTGTTGGAAGGATGTAGGTGAGAGTTCGCCGGCCCAGGAGTCAAAGACTTGAATCATCTGGCGCAAACTCAATTAGCAACCACTCTTTTCTTATGTATGACACGGAATAGTGAGGAGCAAAGACATACCTGTGCACCGGCCTGAACCTGCAACGCTAAGTACTCAACACACAACTCGGCAATCTTCTGCAAAAGCGCTTTGGTGGCTTCCGGATACTTGAAGATCCACGTCTTGACTTCTTTGAAAATCTTACTCCCGCCCCCCTCAACCATATAACAAAGCAGCGTCCAAGGCGCCCCACAAAAGCCAATCAACGGCACTCTGCCTGCCAACTTCTTCCTCGTAAGTGTGATAGCTTTGTAAACGTAGTCCAACTCGGTTGCCACATCCACATCTTTTTCCATGACGGTTTTGTACTGCGGGTCCTCTGGGTCCTTCAAGGGCGAGGGGAAATGCGGTCCCTTTTTGTCGAGCATCACGACCTCCATGCCCATTGCCTGCGGGATGACGAGGATATCGGAGAAGATGATGGCGGCGTCTATGAGTCCGGCGAAGCGTTCAATGGGTTGGAGGGTTAGGGTGGAGGCGATTTCGGGATCGCGACATGTTTCGAAGAAGTCGTGGGTTCCTTTGACTACGTGGTATTCGGGGAGGTAGCGGCCGGCTTTGAAAGAGTGTCAGAACAGGGTACAAGAATGTTTGAGAGGCATTGAAGGATTAGGTACCTTGGCGCATGACCCACGCCGGAGCTCTTTCTACTTGTTCGCCTAGACATTGTCAGACGTCAGGATCAGGTGGGATGAGGTCGGCGGGGTATGGTACCTCTCGCAGTCCTCAGGATCAGATCGTTTTGCAGCGGCGCAAAGTTGTGTTCAGCCATTATCACGATTTTCGGTATGTGATGTGTTTCGGTTTGGTGTACGAGTACCTGCGCCCGATGATGGCGGCGTGCATTCGCTAAGGCTCACGACTGACCTATTTTGAAGGTGGGGGTGGGGCTCATCTCACCCCACCATCACGAAATCTGAACCTTGGGACATACAGTATACTATGTAGAGGTGGCACAGGTGGGGGCATCAGTGGGAAATCTTGGTAGCAAACCCTCGAGTATCGACATGACCATACATTGATTGATCTCATCTCTATCGATACTTAGAGACTTTACAGGTCTATTCAAAGAGTAGCACATCCACCATCACATCCACTCATCGTTTGATATAATTTACAGCCATAGTGCAAGCCGTGCCTATCATGACAATCCGCACATGCAATGCCCGTCCCTGTTGCCCTCATAATTCCCCTGATGACACCAAAGGTCGAACGTCAAAGTCCGTGTCGTTGCGCTAGAAACTCCCTCTCTCCAAACGCCACAGTTATTCAATCGAGTCTTCGAACATAAAGTCCACGAACAGAAATTGCGAGCCTAAGTCTATCGAGTTGGGTTAACATCATGCATAACCAAAAACAAAAAAAGTATCGCACAAGTTTGATAGCTCACTTCTTTCGACCCTTGCCCTTGGTGGCTTTGGCTGCTGGTGCTGGACTGTTCGATGCTACGCTCACTGCGCGAGATGTCGTTGTTGACGTGGCTTTGCTGCCGCCTTTGACGTTGGCGAGTGCTTTGTTCTGTTGGCCATCATTAGTATCGTAATCGGTTCTCGATGATCAATTGAGACTTGCCTTGGGATTGCCACCATTCTTGCCCTTCTTCTTGGTAGGTGCCACCTCTACTTCCTCCTCCTCCTCTTCTTCACGCTCTCGCTTGACGCCTTTCCCACTGATACGAGCATCGTTGCCCTCGTACTCTCGGGTCACGGTGGTGAGAAGAGTAGTGCAGCGTCTGGAAATCTCAATCGGCGTCCTAGATAGCAAGAACCAATCAAATCGAAACAATGGACTCTCTCGAATCTCCTCTCGAATCTTTTCGAAAATGCCCTCAGAGTCGATACCATGTTTGTTGAGCATCAGCAAAAGGAACCGATCTTCTTCCTCAGTGTACACTTTCTTGTTGGTCGTCGAAACGGTGTAGTTGATCTTCATCTGCTGGAGCGGGTTGCGTGTTTGTTTAAGCTTGAGGTCCAACAGCCGTCGCTGTGTCTCAATTTTTCGTGTCTTCTCCTCTCCGTTTTCAACAATCTCAAGGTGACGTTCCCAACCGCTGATCTGCTTGTACTTCTTCCAGAAGACCTTGGCGTAGTCTTTGATTTCCGCAGCAGACTTGCCGTCCACATAGAGGGCAATCTCCTCGTAATTGGTTCGACCACATGTACCACTACCATTGATGAACTGCTGGAAATCACGACGGTTCCACTCGGGAAAGCCTTGCTCGGTCAGTGCTATTTTTTGGTTTTGCTCCTCTTCTGTAAGTGGTTCGGCGTTGTCGATCTCTTGCTGTAAAAGCTCCTGGTCAGCAATACGAGCTTCCAGCGAGGCTTCATCACCTTCGGGCAATGGTGCTTTGATGTTGTTTTCCTTTCGGTAGTACGCTGTCTCCTTGTCTTGGATCTCTGCAAGACCATCTGGAAAGAATTGATAATCGTGAATTGTGACCTGCTTCGGTGCGCGTGGAATACGTTGTCGGACTTCGGCTGTTCGGCCGCCAGTCTGTAGTTTATCTCGATAATACTTGTCCATCGAGTATTCTTGAACCTTGCGCTCACGCTTCGAAGGGTTGATCCAGCTGATACCGATTTGTTTCTTGCTGGGCATGAACTTCTCACCATTCCATTCCATGGCGCTATCAGACTTGAAGACTTGTAGCTCGTCGAGGCCGAGCTTCTCGTACTTCTGGTTGAGCTGTGCAGTACGCTCTTCACCATGTTTGAGGATGTCTTCGAGATCGGCATCTGTCAACGCAGAAGAAACAGTGGCACCCTCAGCAAAGACCTTTTCAGCACCGTGCTGGATCATGACTAGCAGTTCTTCTTTGGATTGACCTTTAGCTGGTGCTTGTTGTGCACGACCTTGCTGAATGACGAGCTGATCGAGTCGAAGCTTCTGTGCGGCACGCTCGAGAACCTTCTCCTCAATGGCATTCTCAGTGATGAAACGATGGACATAGACCTGCTTCTTCTGACCAATGCGATGGGCACGATCCATGGCTTGGAGATCGGCTTGTGGATTCCAATCGCTGTCGAAGAGGATTACAATGTTGGCGGATGTCAAATTGATACCAAGACCACCAGCGCGAGTGGTCAACAAGAACAGGAACTTCTCTGATCCCTCCTTGTTGTAGTCGTCAATAGCCTGGATGCGGTCCTCATGCGCAGTGGAGCCATCAATTCGGCAGTAGTTATAGCCTCGCATGACCGAGTAATCTTCCAGAATGTCGAGAACACGACTCATTTGAGAGAATATCAGGACGCGATCACCATTGGCTTGGTATCGCTTGAGCAATTTGTCCAGCATGATCATTTTTGCGGCGTTCTCGACTAAATGTTCATCGGTTGTGTAAGGAGGACCAGGTTCTGCACCTTCGAAGAGGTAAGGATGGTTACAGCACTTCCTCAGTTGCATGACTATGTTAAGCAAACGTGTCTTCGACTCCTTGTTTCCACCAGCACCGTTGACAGCGTCGATGTCCTTTTCAAGAATCTTTCGGTACCAGCGAATTTGCATATCAGACATGCCAATATACAGGTTCACTTCCTTCTTCGGTAGCAAGCTCTTCTCGACATCAGCCTTGACACGTCGTAATAAAAAGGGGCGCAAGATACGATGCAGCTGCTGCACGACCTGGTCCTCCCCCTCTCCGTCCTCGCGTGACTTGAACCAGTTGTCGAACGCCACAGAATCTCCAAAGACATCAGGTAGCAGAAAGTTCAGCAATGCCCAAAGTTCGTGCAAATTGTTTTGTAGAGGTGTTCCGGTGATCAGCAATCGATTGCGAGAATTGAAGGTTCGGACGATCGAAGCTAGGGAGGAGGATTCATTCTTGATACGATGGGCTTCATCGATGATGATGTATTCCCATGCAAACTTCTTGATAGCCGACTTTTCTCGAATGATCATCTCATAGCTGGTGATGCAGACATCGAATTTGCCATCCACCAATCGGTCCGCAATAAGGGCTGCACGTTCGTCCTTTTGGCCTTGTAGGACGAAGACGTCAATTTCGGGTATCCACTTTGAGAACTCGCGGTACCAATTGTCCAGCGTGGACTTCGGTACACAAACTAGATGCGGTCCTTTGATGTCGCAAATGAAGCGCAGGTAGCCAATAAATGAGATGGTCTGGAGAGTCTTTCCGAGACCCATTTCGTCGGCGAGGATACCAGAGATGCCGTTTTCGTGGAGGGAGCAAAGCCAATTCAGTCCAGCAACTTGGTAGTCGCGCATTTCTCCGTTCTTGATGAAGCCAGGGGATTCTCGGAAAAGAGTCTCGATTTGGCCATGTTTTTCCTCTCGGATTAGTTCAGAGTCTTCCTCTTTCTCAGTCTTTCGCCGACGCTCTGCCGCCGCACCGCCCTTTCTTGAAACGCCTTTCTGTTTCTTTTCCTCCTCCTTATCCTGGCGGTCAATCTCGGCCATGATTTCTTGTATCCGCGGGTCGGGGTTGGCATCTATGAAATGGCGGAAAAGATCGGTGAGGCCGAGTAAATATCTAAACCGTCGAATTGAGTCATCTTCCTGAAGTGGTATTAGTGTTAGCATGTACGCGACCTGACGCGACGCGTGAAGTGGTCGCGCAAAAAACAGACCTTGGATTCATTCAACCTGCCGTGTCGCTTGTTGAACATGTGTTTGCGAAGTTGTAACTCATCAGCTCGTCGCTTTCGGCCATCTGGGTGATCCCCTACAACACTGCTAGCTGTAGTGTTCGGCTCCGAATCCTATACACTACGTCAGGACCAATCGCGAATAGTCCACGTTCAGCTGTGCCGTAGCATACCGTGTAATCTGGTGTATCTGCTGGTATAATCCCCTGCTGAGATGTTGTTAGAATAGTAAAGTCGCTGGTTGCATATTTGGTAGATCAATCTTGCGCTCTCCCGGCGGATTAGGCTGAGGAACAGGCTGAGTGGACTTACGCGGTTAGCAGAGGCAGAAGCCCGAGTAGGGACAGCGGGCGCGTCGTCCATGGATACGTCTGCAGAGCTCTCTGCTTCGGAGTTGGCGTTTGACACGCGTCCAGGAGCCATAATGGCTTTGGGTAGTCTTACTCGGTTATGCTGCGAGATAAATTGATATTGAGTTGCGATTTGAATACGATTGATGGTAAGCGGCCTGGGGGACCAGATTTGCGATGACAAGACGTGTGGTCGCGGTCCTGCTGGGAGTGTGCGGTGGTAATTGTAGCCGACGAGGAGTGTCCAGCAAATTGTGGTAGGAGGGAAGATGGACGGGCTCACGGGCTTGTCTTCGGAGAATTGGCGGACAGGGGTCGATGCACTGACACTGACTCTGTCCCGGTGAAGACCACCAACACTTGCTTTATATTGTTTGGGCTACCAAATACTCACGGACCATGACCTTATTCGGTATCGTTCGGAAGGTCACGACAACACTTGTCCATCTCGCAAGGTTGAAGAGTGGATTTGTGCCTCTCAGTCGAATACAGGACTGATGTTTGCCCTCTATACCCTCAAGCAACCTGTTTTAAGGCGATACTTCCCACCACTTCTCTGTCCCTGGCATATATATTCTGCAATTGAATACCTGTTGCCCTATCTTCTATAAACCAAGGAAACAATCAAGAATAGAAATCGGCATGAAAGAGTCGGAGCTTGATAAAGGTTGAAGAAGTAAGGAACGGCAGCGGTATCAAATTCGCATAAATACCCGACGCAAGCTCACGAGAAGGTCATTTCAGCAGTTCTCGACGACCTTGGACACCTTGAAAAGTTTCGATATCGTTCTTCATTCCGATATTTCTACACAAACTTCTCAAGTAAGCATGAGGCACCACTGCAATCATGGTAGAAGTTTTCTCACCAAGTCCATCAAATCATATCGATCTCTACCGCAGTCCTCCATCAGTATAATCATTCCTATGCCTTAATAGTCGCTGTTTTTAGAAAGTGAATGTGTTCGGCGATACTGCTTCAATTCCTATCTGGAGTGCCACACCCCCACACGCAGCAGCGCCCTATGAGCTGGAAGACCTCAAGCTGTCCATTGCTAAGCCAGTGGATTCACAGGCCAAAGGCCAAAGCTGCGTCCAAGCCACACAATGGCATGGCGATGAAGTCGGAGTAGCAGCCAGCAACAGAAAGACATCCAAAGCATTTGCGTACCTCAAGCGCCATCAAATCGTTTCCATGTCATCTCTCGCCCATAGCTTCACGGTCCTGTCTCTGCCACAGGACGCGATCCACTTCGAATTATTTGTGACATCCACGCCGGTCACGTTGCCAGAATGCGCCTTTAAAGTCTTGGTCAACGCCCAGTCGTCCGCGGAGAAAATTTTTACCTCGCGATCGAAACCTGTGCTGACAAAGAAAGTTCCGGATTTCTTTGGGATATAATCCCCCTTTTCGTCTTTTGAAGGCTCTGATAAATGCGTGGGTCCATCTGTTCCCTTGAACCACTTCAAATCCGTCACGCCACCAATATGTGCACCGATAGTCGCGCTCTCCTTGACCGCTCGCACATCCCAGCACTTGATGAAACCATCTGCAGATCCAGAGAGAACTCTGTACCCATCTGTACCCCAGTCCAAGGCATAGATGGGTTGAATATGTGAGTCAAGGAACATGACCATTCGCCCTGTTCGGACATCCCAGATCCTGCCCACGCTATCAAGACCGGCAGATGCAATAAGCGAGCCATCGGTATTGAAAGAGACAGTATGGACTTCGCGAGAGTGACCTTCCTGTTGCAAGAGTTCGGTCGATGTCTCGATATCCCAGAACCGCCATGTCATGTCGTGAGATGCTGAGGCTAGAAATCGTGATGAGGGGTGGATGTCCACGCGTGATACTCGGCCATCGTGGCCCGAAAGCGTCTCGAGAGGAGTGTCTTTTTCCAGAGACCAAAGATTGATGGTACCCTCTCCACCACCTGTGGCCAGATTGACTGTCGACGGAGAGACATTCGAGTCTGGCGTCATGGCACCGGGCATCCAGCTTACACCACTCACAACATCCGTATGGCCGCGAAGAAGGATCTTTTCTTCTAGATTTGGTACGTCAAGAATCTTGACTGTGCCGCTCCATGTACCGACTGCAATGCGTTCACCACTGGGTGAGAAGCGCACAGTACTGACGGGACGATCTGACGCGATCTGGGAACCAAATAGCTCGAAACCTTGCAGTCGTTCTTTTAGTGCCTTCCTGAATTTAATATGAGTCCGTACTGGTATGGTCGTTTCTGCTTTCTGATACGAGATTCGTTTCTGGGCCCTTGGTATCGAGAATTTCGCAACAGCCTTTCGTGCCGCGAGAAGTTCAGGTATTCCCTCAGTGTAATATTCCTCGTCCACCTCTTTGTCGCCCTCCTCGTCAGCATCTCCCATCTGCACATCCGCGACATCGCCTGTTTCTGCTTGGCGCGTGAGCAGCTCTCGTAGCCTGTCTCGTCTGTCTGAATAGCCTTCGCCGAAAAGTGTGATGGGCTCTCCAAGCTCCCGTAATCGCAGGCGTACTTTCTTGTCATCGGTAGGGACTGCTAGTGAATTGGCGAAACGTTTTCGAGCAAATTGCGCAAGGACTGCCGATGCTTTCTCCCCGTTTGCGGTCGGAAGCTCATAGTCGTGGTTGTCGGCTATGATCAGTGAGAAGGCTGCCACTCTTTTCACATTGATTGCCTTACTTACGAAGTTGCTCGTAGGTGAGGCCCATGTCTGTGTCCTATAGTTGCGATCATTGCCATCAGTCTTCATCGCTTCGTGCCTGTGTCCCATCCTTTGCGCCTCGAGACTGCTTGAAAATGAACCCACTGTAGGAAAGAAGGAAGGGGCTTTCATTCTTACCTCAGGTTCGGCCTCCTCGACATAGGCCTGGCGCGACGGATGAATATTCGCCATATTGAATGTCGCGATTTGATGTTGATTGGTGGTAGGTAGTAGTGGTGCAGTTGCAGATGCAGTAATTATTTAATTGTCGAGCTTCAGTTTTGGTTCTACCGGTACGGCAGCATATTAGCGGGTGGTCGGTCAGAAAACTTTGCGCCTCAGAATTCAACCACCCCGCACCTGTAGAACTATTATATCTTTAGAACTATCATCTTAATACATTGTTATTATCTTATAACGTGTTTCTTTATCTTCAGGAATTATACCTAGTAAGTTATTACCCTAGGTTAACCTATCTTCTAACTCTTCTCTTTAGGCGGCCGTATACCTATTAATCTTGAACCCTATAAAGACCTCCTTACCTACCTCTATATTTATGGCGGTAAAGAAGAGCGTAAGGTAAAGAATATCGTACAACTCCTTTAGGTTGAATATGGTATTAAAACAAGTATCTCAACACTTGGGCGCAGCTTTCGAGAATAGGGCGTACGATAGCCTAAAGCCCTTAGCCTTGATAGTATCTATCCTAATAGTAGAACCCTCAAAAACCGAATTTAAATCCTATTCTAGGAGGAAGGCCTTAAAGATACTAAGATATAGAGAGTACTTTAAAGAGAGGGCTGGAATATTAGGCGATATACTGTCGTACGACTACGACTTGAACTTGGTCTTTAGAGAAGGGTAAACAGGACAATGGATTATAAAGAAGTAGATAATGCTGTAAGAGCCGTCGTACGAGAGGAGATGAAGAAGGGGGTCATTAAGGGATATAGTAAAGGTTATCTTTATACGCATTTTCGGCAAAATAGGCATATTATATTAGTAGATAGACTCTTCCGTATATACCGTAAGTTAAATCCTAAAGCTGTAGCAAGAAGAAAAAGGGATCTATAAAGGAAAAGAGGTGAATATATTGTTCCTAGGCCAAACTATATCTGGTTAATTAATGGGTATGATAAGTTGAAGCTATATAGTATTGAAATATAAGGTCGTACGACAGCCTTTTTCTTATCCTTCTACTAATATATACCTTAGATATAGCTGTATTGATGCCTATTCACGTAGGATCCTTTAGATCTACGTAAGAATATCAAATACAACTCAAGTAAGCTGTTTAAAACAGTTTCTTGAGATTATAGATAAGTTAGAATTCTAGCCAACCTTCGTACGATTAGACCGTGGTAGAGAAACAGTTCTTCTAGCTTAGGCTTATTATCAGCTTATTACAAATAGAGAGCCTGATCTTAGCTTTAAATAGTACTATCTCTACGGCCTAAGTATAAAGAATCAAAGGATTGAGGTATAGTGGAGTCAATTTTCAAAGGGATTAATCTTTACCTATCGGGTATGTCTATCGTACGACTAATAAAGGATATATTTCTAACTTTTCTAAGATATTCTTTGGTACTCTTGTACAATAAGGTCTATACGATAAGGAGAAGCCTAGGGATAAGATTATATTCTTAATAATCTTTATTCTATTGATTCGCGACATCGTACGATAGTTCCGTAGGACTTGGAATTCCTATACTGTACGCCCTTAACGTCATAGAGTTAATAATATATCTAGGAAGCCAAATATCAACTAGGCTGCTCCCCTAGATAGTATCCAAGACTTTCGACTTTTTCTAGACAAAGACTATGTTCGTACGATGAAAGAGGAGGTAAAGGATTAGGATATAGATACTTTTCTCCCAGAAGAAACCTTAGATTTCTGTATAAATTATCTTATTTCAAAAGGGTTTGATCCTCTAAACAGGCCTCCTCTTAAGGGGATTAGAGAGAGAAGTAATCCCTATATAGAGTAGTATCTTAACCTTCGTACGACAGTTTAGGCGTATATTAAAGTAGGAAATACTAGGCTAAAATTAGGACTACTTGAAGTACTAGTAGGGGCCTTAGAATGGAGACCAATAGCTAAGGAAAACCCAAGGGTACATAATGTGGTATTTAAAGATATTAAATAGTCGTACGATGAAAAAACACGTTTCTCCTACTACTTAAACTCCTCCTACTCCTCCTACTCCTCCTGCTCCTCCTGCTCCTCCTGCCTACTATTATAGTTAATAAGATCGTCGTACGACGCCTGAATTGGGCTATAACTTAGACTTTCAACAAACTCCTCTTCTTATACCATACCTAGACCACGCCTTCCTTTTGAAACAGGACCTATAATATGAACAAAGTCAGAATATAATCTCTTATATCGTACGATATTAGGCTTACGTAGGCCTTAGAGAATATGATTAATCTAATCTAGCTTTCCCTTTTTTTATCCCTCTTACTTAGTTTTCTAGCCTTCTTACTTGATTTTTTAGCCTTCCTACTTGATTTTCTAGCCTTCCTACTTAATTTTCTAGCCTTCCTGCTTGATCCTAGGCTCTTTTAGTGGTCGTACGATAAGCTTTAAAGGTTTCTTCTAGAATTCTTCCTCTTCCTTATTCTTAATAATATCCTCTAGCCTCTAAAAGACTAAAGGAATATACTATCTCTTAACCTTACTTGAGGTATCAACTAATAGATAGCTTATAAACTGATCTATCGTACGACTCTCTGAAATTGTCCTTAAAAGCCTTATTAACCCTTTACTCTTTGTAAACTCTTGACTAAGTATAACCTTATATAGGTACTTAAAGTTTTCCCCTCTAGGTGCACGGATCCAGTCATATAGGCAGGCGTTAATAATCGTACGAAGGTTAGGTTCCATTAGGAGTTTTACTTAAATAATAATTATAAATAGGGCTAGGTAGTAGGAGTTAGAAATAGAAGTAAGATATAGCGTACGATATACCAAGGATATTTAGAACCTTATTAGTTCCTATCTCTACCTCAATTAGCTGTACAATTGATAGATAAGACTCTAGTTCTAGCTTAGGAGGGAGAGCTTTAGGTACTTTTAGGCTAGTAAGAGAGGTACTAGCAATTAAGGCTATTCTAGTATTATTTACAGCTCTAGTTCCTCTATGTCCCTTATTTCTAACTGTCGTACGAAGGTTCTGAGTTGCAGCAGGGAGAATTGGCTGAAATATACTCCTACTTATACTACTTGTAAGAGCAGGTAGAAGAGCAGCTATACGGTTTCTATAGATATTATTATTCTCCTAGATCGTACGATGGCGGTGGGGTGTTGATAGTCCAATAGGAGGCTCATCATCTATAATTTCTATATACTAAGGTTGATTCTGCTGTATCTAGGTTTGTATTGTTTATTAGATAGCGTACGACGATAGATTAACGTAGATTAGGGTATCTGAGAGTACTTCTTAGGTAACTAGGTAGAAGGGTGTAAGTAGTGCCTAACAACTTATATAATAATTATATCCAGGTTTTGTTTGGATATAGGGAGTACTAGAAGTAATACATCTTATAAGAGAAGCCATAATTAGTGTCGTACGAAGGTTTCTTAAGGGAGAAAAGAGGTATTTTGAAATTTCTCATCTTAATATAGGGAGGCTATAGTCAAGTGATATATATATTATATAAGAACCTTACTCTCTTTAGGCCCTTCGTACGCTGGAAGAAAAAACCTAATATTCTAGATTCTACTTAGTTAATCTTTATCTAATAGTTATAGAGATATAAACTTAAAGATTTATTTAGGGTCTAGAGATATTATAAAAAAGAATTAACTATACCTACTAAAAGAGATATAAGTATAATTATAGGGTAAAGTAACTATTTAAAAACGATTAGCGTACTTAGAAATGTACTAGGATTAATAGTTATAGAGATATAAAATCAAAGACCTATTTAAGGATATTATAAAAAATATAAATTTAACTATATAATAATAAGTATTTACTAGCTAGAAAAGCGCGATAAATATAGAAAAGAGAAGATAATAGATATATTTAAGGTAGTTAATACCTATTCTATAACTATAAAAAATATATCTCTAGTAGTCAAAGACTAAAAAGATAAATTATAAAAAGAAAGAAAATTTAATTATTTAACTTCTTATTTTACTATTATTAGTAAACTATTATTTCTACTTTAAAATATTATCCTAATTCTTAATCTCTATAAATATACTATTAGAAAGCTATATAATTAGATATAGATATAGTAATAAAATATAAATTACTAGAATATCTCCTAATAATTCTCTAATAGTATAGTAGAATAGAAGAGATATAATATCTTTTAAAAAGATCTTAGAATTTAACTATATAATAAGAAGTATTTACTAGCTAGAAAAGCTTAATAAATATAGAAAAGAGAAGATAATAGATATATTTAAGGTAGTTAATACCTATTCTATAACTATAAAAGATATATCTCTAGTTATTGAAGACTAAAAAGATAAAAAGAAAGGAAATTTGATTGTTGAACTCCTTATTTCACTATTATTAGTAAACTATTGTTCCTAATTTCAAGTAATACCAGCCTATTCCTGAACCTCTTAGACTCTCTCAAATTCAATCTATAGAGCAGTCGTACGACTTATCAGAACTATACTATAACCTTTACATTTTAGTACCTTCTTATACTATTTATAATTTCTATAGCAGCCATTCCATTCATCTACTAAACTGATATACTGTGTGAACGGGTTTGCACTCGTACGACAGCGTGAACAGGCTGGTTGGTTGATGAAGCCACGAGACTAAATCAGAAGACTATTGGTATACGATTGACGGTACTAGTCTAACTATTCAATACGTGGAACACTAGAATTAATAGCTGTTATATCGTACGAAGGCAAAGCCGCAACTCTCTTCTAGATATCCTGCTAATATTAGCAGAGAAGATAAATTAGAGTAATATATACTTATATTCTTGCAGTACTTATCCAATAGGTCCCTCCCAGCTTGGCTGGATATATCGTACGACACGTTTTTGGTTTCCTTATCTGGATTTGGCTTTACAATTGCAGTGAGTTCGTTGGAGGAGGATGAGGCTATTATAAAGAGGGGGTCCTATAACCATTAAGACAGTTAGTATATTTCTTATTATATAGTCCTTAAAAGAATACGTATATATACCAGAATATTAAGCTGAATTCAAGTGGTGGTGGTTGTTGAGTTGTGAAAAATTTTGCGCAAAATGTTTTCTGACCGACCACCCGCTAATATGCTGCCGTATACCGGGTCCAACTCCAAGCCAACGGCCACCAAACAGAACATAAACTCTCCATTCCTTCCTTGCAAGACCCTCCTCCTATTTCTAATTGCACTTGTGCCAGTCTGCTCCGACCCCATTGACTCGACTCTCCCACTCCTCCTTCCTCCGCGATCATGTCTGCTGCCAGAACATTACGTCCGCTTCAAACGAGACACTACCGAAGCTTCCTTCGTCCCCCGAATCTTCATACCTACAGATACTCACTAGGACTGGCAAAATCACAAGAGCATGGATCAGTGAATCGGTCGTTAACCAGCGTTCGAACATTCACTTCATCCTCCACCACTTTCTCCTCGAATCCGAAATTCTCTTACAGTATCTCTGCTTCTTACTCGGACAAAAAGAAACCTCTTGATCCTTCACGGAATATACATGTTCATGATCAAACGGCTCGGAGTGGGAAAGATGCGTACCTGCCGCTTAATAAAGAGCAGAAACTTGCGCGCCCGAAATCTGGACAGGATTCTTTCTTCGTAGCCCAGGTCAATAAAAGCGAGCATACAGCCCTGGCAGTTGTCGACGGAGTAGGAGGCTGGGAAGCTTCGGGAGTAGATCCGGCAGACTTCGCTCATTCGCTATGCGAATACATGTCCAGTGCCGCGTCAACATTTCCCTTGCAATTCGCAACCGAAAGCTCGCCAATTCCTAATCCTCAGCAGCTGTTGAAAGTTGGAACCGACAAAGTAATGGCGGACAAGACTGTTCACGCAGGAGGAAGTACAGCCTGCGTAGCTACCATATCGTCCTCCGGTGTCCTAGAAGTTGCAAAGTATGTGCAAAATCTCCCTCCCCATGGTCCTCAATTCACTCTGCCATTGAAAAATTTGTGAATTCTTCCATGAAATGCAAATCCAAAGGCTCCAAACTAACCTACCCCACAGTCTTGGAGACTCAGGTTACGCCCATCTAACCCCCTTCCGCCTATCCTCCATCTCACCCCCACAAACCCACGCCTTCAACACCCCCTTCCAACTCTCAAAAATGCCCCCAAAAATGCTCGAACAAGTCGCCCTCTTCGGCAACAGGCCTTACGCCGAGTCCGCCTCCGACGCCGCCTTGACAACGCACAGACTATCCCACGGCGACGTCCTAGTCTTCGCCACAGACGGCGTATGGGACAATCTCAGTCCACAGGATACATTACAAATCGTCAGTAAAATAATGCTAAACACGGGTGCGTGGAGAAATCAGGACATGGGCTCCACAGCCGCAGGGAAAGATCTGGCAGAAATCGTGCAAGGGGCGAGCCAGAAGTTTGCGGGCTCGCCGCATCGGTCTCTGGCTGCTAAGACGGGGGCCTTGAATACGCAAGGCGGTGAGATGAAGGAGGTGAGGAATTTAAGTGCTATTCTTGCTACGGCTATAACGCATGAGGCCAAGGCTGCGAGTTTGGATAGGAAGAGGGATGGGCCGTTTGCCAGGGAGGTGCAGAAGTATTATCCTCAGGAGAATTGGACGGGTGGGAAGGCGGACGACATTTGTACGATTGTCGTTGTCGTTGTTGAGAACTAGGCGCTGGCCTTTTGCCTCTTTTTACTTCGCTGGATTTAGGTTGAGAGCACTCCATGACTCTGGTGTATGTTAGCAAGCAAGGGCGGATGTTTGGGTTAATCAGCGGCAGGGGAGGATTTTGTAAATCTATGGGATGACAGGGGCTCTTGTTGAACAGGTTACGGTAGCATGGCGGCGACCGGTACAGTACTCAGACCCTGGCATTGGGCTCTTGATGAAGTATAGAAGAAAGACATTCTGCCGCAAGGCAAAGCGGACACGACGCGACGCGATCGCTGGGCTCGATCAACCATTGATAGATTTACCGCTAGTTTCCCGCCCCAATTCCTGTCGTCTTTCTCAAGCCGTGCCATTAAGATGGTAGCAAAGACGGACAATAGTAGAGCTTGCTGCATATTCTAATGAGTTGTGGAGTCAAAAAAGAAAACAAGGAAAGAGGAACAAGCATCAGCCATTGTTGGGCACATCCTTACCATTAGAAAAGGGAAAAAGCGTACTGAATGCTGGAAACTAAACCAAAGCCGTCCGTAGAGAAGATGTTGTAACACATTTCAACCTAGCTAGCACTCATCACTGCAGATTAAAGAGAAACATCAGGAATTGAGGGTCGAATTGGCAAACTTCTATTTAAGATTAGCATGTGGCTGTCAAATGATGTCTTTGGAGCAAGTTGCGCTTAAAGTGGAATATTGATAAAAGTATGCTACGCTAGCCAGAATGCCCATCGACGCCAAACAGTATCGCCAAGGTAGACAAAGGTGAAAAGGGTATGCATGAAAAGCTCAAACTCCAAATCCAAACACCAGTCCCAAGTATATCGTCACTGAGATTCCATCGTAGAAGTCAATTTCGGCTCATCAACTTCGCGAACGTGGTCTCGTCCCACCATGCCGTGTTATCCAGGTCGATCTTGGGCAGCCCATATGTGTGAGCAGAAACTTCTCATCTAAGCGCTCCATCTAAGGTGATCAAGACCAAGACGTTTATAGCGAAGACTGAGACCCAGCTCTTACTGCTCCAAAATTTCCTACCGCCGGAAACAGAAGAATAAAGTGTCCATTCATCAGACCCTGATGCTACTTGCAGCACCTCCAAGTCTTAATCTTCTCAACCCTCTTCCAGCCCCATCAAGCACAGTATCTCTCGCATCCCTTCCACAAAAACCGCCAGCTTCTCCCAAACTTTCGAGAGCCTCCACGTGTCCGGCTTCTTTGCCGGAAGCGTATCCGGCTGTGAAAGAAATCGCACTCACAAGTACAACAACACCAGCTGATACGACCCATGTGAACAGTGTAGGTGAAACCTCATCCATCGTAGCCGGCGTCCATGTAGAAGTCCGCTTAGCTTTCTTGGTGACACGACGCTCCTTGCTGCTACTTCTTTGTGCAGTAGCAGTGGTCGTCGCAGATTTCCGCTTGGACTTATCCGTATTGGTCGACGTGGTGGGTGAAGGGACTTGAGAACCGCCGAAGACAGCAGATTCAGGCACAAGACCAATCGTTGCAGCATCAACACGATTAGAAGGGCCAGGCCGTTGTCTGACCTGGATAGTGTTGTCTTTCTTGGTGAGACCACGTGCAGCAGCAGCACATGATAGGAGAGTGGACAGACTAGCGCGTAAAGCGGCGTCATGGTCTGCCTGATAAGACGGAGAGATCATGTTGTAAGGAGCATGTTGCTCTCGTGTGGTAGAGTAGGAATGTCGCTGGGTTGAGTTGCGTGCTGGACGATGTGTAAAGTACGAAGTGTTGGATTCTTGGGGCCCACGAGTAGCAGGGGTTGAAGTGGTTCGATGAGTGAAAGCGTTGGGCTGAGGTGTAAAACATGGCTCATTTGATATTACGCCAATAGCTGTCGCATTTTCATCCGCGTCTTCACCTATTGA
This sequence comes from Venturia pyrina ICMP 11032, assembly GCA_000738655.1. Classification (NCBI taxonomy): domain Eukaryota; kingdom Fungi; phylum Ascomycota; class Dothideomycetes; order Venturiales; family Venturiaceae; genus Venturia; species Venturia pyrina. The sequence goes on along the minus strand of JEMP01000080.1, from coordinate 28,317 downwards.
CGTGTATGCATTGTCCGAAGAAGCAGGCGAGAGTGTAAAGTTTGTCCCCGACGGTCGCCATTCATGCTGCAACGGGGAGGGCTGCAGTGCTTCATTCGAGGATGACAGGACTCTGTCCGAATCGGCCTCGCTCTCCTCATACTCTTCCATACTGTCATTGTCTCCACTTCCAGGAGTATTGTCAGTGGCATGTCGACGAAGACGTCGTCTCCGTCGAGCGTTTGAGTCATGCTGAACACGTAGACCTGTCGTGACGATGTCTTCGCCGACTGAGGATAGAGAGGAGGAGGAAGGCTGGGAAGATACTTCGATCCAAGATTCTGGACATAAATCGTGAGCAAGGTGTGCAGTCAAAGAGGGATGCATAGTGATATGATATGCAAGGGTGATTGAAGACAGCAAAGAATACACATCTGCAACGTACCGTCCGAGTGTGCTCTTGGAACAGCAGAGGCTGTGAGTGCTGGGCCTGGCGGTGGGGGCCGCGATTGTTGGGTTGGACGCGATGGGCTGGTGGTGGAGGCGGGGTTGCGATACATGATAGCGTGTGGGTTGATCGAGGTAGGTAGGAGACGAGGAGGTTATGGGAGATGAGAGGAGAGATAGAGGTCCGGGGAATAGAACTATGTATGGAGATACAGAGGTTGTACGCTTCACACTGCAACGCGGGCTTGGGAGTGACGAGTCTCGAACGCGATGCTGGCGATGTCACTCGCTTGTTGTAGATGCTTTCGGTGGGGTAGATAGAACTACCTAGGTAGGGACCAGATGTTTGCTGCAGTGGGTTGCGGGCAGGACAGTGTCAGTGTGCAGGGCAGGTTGTTGGCAGTCGAATCCTGCGCGCAACAACGGATGAGAGCGAGGCAGCGAGGGTATGTGGTATGTGGTATGTGGTATGTGGTATGTGGTATGTTGTTGAGAAGAGAATACCACAGTACTCATCATACGTACTACGGTACTACTAGTACCTCCGTAGCTGTCGTCTCTCGTGACTGAGGTATCTGTCCAGATGATGGCTAGTACTACTGTGTGGTAGTAGCCGCTACTCCGTAAGGTACTGTGTACTGTGTACTCCGTAGAGCAGGGCTTTGTCGCATCAACCCTGCAGGGACAGACCGGAAAGGGTTACTGTGATCAGCGATGCCACTCCGTTGGTTCGGATAGTTCTACTAATGTTACGGAGTACGCGAGAGAGTCGGTTGGACTTTGTTCGGCTCCCCGTGCTCAACATCTTCGTTCCAACCGCTTCATTCTTGTGGCAGCCAACATGGCAACATGGCCGTGAACCGGCACCGGCATACGAGGCATCCCTCATCTACTACACAGTATGCTATCAGGGCTGTTAGAGGTCAGTGGGACTCGGACAATGATCCGTATAACTTATTAAGATCACAGTAAGTCGATTTTCTACTCCTTTTTGAATCTGATAGATCTTACCCTCCATGCCCTCCTCTGCACAGTACCTATCTAGCCATCTAAGAACATCATCTATTCGCGGGCTCGAATAAAAATAGTATCGATTATCCCGGTCCCCTGACCTTTAATATCCATCCTACCACAGTACACAGTACATTTACACAGTACATTTACACAGTACATTTACACAGTACATTTACACAGTACATTTACACAGTACATTTACACAGTACATTTACACAGTACATTTACACAGTACATTTACACAGTACATTTACACAGTACATTTACACAGTACATTTACACAGTACATTTACACAGTACATTTACACAGTACATTTACACAGTACATTTACACAGTACATTTACACAGTACATTTACACAGTACATTTACACAGTACATTTACACAGTACATTTACACAGTACATTTACACAGTACATTTACACAGTACATTTACACAGTACATTTACACAGTACATTTACACAGTACATTTACACAGTACATTTACACAGTACATTTACACAGTACATTTACACAGTACATTTACACAGTACATTTACACAGTACATTTACACAGTACATTTACACAGTACATTTACACAGTACATTTACACAGTACATTTACACAGTACATTTACACAGTACATGATAGACATCGGCCCGGCCTAAGTAAAGCTCATAACGCGGGCATACTAGTAAATACGATATATTCTTGCTCTCGTCCACCGCATCCTTTCCCCAACATCACCTCTTCATTTACACGAAGTATAGCTTATAACGCGGGTATAAATACCGACCTCTTCTTACTCTCATCCACACTCTCATCCACCGTGCCATTCCACATCATCACCTCTTCATTCTCACGCCTTTCAAAACCATGAAGCTTCTACTCATTCCTACTGCTCTGGGACTCTTTACCCAGTTAGTTTTAACTCCACTATTGCTGTTCCTACCAGCTTATATTGAGAGATCTATAGTTTAGCTTTAGCATGCAAATGTAATGTTATCGGCGGCGAAAAAGAACTTCAAGAGTTCTATACAAATAAAGCGTGTAAAATGTGCAATGGGTTCTTTCAGACTCCTGCAAAAGAGGTTCGTAAGTAGAAAGCGATCATCATATGGACTCCTAATGCTTGTATTGCACTCTTCCGAGCCGTCATGCCTGCTTCTCTGGGAAGTGTCAGGAATACGTCCTTGCAAAACCCGCGGGCAACCCTTCAACATGCGGACAGTGATGAGCGTTCCGGAGTGGGGTTTCGATGTGGGAGATGGTTGATGTTGTTTGTCAGACACGATCAATAGAAGGTTGGAGTGGGGTTTCGATGTGGGAGATGGTTGATGTTGTTTGTCAGACACGATCAATAGAAGGTTGGAGTGGGGTTTCGATGTGGGAGATGGTTGATGTTGTTTGTCAGACACGATCAATAGAAGGTTGGAGTGGGGTTTCGATGTGGGAGATGGTTGATGTTGTTTGTCAGACACGATCAATAGAAGGTTGGAGTGGGGTTTCGATGTGGGAGATGGTTGATGTTGTTTGTCAGACACGATCAATAGAAGGTTGGAGTGGGGTTTCGATGTGGGAGATGGTTGATGTTGTTTGTCAGACACGATCAATAGAAGGTTGGAGTGGGGTTTCGATGTGGGAGATGGTTGATGTTGTTTGTCAGACACGATCAACAGAAGGTTGGAGTGGGAGTGGGCTTGGAGTTTTTGGCGTGTCCCTGTAGTCTACACAGTAGTTGCAAAATGGAATTGATTCCGCTCCCATGATCCCTGCAAAGAATTTCTTGACTCCAAGTTGCGCTAAAAAAGTGAGGACTTGAGTGAAGAAGAACATCAAAGACAGACACAATGGCCGAATCAAATACGCCGCCGTATCTCCGCTTCACAGGCCACCGTCATCTCACCCAACGTCTCGTCCTTTCTACCCTGACTGGCCGCCCTATCCGCGTCTCTAAAATCCGCTCTTCATCACTCGACAGTCCAGGTCTTGCGCCGCACGAAGTTTCCTTTCTCCGTCTCCTCGAAGCTGTCACCAATGGCTCTCAGATCGAATTTTCCATGACCGGCACAGCCCTCGCATACAAGCCAGGTCTCATCACAGGAAGCGCCGCAGGATATGGCTCATCGAGCGGAGTTATCAAGCATGAGATACCGGCGACGAACACGCGGGGAATATCCTATTACCTAATACCATTGTGCCTACTTGCACCTTTCTCGAAATCACCGGTCAACATACAATTCATGGGTCCTGGTGTCATAACTTCGGCAACGGAGATTGGGGATGTTTCCGTGGACACAGTTCGAACAGCTATTCTACCCCTCTATGAATCTTTTGGGATCACAAATAAACTGGAGCTAAGAACGACGCAGAGATCGAATCCTGGGCAAGGTGGGATAGGTGGAGCAGGAGAAGTACAGCTGATTTTTGGACATCAAGTACGACTGCCCAAGACGATACATCTTCTCAATCCGGGAAGAGTGAAGAACATAAGAGGTGTGGCATATGCGACAGGTGTGGCAGGAGCAAATAACGCGATGATGATCGAATCGGCGAGAGGAGTGCTAAATCCATTTTGCGCCGACACGAGGATATTTTCGGAAAACACAAGTGCTGGATTTGTATCGGCTCCGGAAAAGTCCAATCCGAGGGCGAAGAGGAAAGTTGGTGTGGGATTTGGCCTTTCTTTGGTGGCGGAGACATCAACAGGTGTGAGATACTCAGCAGATGTAGCTTCTCCTATTGAGGGAGGTGTTCCAGCCGATGAGATTGGCAGGATGTGTGCTTTTCAATTGCTTGAAGTTGTTGAGAGGGGTGGATGTGTATCTAGCATCGCAGCACCAACAATGCTCACGCTCATGTCCATGGGATCAGAGGATGTTGGAAGGTTACTGATGGGCAAAGATGTGTTGGCGTCGGAGGACATTTTACAGCTGGCACGAGATTTCAAAGACTTCGGCTGCGGCAATATCGGATTGCGAGAAGAAGTTGAGAGAGAAGAGCCATGTGTTGTGGTCAGCATCAAAGGGCAAGGCGTTGGCAATGTTGGAAGAAAACATGCTTAATTTGAGAAATATGATACCCCCAACCGAGTAGTTCTGCAATCATCTCAGCCGTTGTATGGACGTTTCCTGATGGTGTACAGGTGGAGATCTTCGTTCAGAATGAAATAAATAAGTAGTTGTACTCATGCATGCGACTTGAGGAATATCTAGTATGTAACATTTGGATGGTATATGTGCCTTAGTCATGAACATAGGTCTTGTAAGAATCTCTCGTTGTTTTCACCTTGTCCAATGTATTCATTTTCTAGTGTTTCTTTTTTCATTCAAGTACTACAAGTAGTAGTTGGAGTTCGAGTCTGAGATGGCACATCATGTGCCATCGCGAACCAAGCTCTGACTACCTAGGTTCCACATTTCCTCGTTCGCACAGTTCCAATCCAACTCCACGCGTTCCATCGAGCATGCAATTGCGCCGCACTTTTGCCTCGTATCTTTCGGCCTTTGTTCATTCTGTAGCGTCTGTGGACATATAGTTGACATCCTTCTGCCATTGCAAACACGTCTGGAACAAAGCTGCGCTTCAATCCCCGACGCGTGTCTGCAAGATATGGCGACTCGCAAAGAGATGGATCTGACTGGCTTGTACGACTTGACACCCAACTCTACTCGTACACGGTCCAGTCGATGTTCTCCATTCAAGGTTCCCACTCCAATACCAGGCCGAGAGACAGCAGAGACCGGTCGTCTGGCCATCCCAGATACTGTCAACGATCATGCACCTCCGATCTCCAGATCAGCGCTTAAGATACCACCGGAGGCACCCTTGGTGATTCACAAAGACGAAGAGAAGGACGAACCCGCGATTGACGCGGATCCAGCAAGCTCCGATGACGATGAACCCACTGCCAGCGCCGACATACCTCAGACAATATTTATAAGTACGCCTAAGAAAGAGACGAGGACGAAGGTTTTGGAAAATGTGACGAATGGAAGCAGAGGCAATAACGTTGGGGCGAAAGTCAAGGAGTCGTCAGAAAGCCCGGATTCGAAAAAAGCTAGTCAATGGGACGCAGAGAATCGTCGGAAGACGAAGAAGCCCGTGAAGACGATACAATTAAGCAGGAGAACACCAGCCAGCTCCAGGATCTCTCCTGCTTCTGCCAATATTCATGCTGCGAATAAAAAGAAGCCTGTGAAGAGTGGGTTGGATATCATCTCGTATACGGATCATATTGCTGATTGGTAACAGAAGGCAACGTGGTTTCTGAACCTGCACCGCTTAAAACAAAAAAAGGTATGAGTAAGTTTCCGCTTACTGCCTCTGAATGTTTATCCTAATACGTGTAGGCGGCCTGAAAATTCCTTCGGAAATACCAGCTGCCACAAGCCCCAAACCAACGTTTAGGAAGGGTCTGAGGACATATGGAAGTCCTGGAATCTCGTTGCCAACTCCTGTAACCACACAATCGTCGCCGAGTCCGAGTCCCAAAAGCAAACGGCGAATTGAGGACGAACCCGACTCAGATCGTGCCGGAAAGAAATCCAAAAGAGAAAGTGGCTTCTACTTTGGTTCTTCCTCGCCGTTGTCCTCCGTGCCTGAGTACCTTCACGAGAAAGAAGTCGAAACGGAATGCAAAATCTGTTTCCAGGAGGTTGACAGGACTCTGGCGGAAATGTACTCGTGGCCATCTTTACGCCCCACCATGTTGCAAAAACGCGAATATTGTACGTGGCATAAAACGAAGGAAGCAGAAAAAGAGTGGCAGGAGCAAAGCTATCCGACCATCGACTGGACGAAGCTGAAGGACAGACTGAGCGATTACGACTCTGATCTTGAACGGCTCTTAAATGAGCCCGAGACTTCTCATTACAGGCAAGCCCTGAAGGGCAAGACAAAGGGCAAGGTTCATTCACTCGCCCGCCCTCAAGAGGATGAGGATGTCGATCTTGAGCTTGAGCTTGGCTTTTACGGTTACAGAGGATTGGACATGATGTGAGTGTCCAGACATTCCGCCTGGGAGAATCTGCTAATCAGATACCAGGACTAATCATATCACCACGACTTTCCATGACTTACTACGGGGGAAGTCGGCAGGCGATTATGTCATTTCTACAAACGCACGAGGAGTGGCAAGCTATGCTCGATTGGTACTGGCTAAAGAGCTCGCGACTTTGCTGATACGAGATGAAATGAAGGTTAGCCTAGAGCGCGCGCGAGATATCTTGGTTGAGAGTACATCTGTCGGTGAGGTTTTGAATGGCAAAGAGATATACGCCGAGACTGGGGAAAGCAAGACGAAGAAACCTCATGGACGAGTTTATGTCGGATGGGATGGCAACGAAATTGAACCGACACAGTGTTGATACACACATGTCATACAGACGATTGTTTATAATTTCAACGGCTCGATAATGTGGCCGTTCTTGGAGAACATTCTTAATCAGGATGATTTCTTGGTGTTTTGGAGGCGGCATTGGAATGGACTAATGTCTCTCTATCTACTGTACTTCAACAGAATCATGGAAATCCAAACGTGTCCTTCAGTCTGTGGCACTCTTGGTCAATTGTCTACAAAGTTATGGTCAATGACAGACAGCCTGGGCTATTTCCTAATAGCTGCAACCACGTGACGGAAGCACCATAGGTAAGTACTACGGAGGTAGGAGGTAGTACCCGAGTACAAAGGGGTTCGCAGAGAACCTCATCTCCGAACCGTATTCGGGAGACCAAATCTTTTATGAGGACGCAAGGATTATTAAAGGTTTTTATGCAAAAAAGTCTCTAATTATCTTGATAAGCCGCAAAGCTTATGGCGAATTGTCTTCTTAATATTTCTAGCAGTCAAGCGCTAGCGGGTATGTGGTATTTATCAACGCACTCTGTCTAAGCTGAGTTTTAGCACGACCTTCGAGTCGTGCTCTTGCCCACCACAACAGCGTTTGCATGAACCTGCGTATCCCAAGTATGAAAAGGAACGACTGCTTCCATATGTCAGGCTGAAAAGCCGCGATAGTGGCTTTGTACCATCAACAACGTGAACCCGTGACTCGTTCGCAAAGCCCTCGCCTTTTTCAGTCGCGCTCATCTCGTGGAATGGCATTTCCATACCTCCGTAGGTAGTGTGAAGCACACGGACGATCACAAATGGAATTACCAGCTCGGTCTGGTTGCAATTGGGCTCACATCCCAAGCATGGGATTTGCCCCGCGTTTGCAAGACGATCAAAGCAATGGATTTCATCTATTTCAGGCACATACCTCCTTCACCACTTCCACCACGGAGCTCAATCTTTTAGAATGAATCCATGCACGTTCCGCGAAGCAATTGTACACTTCGGCCGGCTCAAAGCTCAAATAACGCACTATCAATCTGCTCTGCGCGAGCTTAACCTCACCAGTATGGAGTTGTGCTACGGCCTTAAGATGCTCCCACCTTCAATCGAGATTGGGCAGAATTTCAAACTGCACCTGATATCGAAGTATCTCACGAGGTGTTCATATGTAGAGATGTGTTCGAGGTCTGGGCATGATTTGAATCCGTGGATGGAGCTCGCGAAGAGATACAAGAGGAGGATGTGGCCTCGAAGTGTGTCCTGGTGTTGGAAATAGTTGGAGAAACTGCTGTTCTATCAAAGTTTTCACCGTCGCTACCGAATTCTACGTGGGTGAGGAATTGATTTGCATGTTCAGAATGCACACTTACTACGATAGACTTTCCAAGATGCCGTCTTTCACGCTTCTCTTTGCCATAAGCGGCGTTGTTCTCGGTTCGCCTGTTCCACAAGCAGGAGGTAAGTGCAAAGCCTAGAGTATCCGAGTTGTTCTTTCGATCTCAATTTGCCGATTTCCAGGTGGTCACACTATTTTCAGACATACAGAAGAATCGACGAACGAGTCCGGGGTTCTACTATCATCTCAACGTTGTTGATCACAATCTAACCCACGAACAGGCATGGGAAGTGCTACACCGGCTGCACCAGGACTCCCAGGTGGTTTATCGCTACCTCCAGGCATCGCCTTGCCTGCTGGATTTGACCCCAGCATGATTAACCCCGAAGCGATTGGAAATTTAATCGGAAGCATACCACCAGGATTTTTAGAATCCATAACTTCAGGTGGTGGGCTGGGTGGACTGGATATTGGTATACCTGACCTTTGTCTCGATAACTGTTGTGCCATACTAACATGTCGAATCAGGCGCTCTTCTTGGCGACGGAGGCCCGGACAACGAGACACCAGTCATCATCGCCGGCTACACCGCTACGAGCGATAAAGAAAAGGCGCTCGATGCAGCTATCGCCGCCATTCCAGCGACTGGAGACGCAACCGCCTCCATCACGTCTGTGATAACCACTGCCAAGGATGTAATCACATCGTTGAAAGATGGTACCACAAAGGTCTCTGCCATCGGAACTGTCAACCTCGTCGCTAGTAGCGGCTTGACAGCACCAGGTGCCGAGTTGACAGATCTCTTCGAGAAGACAGCCACTGCTCTCGTTGCAAAGAAGGATGTTGTTGTCAAAGCTGGGAAGAAGGCAGAAGTTTTGGAGGTAGCCAAGGGAATCAAAGAGGCCGTTAAGGAATTCACAGATGTGATTGAGAAACATTTGCCGCCATTGAGCAAGGAGGCTGCTCAGACGGAACATGCGAAGGGTTTGGCTAGTGCAGATAAGATTGTTACCGCCTTCTCATGAACATTGGGCAAATGAGTGTGTACCTGTAGACCACTGTCATTTGTAACGACAAGGAAAAAGGATGAATAGTCGAAAGCAACTTGAACGTTAAGCATTGAATGCTGTTTACCTCTCCGATCGTCGGGATACCATTGCGATAACGGCAACCAGTGACTTTACACCAGAAGAAAGTTCACGTCACAAACATTCGGAATGCGCCGTCTCTTACTAACCATCGTCGTTGTGCCATGCTGCAAACGTTGGAGAGAAATGTGCTGTCTTCGTAGGCATGAGGCGGTTTAGAGACGAAGGATGGCCGATGGCATCGAAAGTCATATACAAGAACGCAGTAATCACTTCTCGAAGGAATGAAAGGATGAAAATTCATGAGGCAGTGCCACTACGATGTGATAAGGGGATGTTGATCAGAAAGTGATTCGCGTTATCACCATCGTGTCTTCGAAAAGAAACGTCTGAGTGAGCTGGGTATAACGATAGTTGTGTCATCATTTCAACATGTGTGTGTATGTGTATTTGGAGTGGGACAAGAACAGTTGGCAGAAACGGTGTTCAAATGCTTGAACTCGGATGCATCCAGCGCCATCGTGTGCACTCCACCATTTCGTCCAGTCCGACTGGGTTACGAGCACGGTAGCGACGCCTGAACAATCCACCGCCCGCCTGGTTCCAAAGGTCCTCTTGGACTCCAGTTTTACATGTGATAGTGTTACCACCAGCCCTATGCAGGATCTGCAGACTGTTGTTAGCGAAGTGTTCCTCATCGATTGTGAGTGAGAACCGTAGTGGATGTGATAGATCAGAAGTCCATTTAGATCATAGGAGCCAGAAGGCCCCTGACATAAGAGGTACCAGAAATATAAGGAAAGTATAGGAATAATTCATCATGTTAGGTGCGGGTCAAGAGGAGAGAAAACGTACCAGTCTACAAAGTGCCATTAGAGTCGTCAATGCCATGACAAACGGTCTTACATTGGAAGATGGTGGTCATCTATGAAGGTTGATGCTTGGTGTTTTGCGCAGCATGAAGGGAAAGAAGATTTTTCAGGATGTAGGAAAAAATCGTGCACGGACCGCCAAGACACTAGAATAGCCGAGCCCACAGCATTTGTTCTTGTGCCAGAAGCTCACCTTTCCCAACGACAAATCGACAAATTCGCCAGCACATTCAAAATGGGTCGTCTTCACTCCAACGGAAAGGGTATCTCTTCATCGGCCATCCCATACAGCCGGTACGTTGCTGCCAAATCCAAACGCGACATCAATGACTGACGCCAATGCAACAGAACTCCTCCAGCATGGTTGAAGACCACGCCAGACCAGGTCGTTGACCAGATCTGCAAGCTCGCAAAGAAGGGTGCCACCCCATCGCAGTGCGTACAATCGGTTAATAGAGAAACAAGGAGGATTGCGGAAAACTAATACGTGGTGGTAGGATCGGTGTCGTTCTCCGTGATTCCCACGGTGTCGCTCAGGTCAAGGTTGTTACGGGTATGAATGGCATACTACTGTGCTTAATTTGTTATCGAGAACTAATGCGCCTCAGGTAACAAGATTCTACGTATCCTGCGTTCCAACGGTATGAGTGAACCCGTCTGAAAAAATATTTGATGAGTGCATTTGGTTTGTCTCGAAAGAGCAACCGGACACCCACCTCGATATATCTGTTATGCCAATGATTGGTCCTTGTGGCTGACGTTGTGATTCTTCCAGGTCTCGCCCCAGAGATTCCAGAAGATCTTTACATGTTGATCAAGAAGGTATGTTGGGCAGCTATGTTACCTTGCCGTTCGGTCAAAGCTAATGATCGACCAAGGCCGTCGCCGTCCGCAAGCACCTCGAGCGCGGTAATCGCAAGGACAAGGACGGAAAGTTCCGCTTGATTCTTATCGAGTCCCGTATCCACCGTCTCTCCCGCTACTACAAGACCGTCGGTGCTCTCCCACCAACCTGGAGATACGAGTCCGCCACCGCCAGCACCCTCGTCGCATAAGTGTTCCGTCGCGTACTGGAAGTAGCCTTGAGACGAATGGAAAGAAGGAAACGGCCAACAAAGGCTAAATCGGAGTTGGAGGAGATGGCGCACTGAGACAGGGCATCATGATATCTTAGTATTCATCCCGTCAACGGCAGGATCTTGTGCATGGTAGCATGAGCATTATATTCTGTACTTGATTGCTTTCGAAATCCCCCCGCATTGTGACCTACGAAAGTATTCTCTCTTTGTGACGGCTGATATTTTGACGATTCCCTCTCATCTCCATAATATTAACGACCATGTCGAGGAAAGAATGCCCCACGGTTAACGTCTCTTGCAATATCGATACTGCGAGATCACTAGCAATTCTACTCGGGAGAATCACGAGCATTTATCGACATCAATCTCAAATAGAGGAACCTAAGAGAGGAGCGATCCATGACGACAGGATGAGTCCACTATGCCGCTGCGAAATGCTGCTTGTACAACGAGCCCTTCACGATTTATGGGAAAAGACATCAAGGTTAAAAGCAACTTACAGTGGTGGTCATAATGAGAGCAATCTGAACTTCTAGCTTATTTGGGGAAGTGCAAAATATCCCGAGACATCGATCTCGACTTGCAAACGGAAACGCGGACTGAAGGTAGTACGCTTGAACGACGAAGAAACCAATACGCGGAACTTGTGAGGATGGGTGAAGGACAACCTCAGTGAGTCGGTTCGTGGGATTTTAACATTATTATGAGGCTGGCACGGTCGGCTCTCATCAGGTTAATTACATCCACTCTCGATTGTTTAGGAATTACAAGCAAAGTGTCTAGACTGCCTTGTGTTCAACCAATATTAATCTCGATAAATTCATGCCATTCTCGCTTTTCTGAATTGCCAGGAATCTATCTCTATTAATATCGAGGACACCATTCGGTCGCTTGAATGCATTTCGGCCGCTGTACTGGGTGAAATCAACGTAGTCTCACTTACACCACCCTATACCTATGCCTGAGGCTAGTGATGACTAGATTTGCTGGGCTGGCTCCGATCTCGAGAATCTTGCCACTGTCTCGATCTTGAAAACTTTTTGTCAATTTGATAGCTTTTCGACTCGCATTCGACATCGCAACGCAAATTCATTGGTCACATTTCTCCTTCTGTACTCTTATATGCGAGCTCCCAGCCGCAAGCCGCAGTATTCAGCGCCTTCCAGCTTGGTTTGCTTGAGACACTTGTCATGACATTCATGAATATCTTCTTCTCATCGGCGTTCTCCAACACTCATACACGGAGCGCTTTCTCCGTCCTTCAAATTCCCCCATAATTCGTCCCTCTGACAAGTTCTTGTTTCCTCACTAGGGAGAGAGCCATTTCAACCCGCCTCCTCAACTTCCCTACTCTTTTGTTCCAGAAACTCGGCCAACCATTTTAGAGGCTTGTCCGGCTCATAAACCGCCAGATATTTCATTCCTTCGAGTAGATAGGGCGTCACCTTCTGGTTAAGGTATACTCTTGTTGGAGCGCCATGAGCGCTCGGATCTTTCGGAGGCAATGGCGGGAAGGATTGCGGTGCTGGTGAGGGCCGAGCAGCTGGGGTCGTTGGAGCGGTGGGTGTCGTTGGTTGGTGTTGCATTGGGAGGAAGGGCGCTGTTGTGCCTTGAAGAGGTTGGACGGAGGGCTAAAACGTTATGTCAGATTAGAGAATGCCGAGAGGAGGGATGTTATAACTCAATGCGCTTGACATACTTCCGAATATGGTTCCTCTTTCATCTGTACATCTGAGTCCATATGTGCGCCATTGGTGTCTGCGACTGGTGTCGCGTCGATGGAAGGCAAAGGAGCATCTGCCATAGCTTGAATTTTTGAAGGCTTGAAATTGGACTTCACAGCAGTAGGTGGATTCGTCGAGAGTCAATTCCGTCTTACGCTGAGCAAAGTAAGGCAACCAAGGCACGCAGGTGCAAACAGAGGTGAACTGAAACGTGACTCGTGATTTGAACTGTCAAAGCTCGTCCCACTTTTCAGCAACAACGACATGCATTTGGGTTGAATTTCCTCTTGCACTTCATCTTCCCTCCTCTGTCGATGTTATCTCAATTCTTTGACTGTTGAATACATGGTGATACTGCTTTGCCACCGTGCTGGTTTTGTTCTGGATTTTACCTGGATTTACCTGGATTTACCTGGAGTTTACCAGGTTCCACGCGCGATTCTGGTTTCGTGATTCAAACTTGAAGTGACTACAACAAGCTCGGAGAGAAAACTGGAAGTCATTTGCAAGAGATGGGCTGACCCGGAGCGAGCATGGGAACTGTGATAATGAGCTAGGAAGTAATATCTTTTGTGGAAGGTCTGATTGGCATCTACCTGAATTGACCAAGTGTGACGAACTAAACTTTGGCACCATGGGCTCCTAGACAGAACGATGTGAAGCTGTTTCAATTAAGTAGGTATTGTATAGGTCGAATCTCACAATTTCTCGGGTTCGGGACTTCTTTGTGTTCGCTCACTCGTACGCCTCTTTAGCTATCCTATAACAGATACAACTTTGAACAAGCAAACAGAGACAGGAGATATAATTGATCAAATAAGGCTGAGCATAGTGAAAGGGCATGTTGAAGCGTTGAAGAGATGTCTCGATTGCTATATAAGTTCTCGTCATGGAGCCTGGTCACACATTTTCGCCGCTTGGTCCCCAACACCGAACTTATTTTGCACACGCGGCGCAAGGACCAATCAGAGTCTGAGGGCTGACTACACAAATTTCATGATGTAGAGAGTTCACTTTGCCAACTCTCAAAACTTTTCTTCGCACTTTTCAAATTCTTTTCCTGCACCATCTTCCACACTTTCTTTTCCCGCTTCTTCCTTCCTGGAGGACGGAGAGAAACCCCTATCTCTCTGAATTAGACTTCTAGGAACCAACCAAACTCACGCTACCACAAAACCATGGCCGATCGACGCCCGTCCTCTTGCGGCGACAGGACATCATCCACCGCCGGGGGCTCTAGCATCATCAACCTGACAAACGATTCCCCTCTTTGCCCATCTCACTCGGCTGCGTCTTCGCAGGCCGAGGACCCTCAGAATACGCCAGACTTGCAACCGACACCGACAATGAACCAGCAACTTGCGCAAGGCGGCTCTTCTGTGCACATACAGCAACAGCTACTTAGTATGGGCCCACAAGAACGCTATGCGTATATCCAACGAATCAAACGATACCGCCAAGTTGACCCACAAATGCAAGTGCCTCTTGCGAGCAACGGTCAACAGCGCCATGTTCGCGGACCTAACTACGCTCAGGGTTTGAATATGGGAGCGGGCACAGGTCTAGGATCAACGACGGTATGTCTAAATCACTCTGCGACCCCTGAATCACTCACTCGTGACGAAGTCCATCATTGTGGCCAAACGATGATTGCTGTGCTAACTGAGCCTTCACAGTTCGCGCAGCATTTAATGAACATGCCGATCATGGGAAACTCTCCCCATCAGTATGGATCGCAATTTTCCGGCGCCCTTTTGAGCATGCCTCAGTCTCAAATAGTGCCAAACAGCATGGCACAATCCGGTCAAATGCCATATGTGACGAGACGACCCTTGGTGCGTCCAAGTCCTCCTCAGCAACAGCGGCACGGTCAGCATCAGATGCAGCAGCAACCAGGAGCTGGGGCAGTGCTAGCTCAACATCACCAGCAGTTAAGCGCCAGTGGAGTAGACTTCAACACCATGCCATGCAACCCACATCTCTCCAGCTCAAGTCAGCCACAACCTGGACAAAAGCGTCCGCTACATAATGCTATCAGTCCCCCTCCTAAGCGTCACGCCAGCCAGAGTATGAACGGCCCACAGGGAGCGAGCCTTTCAGCACAAGATCAACAGCTACGAAACCCCCCACACATACCAGATGCCATGCACAGAGCCAACAGCATGTCTGCGGCAATGGCGCAGTTGCAGAATCCACTCACACCGAACGCTATGATTGGAGGCAACAACATCACTTCCATGATGAACCAGATGGGTGGGAGTACAAACCAGAGTCCAGAGCGATATCAACAGCTTCTTGGTGCAAGCAACCGTGTGCAACATCAGCAGTTGATGCAGAGTCAGCAAGTGACGCAGAATCAGCCAACGATGCAGAATCGGCAATTGATGCTGAACCGGCAGATAATGCACAATCAGCAACCGATGCAGAGCCAGAGTATTTTACAGTACAAAAAAGATGCACAATTTCAGCCAGATGTACAGAACCACCCAGGTGCACATGTTCAGCAGCAAGGTATGCAGAACCATACATATGTCCAAAATCGAAGACCTACGCAGCAGCATTTCCGAGATCAGCGACAGCAATCGCGGAATTCACACAGCTTCCATAATCAGCAACTCGTACAGAGCCAGCAGCATCAACAATATCAGCAGAAGTCAAGTATCAATGAGCAGCAGATGCAAATTCCACATCAGTCCAACACACAAGTCGGTGTCAACAGCGAGCAGCATCCACACTCTGTCCAGCATAAGCAACGTGTACCGAATGCACATCAGTCTACAGCGCAAAACGGAGATAGTAGACAGCCCCAGATACCATCTACCCAGGGTTTGCTGCAAGCACAGGCGCAAGGTCCTCTTTGGGCGTTAGCCTCTCAATTGATCAGGCAACTTCGAAACCAACGTAAGCAGAGCACAAATTTGCAGGTTAATCCCGCCACGAGAGAAGAAATGATGGAGGTGAGGCCATACTTGGAGAAATTCCGTGCCAACTACTTTGCAAAGAGTAGACACAATGCAGCTGCACAGGTCGCGGCTCCCAACCAAGCTCAATTCCTGCAGCAGAACTTCTCTCCACAACAACAGACAACACCGCGACAACGCGAGGTTCAACAACAACTTACGGCACAAAAACACCACCAACAACAAGGAGCACTCGCGCCGCAAGACTGTCAAGATCAGCAGCAATTTCCAGCGGACACACAGCTGACTCTGACTCAGCAACAACCTGTTCAGCAACCTCAGACTCTCCAGCAGCTCGGAGGTGAGCAACAGAAAGAACAAGTCGCCGCTGTCTCTGGCACCCCTCGAGCCCCTGTGTCTTCGACCATTGTGTCTCTAGTTGTTCAGAACAAGCACCCCCAGGGTCTGGATAATAGCTCTCCATCAGCCACAGTAGTCACCAATCCATATCCATCGCCAGATCGAGAAGGGCAACCAAGTAGCTTACCGCTACAGCAACAGTCAGCCCAAAACGCGCCACAAAAGGACGACATAGAGGTCAGACTCGAAGAAGGTATCAAGAACTTCCTTCGTGAATCTGCATCGCCAGAGCAGAATTCTGGTCACGACTCCAGCTCGTCCCAAGTCGCGGCCCCCTCCCTCGCCCCACAGTTGAGTCAACACTCCACGAGCAGCATATCAATATCAGCAATGGCAGGTACGCCACAATCAGGTACTGGTGCGAGTTCGGCACAGCAACAACAACAGACATCGCTTGCGCTGGGCACAATAACAAATGGGGCTCCATTCCAACAAGCTGCAGTTCCTTCATCGTCCACCCCACATACCGACAGTGTGACTGCACGCGTGAGTGGTGAACAGTCTTGTCCTTCTCCAGAGGGTGCGGGCTCGCATGTGCCCAGCGGGAGTTCTCATGGTGAGATCAGTGCCAATTGCGCTGGCATCTCTGCAAGTATCGAGGGAGCTTCCGGTGATTATCTCACAACCACCAACACAGAAGTCGATTTCTTCAAATATATCACGAACCCCGGTGGCAATTGGCAGGTGTTGGACAGAACTGAAAATGGTTACGGACTGTTTAATCCAGGTTCAAGCCCTACACTCTTACCCGACGATGAGCGGGTTGACGCCACTCCGTTTTCCGATTCGCCCATTAATTTCCCAGGAGAGGACGGTGTTAACAACTTTTCGGCACTGAGCAACATTCCAGTATCACTGCCAGCAGACAATTTCAGAAAATTCTCTTACCCCGAGGCGATGACAGCAGGCGAGAGAAGCGACGTAGTCCAAGACTATGGCTACGGTTGGAATGAACGTCATTGGCATTGTGTCCGCGATATCATGGCACCAAATGGAACCCAACGATGTAACCAACAGGCTGTGGAGGAACCAGAGCCTGTAGTTGAAGCTGAGCCAGTTTTCGCTTCGCACACAGGACCGTACACTTCAGCAGCTGATGCTTTCAACCATCGCATGAACCAAGAGCTTGGAGTTGAATGGGAAGCACACTCCGACCCGAATCTCTTCCCCGATCGTGTCACAGGATCGGTAGACTCGACTACATTGCAGATGATTGAGTACGGATCATACGTGCCAACGATTTTCGAATATGGAAACGTCAACGATGGCGTGCCGACAATTTCCGAATTCGGAAACGTCAACGGCGTTGTGGCGAGGCCAAGTGCCAATGGAGAAGGTGACTCTGGTAAGGAGTAAATGGGGATTGTGCTTAGCATGGATAGGGTTATGGCAGTATTGGGAATTGTAGATACCCGGGTTGATTCAATCCAAAAAGATCGACGCAGGGAGCAGACTGGCGCCGCATCATATACAGTAAACATGGCATACTGACATCACGCAAATGTCAGGACAGTCTGACGGCATGGGAAGTGCATTTGATAGTCACCCGCACTTCACCTGCAGTAATAAACATTAGTCATTTTCAACGCTCGTGTACTCCTGCTCCTGCGAGGTGGAATAGCCACAAACTTATTGAGTCGCTCTCTCAACTCCTCGTTCATGTCTCGAATGGCAAGCGATTCATGATGTAGAATGTCATATATCCAATTCAAAGCCATCAACCATCAAATATAATAGAGTCAGTCCTGTCTATCGCATGTGAAACGAGATCAGATTTGGAGGATGTAACATCAGAATGGCAAAGACATCTGATTGGTAATGGAATGAAAAGAAAGATTCCTGAGATTGTGGAACTGTGATACTCGTGCGCGAAGGCGTGCACGGCGTGTAACTTGGTAGTTCTAATCATTGCCGCGCGGATGAGATTTTGAGGCGGCGACCGCGACCTCACTTGCGCAGACAAACACTATCGCACCCACATCACCGCCGTTCATCGCATCATCAAGCCTCAAATCTTTCGCGACCGCCCCAAAAACTCAAGAATCCGCGCATGCGTTGACTGGCATTGGCGCGCTGATGGCAAAGGCTTAAAATCAGTCGCAACCAAGGTTAGTAAAAGTTCACCAGACGAGACTCCACGGACCCGGCAGTTCAGTTGCGTCGACGAGAGAGCAGAACACTGATCGAGAGTACCCGCCAACCGAGGATACGCAAAAGACCACGCGCGACATCCTAGTTTGATCGCAAGGAGAGCCTATCTGTACAAGGTTTCAAGGTTTGGTATCAACTATCACACAGGATATCAGACTGACAGGTTCTTGGAATAGCAAATATCAAGATGTCTGACTGTAAGGACAGACCCCATTCCCCATTCAAGGCGCAGCAGCTCACATATTCTTCAGCCGATTTCGATGCTGTCAAGAAGGCACAGCAAGAGCGCAATGCCTTGACTGCAGGCAAGAAAGGTTCAAAGGCCTTCGACCCAGCTAGCCAGCGAACTGACACTTCAACGAAGGCTTCGCTCACCGAAACCTTCGACACCGACTTGTACGAGAAGACCTCCGTCGACAAATTTGCCGGATACAACACTTCGATTGCGGTCAATGATGATGAAGCTATGGAAGATGCGCCCGCTGGTGGGCGAAGTCTGATAGGACAGTACACAGCGACCAAAGAACAAATGAATGAGTTTGCTCATGGCATCACGGAAGAAGCTGACATTCTCATGACACGAGAGAGACAAGCACAAATCTCTTCACGCGAAGATAGCTATCAAAAGCGACGCCATGATCGCGGCGTTCTCACACCCACTCGTGCCGACCCATTTGCGGCTAATCGTCAACCAGAAGCTGAGGGTGAAGGCGCTAGCTACACAGAAGTCATGCGCCTCCGAGAGATTGAGCGTGAAGAAGCGCGGGTCATGCAAGCTATCGCCGAGAAAGAGAAGAACGGAGAGGCGGCAGTCGTGGAACATCGGCCTACTCTGAAGAACGGAGACACGAGCGACAAAGAGAATGGAGAGTCTGGCGCTGCTGTGGATGTGGCAAGCAAAAAGCGGAAGAAGAGATGGGACGTTTCTACGACGGACAGCGCAATGCCAGATGCAGAGGACGCTGCTGCTGCGACCAAGACAAAGAAGTCCCGCTGGGACGAGACCCCAGCACCAGGCGAGGCACCAAAACGCAATCGTTGGGATCAGGCACCCGCTGTTGGAGCTACACCCGTTGGAAGTGCTGGTCTAGCCACCCCCATGCACCCATCGCAAATGGTTACGTTCGGCAATGATCTCTCTGGACGAAATGCTCCTCTCTCTGATGAGGAATTGGACGAGCTGTTCCCAGCAACCGGCTACAAAATTCTGACGCCCCCTCCTGGATACGAACCCCTTCGTGCTCCTAAGCACAGAGTCGCGCCAGCCGCAACTCCTTCCAGCCTTTCAGGAGGTTTCATGATGCAAGAGCCGGTAAACCCCAATATGATGGGTAAGCAGCTTCCCACCGAGATTCCAGGCGTCGGAGATCTCCAATTCTTCAAGGCAGAGGATATGCAATACTTCAGTAAGCTTGTGGATGGTGCGGATGAGACAGACATGAGCGTCGAAGAGTTGAAGGAGCGCAAGATCATGCGTCTTTTGCTCAAGGTCAAGAACGGTACACCTCCAATGCGAAAGACTGCCCTTCGTCAACTCACTGACAGCGCTCGTCAATTCGGTGCCGGTCCACTCTTCAACCAGATTCTTCCTCTGCTCATGGAGAAAACTTTGGAAGACCAAGAGCGCCATCTTCTTGTCAAGGTTATTGACCGAGTGTTGTACAAGCTTGACGACCTTGTGCGGCCATTCACACACAAGATCTTGGTTGTCATCGAACCTTTACTCATCGATCAAGATTACTATGCGCGAGTTGAGGGAAGGGAAATCATTTCCAATTTGAGCAAGGCTGCCGGTCTTGCACACATGATCAGCACGATGCGACCAGACATTGATCATGTCGACGAGTACGTGCGGAACACCACCGCACGAGCTTTCGCAGTTGTGGCATCTGCCCTTGGCATACCGGCTCTGCTTCCTTTCCTTCGAGCTGTGTGCCGAAGCAAGAAATCATGGCAAGCTAGGCACACTGGCGTCAAGATCGTGCAGCAGATCCCTATTTTGATGGGGTGCGCCATTCTCCCACACTTGAAGGGTTTGGTTGAGTGTATTGGTGAGAACCTCAACGATGAACAGACCAAAGTACGCACCGTCACGTCTTTGGCCATTGCGGCATTAGCTGAAGCTGCAAACCCCTACGGTATCGAGTCCTTTGATACCATTCTCAACCCACTCTGGACAGGGGCTCGCAAGCAACGAGGCAAAGGTCTTACTGGTTTCTTGAAGGCCGTCGGATACATCATTCCATTGATGGACGAAGAATACGCAAATTACTACACCAGTCAAATCATGGAGATTTTACTGCGCGAGTTCGCCTCACCAGACGAGGAAATGAAGAAGACAGTTTTGAAGGTCATTTCCCAATGCGCAGGTACGGATGGTGTCACTGCTGGCTATCTCAAGGACAAGGTCATGAGCGAATTCTTCAAGGCCTTTTGGGTCCGCCGAATGGCTTTGGACAAGCGCAACTATCGCCAGGTGGTCGATACCACGGTTGACCTTGGACAGAAGGTTGGGGTAAGTGAGATCCTTGGTCGCCTTGTTAGCAATCTCAAAGATGAGAGTGAGCCGTACCGAAAAATGACACTGGAGACCGTCGAAAAGGTGGTCGCTGGTCTTGGATGCGCAGACATTGGCGAGCGTCTGGAGGAGAGATTGGTGGACGGCGTGCTTTTTGCTTTCCAGGAACAGAGTGTCGAGGATGTGATCGTCCTCAACGGATTTGGCACCGTCGTCAACGCCTTGGGATCCCGAACAAAGCCTTATCTTCCTCAAATCGTCAGTACTATCCTATGGCGTCTCAACAATAAGTCCCCCACGGTACGCCAACAAGCTGCTGATCTGATATCGCGCGTCGCTCCCGTCATCAAGGCTTGCGAAAATGACGATATGCTTGCAAAATTGGGCAGTACCCTATACGAATATCTAGGAGAAGAATATCCCGAAGTTCTTGGTTCCATCCTCGGCGCACTACGATCCATCGTCACTGTTGTTGGCATCAAGCAGATGCAGCCACCTATTAAGGATCTTCTCCCTCGACTGACACCAATTCTTCGCAATCGTCACGAGAAGGTTCAGGAAAACACAATCGACCTCGTCGGTCGTATCGCAGATCGCGGTGCCGAGGATGTCAATGCGCGTGAGTGGATGCGGATCTGCTTTGAGCTCCTCGACATGCTCAAAGCCCACAAGAAGGGGATCCGTCGTGCAGCCAACAACACTTTTGGTTTCATCGCCAAAGCCATTGGTCCTCAGGATGTTCTCGCCACCCTGCTGAATAACCTGCGCGTGCAAGAACGCCAATCTCGTGTCTGTACTGCCGTAGCTATCGGAATCGTCGCCGAGACCTGCGCGCCTTTTACTGTTCTTCCAGCGCTCATGAACGAGTATCGAGTACCCGAGCTCAATGTTCAAAACGGTGTACTAAAGTCACTGAGTTTCTTATTCGAGTACATCGGCGAAATGGCGAAAGACTACGTCTATGCTGTGACTCCATTGCTTGAGGATGCACTCATTGACCGTGACCAGGTCCATCGACAGACTGCTGCCTCGGTTGTCAAGCACATCGCTCTCGGAGTCGTCGGTCTAGGCTGCGAAGACGCCATGATACATCTTCTCAACCTCCTCACGCCGAACTTGTTCGAGACCTCACCTCACGTCATCGATCGTATCATTGAAGCCATCGACGCAATCCGCATGGCTGTGGGTACTGGCCCTGTCATGAACTATGTTTTCAGCGGCTTGTTCCATCCTGCTCGCAAGGTTCGCACACCGTACTGGCGTCTGTACAACGATGCATATGTTCAGAGCGCGGATGCGATGGTACCATACTACCCTAACTTGATGGACTTGGATGAGAAGCCATTGGTTCGTGACGACTTGTACATTGTGATTTGAAGCCAAACAGTTTTTCCTTGTGGCTGGTTGGGATTGGGCGACATGCATGGGGGGCGTTCTGCGATTTTATATCGCTCGGTTCTCTATGATAGTATTTGGGGTTTCGGCCAGCGGATAGCAAACAAAGGAGGATCCTGCAAGGTTGCTGGAAATGTATGATAGCTCTGGTTCGAATTGGTAAAGTAAGCATGCTTACGCCAAGTATAGGGTGGGGTAGAATTAGGTGTCTGTAAGTGGGACGTTTCCAGCACTTTGTACTAGTTTTTGATTTGCCTGTTTTATTTTCTCCTTTTCAATCCACCCACTTGTGAATCGAATAACACAGAATCGCGACGGCAATCACATCGCTCATGATTGCTGAACCGCGTTCACGTAGGTATGATCTGCGAACAAAGCTACATAGCTGCGAAAGGTGGGGTCTTTAAACCGTATTTATTCTAGACAACCTCTCCACCGCAAATTCTCTATTTGTATGCAATACCTCCCTATTAAACAGTCGTATACCTATAAAACCGTATTATATTCTATTCGCTTCTTCTACGGTTTTATTATACTACGTTAACCCTAGTAATAATACTAATCTTATATTTCTGATTCCTCTATATCACCCCCTTAATTTCCGTATTAGAGATAAGGTAAACCGGTTTATTATAGCTTATATTACCTACTATTTATTCTACCCTACCGAAAAGTTTCCGTAAAAAATCGGTTTATATATTATATCTAAACGGTCTACTATAAGATATAACTACTTATATCTACGGAAATCTAAGAATACTAACGTTAAATATAGTACGTATCTACCTTTATCGATCTATAGGATAACGTTATAACGCTACTATAGCGATACCGTTCTTACTATAAAGGGGACTGAATTACTAAGTATTATAGATATTATAAGCTTAACTTTATATAAGTACTAAGAGCTAATAGTATATAGACTCTATCTACTAGAATACTAACTTACTATCCGTACCCTTTCTATAGTTAGAAGTTATAGCCTCCTAGTCCTCTAAAAGTATAACTACGTAGGCGACTAGTACTACTAGTCTTAGTATTTCTAAGTCTTTCTCTTAGTCCTAACCTACTAGTACTATTAGTTCCTTTCGCTCTATTACTAACCCTAGTACTATACCCGGTTCTAGTACTATCCCTACTATTTCTACTAGTAGTTCTAGTACTAACCCTATTACGCCTAGTCCCGCGACTAACCCCTCTACGGTATTTAATACTACTAACGATAATCTAATCGACCCTTAACTTAGAGATATTTACGCTATACGCCTCTCTATCTTTAAGAATAATATTAATATTCCCGTTCGTCGTAAATAGAAGCGCGATAGTAATACCGCTATAGAAGGTTCTAATAGAGCCGACGAAGTATAGAGGCGTCTTAACTAAGGTATCTACTAGTATATTTTCCTCTACTATACCTAGGTTAGTTAGGAGTATATAGTATAAGAAGTAGTTAGCGAATTAGACCCTAATAATCCGGTCGTTAACGACGCCTAGTCTAAATTCTAAGACTACTATAAAAACTATAAGTATCGCACGATTATATAGATAGAGGTACGTTTTTTCTTTTTAGAAGTAATCAACCGGGTTAAAGTAACTCCTAACTAAGTACTATTAGGAATACGTTACTAAGCTTATTAAGAAAGACCCTCTCCTTAAAGCCTAATCCGATCTAGCCGTCCTTATCCCGTACTTTATACACCGATTCTCTCTAGAGAACTTCCTTAATATTTAGATATATATATAAGGCTATATCGATATTACTAATTCTACCCCGCTTAGATAATTCTACTATAAATATAAGTAATACTATCTTCTAATATAATAGTAAACTACTATATCTAGCGCTTTACTAATAGCGTATCCCTATAGCTATCTTCTCGAACCTCGTAACCTAGTATAAACTCTACCTCGATAATAAGGGCTTAGTTTTAGAGTATACTAGTCGCTAAGATCTACTTAAATTTTATTACTATATATCGTACGCTCCTGGTTTAGAACACGTTTCGATAAAATAATTCTAGGAATTGCCTCGGTTACTTCGCGAATATAGGAAGAAGCTACGGAAGACTCTAACCGACTATATTCGTAGTAGGTTTTTATCTATCGGAGAAGCCCCTCTACCCTTATAGTTAGGTACTAAATAATCTTAGAACCTAAATCTAGTCCTATCCTTTATTTATAATATATATAATATACTATACTAATATAGTATTATTTAGTAAAGTACTAATTATTATATAAATCCTCCTCTATCTTCTATAAGCGAAATTATCGACTAACCTTACTAATAATAGAGAATCGACTAGGTCGATTTTCGCCGACTAACCCCGGTAGTTAGGACTAACTTAATCTACTCGTTTTTATCTATCGTGTTATTAACTATCCCTCCGTTAGTTACGCTCTTCCGAAGGTAATATACTATTTACCTTTAGTCTTACTACCCTTCGATGCTCTTCTCTACCTTTTCGAAATCGTTAAGTTCTTATCGTAGTTAGGACTTAAACTACGCTTAGTATATATATCCCCCTCTTACGAACTACCTTAAGATTATATCGGTAGAGATATTACTATAGGTATTAGTAATACGTATTAAGGAACCTTCCCCTTCCCCTTCCTATTTAGTTTCGGTATCTACTTAAGATTCTTACGGAAATAGGCCTATTCCCTCTCTCCCTTCCCTATTAAGCTTCGCTTAGTCTATATCAACTTACGCGAATAGTATTCGTACTTATATTTTACCTATCTACCCTCCCTCTCTTCGTACTTCTATTTAGGCGTTAGACCCGTATTATCTTAATAGTACTTACCGTTATTATATTCTATAAATTCCTAAAGGCTACCTCTTAGTATATTAGGAGTAACCCGGTTATACTTTCGGTTTATAATAACCTCTACTCCGTTCTTAGGTATATCCGTCTAATATACCGTTAGAATCGACTAGGTCGATTTTAGTTAGCCGTATTTACTTATATATATTTTAATAACTCTTACTATACTATAAGCCTTTCGGGCTATTAGCGTTTCTAAACGGCCTAAGGCCTCGATATCGGCCTTAATCTTCTTATTACTAGTAGGTACTAGCCCTTTCGTCCTAATAATCCGCCCTCTACTATCTACGACCTCGCTATACTCGTAGTCCTCCTCTCGCGCGTCTAGATATTTTATTCCTATAGTATCGGCTTCCTCTACGCTATATCGGTTAATAATATTATTAGACCTATCCTTCTTACCGATCGTTAGTATAGACCTTGATTTTCGCGGAGTACTTAGAGACTTACTCTTTATCTCTATCGGTATCTCGAGTCGATTTTTTCGGTTAGTAGATAAGACGTCCTACTGCTTATTCTTCCTTAAAAAAGTATTAATCGTAGCGCGCTTCTTATTATTTATATAGGTAGGGTATATATTAAGTTAGCCTCCTTCCCTACTTCTATCGACTAGGTCGTTTTCTAGCGTATCTTTAGTTAGATTATCGACCGTATCGGTTCCCGCCTATAGTACTATTCTAACCGGCGTATCGATATCTATACTATTACTACCCTACTCGGCTAGAGTTTAAAGATTATCCGTATTGTCTATATATTCGTCCTATATCGCTTAAAGCTACGTATCGTCTTCTATATNAGTAAAGATATAGGTAGGTCTTACGAGGCGCGGATAGGACTAGATTACGTAGTAATCTATATCGTATCCTACGAGCTAATTTGATCCTCCTCTTACTAGGTACTTTACGTAGTACGTTACGAGCTACTAGGGTTACGGATAGGGAGTATTACCTATAAATAGGTCTTATAAGTATTCGAAGGGAGTTCTTAGGTTATTTTAGAGTAGGAGAAGGTACGGTATATCGGAAGTATATTAGCGAAGGAAGCGAATCTAGCGCGTAGGTATTTTAATTAGTTATATACGCGACTCTCGTAGGTACTTCGCGCTATTTCGCTAAGTACGCGTCTTACGTGACATTATAATTAATATAGATAGGCTAAGTAAGCGGTAGCTAATCTTTATAGGTAGGAAATACTAGGTTAGGGCTACGCGTCGCTTAAAG
>JEMP01000079.1:121416-139637 GCA_000738655.1 Venturia pyrina ICMP 11032 | reverse complement strand
ACCCACCCCCCTCCCACCCCCACCAAACCCCAAAACCTCGCTCCTCGAAAACCCGCCTTCCCGCACCGGCACGACAGCGTGCTCAAGCTGCGTTGGCTGTCTCTCCCTCGGAATCATGGAAACATCGATTTTGTGCGAGAGAAAGCCCTTGTTCCCATACACGAGCGGTAAAGCGATGGCGGAGAGAAGGGCGACGGGGAAACCGAGGCCGAGGGCGAGAAAGCCGCGGAGACTGGCGTAGGGCGTTATTGTGTTTGATTTTTGGAGGGGCAGGTTGCGGAGGTGTTTTTGGAAGATGGTGAGGTTGGACATTTTGGGGGATTGTGGGGGATTGTGGTGGATTAGGTTGGATTGGATTGGGTGGAGGATGATGACGCTAATTGGATGGAGTGGTGATGAGATGATTGTACTTTGTCAATTTCGACGGGAAAATTGATGAGGTGTATAGTTCGAAATGTGTTGACGTCACCGTATATGATACACAACCTCAAGTTCAGCGTGAAGTGGTGGCCGAGGTGCATCGCCCTATCAATTCGAGTAGAAGCGTACCTAAGATAAAACAGGAATATCATCCATCTACAAGACGAAATCGGTATTGATGGATTTCTGGCGAATCCTGTTTTTTGGAATTGTCAGAAAATTGGTAGTTCTAGTATCCATCCCAAGTCCGATGAACTCGAAGGTTAAAGCCGGTATTGTAAGCCCAGGTGCATTCTTGCATTTCGTACAGTTCTAGACCACAGGAAGTTGAGTGGCTGTGATCTCCAAATACCTTCAATTTAGTAAATTTTTTTCAAGCAGAAGATCATCACCATGTACAAACCTTCAGCCGAGTCCATCTCAACCTGCCATAATAATTGGCATTATGATTTAAATCATTAAACTCTAGACAATAGCTTCCAAGTGATATACTCAAAGTCGCCAACATGTCTATTCTATCGCCCACAGAAACACATCATATCGACAGTCCGACTCCTCGAGACCAACAAGCCACCAAGCCCTCCTCTTTCGCCAAAGCGCCATGCTCATCTATAATAAATCATTTTTTCTTTCCTTTTCCGCTATCATTACTACCCTCACCAGGTTTCGTCCCAACATCAGCACCCCATCTCAACCTCATACCATGGGAACCATGTCGACTATGCCCCCCTTCACCGCTTGCTCTATCACCAGCGCCAGAACTTCTATTACTCGGTGCAGCAGAACTCCTCGTAGGCGCCCCGCCATCCGCAAAGGTAATCCTAGGACTAGCCGTCGGACTCGTCTCCCTCGTGGGCTCGTCTCTAGTTCCACCTTGTAGCGCTGGTTCAGGTCGTCTTGGAAGATAGCGTCTAGTAGCAGCAGCAATGGGATCTCTCTCACCTCTACCAGGTCCTTCTTCGTCGCTGCTGGATGAATCGTCGTCATCCCCACCGAGAGCAGCAAGACGTCTTCGTTTCTCAGCAGCCGTCTCACCCGCTTCAAGATAGGAATGTCCTTGTCCGCGTGATGAACCCTCACCTTGAGTTCCGTCTGGCCGCAGCCCTTGAGCACCGGCCGGTCTTTGGACACGTGAAGGTGAGTGTTCTCCTGATCCAGAACCGAGAGCCACGAGGCGACGGCGTTTCTCGGCAGCGGTTTCCGTCTGTGAAAAGTAAGAAACTCCTTGTCGCTCAACGACTTCCGGTCTCTCGCTCGATGTGCTCTGGCCTAGACCACCACGTGGCGCATCATCGCCATAATCGTCAGCATCTTCCGCGTTAGCTTCTCGACGTCGGCGTTGTGCGGATGTTTCGCCTCGGCCTTGGCTAAATGAGAAGTTGGATAGCTGGTCGCCAACTGGGTGGAAAGGTATGTCCTCTTGGTTGGAGTCAACAAGTGTAAGACCCTCAGGACCTCGAGCACGACTCTCGCTGGAGTCTACTTGCTCGATCCCGGCCAAACTGGGTCTTCCCTTCTTGTTCGATGGCGAGCCGGTAGACTTTGACGCCTCAGCCTTGATGTGCTGTTTCAGAGCTTCCGGAGCATCAGAACTTTCAACAACCTTCGCCCTTGACTTTGGGTCCATTGATGAAATTTGTTGAATGAACTCCGCTTTCGACATGCGTCTGCCTGCTCCGCCAAGTCGGAACCGAATTTTCGTGTCGTCGTCCTCGCTATCAGCGGATTTCTTGGTCTCAGCAGACCCCTCACCACTGGGCCCTGCCGCCCCTTCGTGATGACCCATACCTATCCACGTACCCATCCTATGCAGTTTGTCTCGAGTCGCAGGGTCAAATATGGACTGTTTGCGATCGGTCATGCCTGGCCGAGCGGGCTTTTGAGGCGACGGAATGTCGTATTTCTTGATGACCTCGCCGTCTTCGTCCTCCACAATGATGGTGTTTCCGAATTGGTATGCGAGAGCGGGGCCAGGCTTCTTCTGCTGCGGAGCTTTCGAAGGACCCGCGTTGTCTTCCACCTTTCTCAAGCCACCAAGACCACCACCGAATGCTTCCATCTTCTTCCGCACATCATGCCATTTTGAGGCGCCGCCCGGTGGGCCAGTCGGCTTCGAAGAGTCATCGTGCTCTTCGTGATCCTCTTCCGCGATGCCGTGCTGAATATGCCTCTCCTTCATCAGTCGTGTTCCATCCTTTCTGATCTGCCGATCTCTTTCTTGCTCGCTTTCGCCCTTGCTGTCTCTCACCTCCAGCACATTTCCATCTTCGTCCTCAATAATCTGTTTGCTGCCCTCTTGGTAGACCTCTTCCTCGGGTTCGGCGTATCCCTTCTGGCCTGTTCCATCCTCCGGCGACTCGCCGCTGCCCAAAGCCAAAGTCTCTGGTTCGGAACGTCCAGCTTGTGGAGACGAACCGCGATGGCGGACTGGCGCGATGGCGGACTTGCTGACAGGGCCACCGGGACCAATTCCGGCATCCCACTTCTTGCGCTTGTAAGGTTTGTCACTTGACACGCGACTGCCTCCTTTCTCGTCCTCTTCCCGTTGACGTCTAAGAAATTGAGCAGGCATTCCAATGACACCCTCTTCCATCTTCTCGTCCAAGGATGATTCGGTGTCGTTTGGTCGTCCCATAGACATCGAGCTCTTTGAGCGTGACTGAATCCGTGGCAGCCGATCCATCCAGGAGGGTCCATCATCATTCGCTTGCGTATATGATAAAGTAAGAGTCAGTGTGTTGATATGTTTGCCAAGTGTGAAAACTGCGACGGAAGAACCATGAATGATGATTGAGACAATGACGAGGAAAGTCGTGATCGGCCATATCATTTCGATGATATTGAGATGCTCAAATCCCTGTTCTGGTAGTTCCGCCAGAGGCGTCGTTGTCTCTGTTTCCAGTTCTGCTCGAGCGAGAATGGCCACAAAGATGGCACCGACACCGATGGGACCAAAGTGACCAGCGAAAAGTGCCTCCCTCCAAGTCTTGATATCAGGGATGATGGGCTTGAGCGCAAGCATGATCGGGATTCGTCTGAAGAAAATCACCAAGATGCCCACTACAACCAGCCTCCAAGGACTGATACCGAGAACATCAGAATTGTACTGCTGCCATGGGATTATGGTGCCAAAGTACACAAAAAATGCCAGATTGATCAGCAAATCGATGACGTTTGAAACGTGGGATTCTTCTGTCTTTTCCTGGAACCATCCATCGTTACTGAAGCCTACTCCGCAAGCGAAGCCGACAAGTAGATCGTCCATTCCTAAGATACTGCCAGAGCCGGCACAGAAGAGGGCAAGCACAAAGTAGAAGACGAGAAAACTCTCTCGATCGACTAGGTCGTGGTCGTGAGCGTAACGGATAGCGCGACGGGCGATATACCCGACAGCAACACCATAGAAAGCACCAAAGACACACTCGTACAGGATACTGTAGCAGAACCAGTGGAAGGCAACCTCGTTGGCATCGGGTCGGTAGCGAATCAGGTAGATAGCCAAATAGACAAATGGAAAAGCCATGCCATCGTTGCATCCCGACTCTGCAGACAGCAAATCTCGCAAATGCTTGGGGACTCGCTTTGCGAATTTGCCTTTTCCGACCACAGAAGAAGCGAGGACAGGATCCGTAGCCGTGACGCAAGCAGCGACACAAAGACTGTCCAACCAATTCAACTTGGCGCCAAACATCCACCAAATGAACAAACTTGTTACAAGCCATCCAAAGGTCATGACCGGTATCAACAGAAATGTAACAGACTTCCAATGCTTTTCCATGTAAAACCTAGGCAATTCGACTCCGACGGCGAAACATTGTACGACGAGGACGATGCGCGAGAATTCGAGGGTGATCTGATCGGTGTTGCCCCATGTTCCAGGGTCGATGAGATTGGCAGCATGAGGACCAAAGATAATACCGCAAAGCGTCGCGACCGTCGCTTCACCAATGTATAGCTTCTCTTTAATCAGGGAAGAACACAGCATGAAAATGCTGGTGAAGCCGCCCAGGATAATGTAGACCAGATGCGGCCTATTCACGTCCAAGTGTTCCCAAGCCATTGTAGGACGCTGCGAGGGATTTGTCTGTGTAACTTCGCACGAGGCGTATGCGGCTGCGTCTTAGGTTGGGATGATTGGATCTTTTGGCGGATACTCGGAGGGTCGGTTGCGCAGCCCCCAGGTATTCGTAGCAGTTTTGATCGAGGTTTGGCGCATGAAGGTGTTGGTCCGCCCAGTCGCCGGTCCAACGATCCCAGAGGAAGTGTATAGAAATGGGTGTGGAGGATCTAGTCTGCGATGGTCAGCTTTTGGTGTTGTTCGAGTCGGCAAAGTCCTCATGAAGGATTAAATCGGTACTAGCTGAGGCCAACTTCCCAACCATGGTCAGTCATCACGTCTTAGGACATTTTAAATAGGTTAGACTAACCTCACGAGTATGGATGGCCGCTCAGCTCGTATTCGGCGGGTGGTCGCCGTGGTGATTGCAGCGAACGTCAAGCTGCAGAGGAGGCTGTTAATTAGGAGAAAAGGTTCGGCGGGTTTTTGGGCAATATCGAGCCTCGCGCTGGCTCTGTTGAGGGCTGTATATTGGAGAGACCAGGGATCCCGAGGGGTGGAATGTCCCGGCGTGTTCGAGGCTGGAGAAGTGCGGTCGCAATGGACAAGAGGGATTGGAATTCTTGGTGGACTTAAGTGTTTCCTGACCCTCGCTAGAACTAACAACCATCCCATGTCTCATTGGCATCGTCTCGGACAGCCAATGACGATGAAGTGCTCTCATCACATTGTTGTGATGGAAGGAAGACGAAGGAGGACATCTGCTAGTGCTTCAGCTGATCTGCCAGGACAGAAACCTGCACTCTGCCGCTATTTGCCCGCAGATGCGACTACTGACTCTCCCGTTCGTGGAGAGAAAGCCATCGCGTCTTGGCTCTCTCCACATGGCTGCTGAACCCTCATGGTTCGCCGACAAGCTCAACCCTGACCTAAAGATAACCAGGCTAAAAACACAGTCAAGCTCCGTCCCCGCCCGTTTCATTCCGACTAGCACAAACACCAAGCCTCGACGTATCTTGGTCTTGGTATCATCATCTTCGTCGATGCTGTGAAAGATCCTTGATTTGTCTCTCCGTGACTGTGATCAGCATGGGATCACCAAGAAGCGGCCGGGATCTTTGAATCATCTCAGACTTGTACACGTCTAACATCCGTGTCGATTGGATTCTGGATCGATGCCATAAACCCCAATGGCCACGTCTCACTCTACTGTGAAATCTCGACCCTTCTATCCAGTCACAGATAGGTAGCAGCAAGTCTGGCCTCCAGATGCTGCCTCGCTGTCAATACCTGCTCGCCTTCCACTCTCGCCACTCCCTTCCCACCACCGCCTCCCGCCTCTCTCGCAATCTTGCTCGGCACAGCTTCCAGCCTTGCCTCATCGATCGGATGGCAGAAGTACGCCATACTATACCTATCCTCACCAATGCCATCCTTGGGAAAGATCACTCTGTGGACTGCACTTTTCAATACCCCATTTGTCCAATACTCGAGCAAATCGCCCACGTTCACCAGAATCGGGGTATTGGGCTCATCTGAAGGGTTGATGGGAACTGACCACCACTCTTCCTCCTCGTCACCTCGTCTCGAGGCCAGGATTTCTAGGCCTGGCTGTCCAGGTCGTTGGAAGAGTAGAGTGATGGTTCCGTAATCGCTGTGAGCACCAGCCCTGATATCTGTTTCGCTGTCGTATTCAGGTGAGGCAGGGAGTGAGGGGTAGTACAATGTCCTAAAGACAGTTCCTGACGGACCTCTCACCGGGTCATGATGAGGCGTGAACCAGTCTTTACCTCCATCTTCCTCGTCAATCTCAAGGCCGATAGCCAACAGCTCTAAAATACGGATACAGAGAAGGCGACATTGCTCAATGAAGGCATTGACGCGTGCTTCGTTGTCGGCGAATGGTGGAGGGAGTGGTTGTTGTGCTTTTCCACTTTGAAACTCGTTCATGTTGAAAGCCCTGATCGTTATCTATTAGAAGGCGGGCCTACGACGGAGGTGGTCACACGAGCCCTTACTCTTTGAAGTCGCCTCGCTGCAGGGTCATTGTTAGGATGGTTCCTGGTTTTATAATAGAGGGCTAGGGGACCATGCTTTTTGCTTATCTGGATCCAACGTTTCTGAGTGCATGGAGAACCAGCCCGAGTTCTTGCCCGAAGCTCCAGAATTGATCGAGAATGGAGTTTTGATGTCGTATGGTGATTGGAAGAACTCTTTGGACTACGGTCGTTAGTAGATAGCTTTCCAAAACATTCAAGAAAGCAAAGCTTGTCCAAAGTGACTGAGATCTGGCGATGGGAGATACAATAAGCCGCCTGCTTCTTGGGATTAAATTAAAATGATAGACAATGGCTCGGAGGCGTGAGACATTGCGCAAGTCTGTCGAAAAAAGGCAAACTCACCAATGCAAACATGTTGTCAACATCTGCAACGGCTATCTCCGATTGATTGTTTTTGATGAAGACGAATCCAGAATTCCTGACTGCCTCGATCAAGTGTTTCGCTGTATCCGGTCCAGGTTGGCTGATGTCCAAGACGGGCAGTTGAATGGACTCTTTTGCTGCCATTGCTATTTGCTGGTGAGAGGGTTGAGGATCATCAATCGGAGTGCCAGTGAAGGATAATACTTCACTCACTAGTAGTAGTGGTAAGATACCTCCGGAGTTAGTACTGAACTACTAGTACTGATAGTAGTAAATCGCCGTCTTGCACGTGACTCTCCGTCAATCAGGGATCCTGACTCGCATCAGCACTCCTAGCTCGATTTGCTCGTTCTAGCAATTGCTCAATCCAACCTACAAACGGCGCGCAAACTTCCAGAAGTTCAAGACAACCATTCTCACCTACCCTCCAAGCTGATCTATATCGCCGCAATGATCAATCAATTCGAAGAATGGTCCGCTCATCATGGTCTGCACGAGCAGTCCCCAATGGACGCACTCAAGGACTCCATTGTGGGCATAGAAGCTACCGAATACCTCAATCGACTGAACAAAATGCCCTATCCAGATCTCACCCGACCCGTCCAAGAAGCCCTTCTTCCTGCCCTCGGCGGCGTTCCATTCGGTCTCAAGCACATTATCAAACATCACATTTCTACCTGGAGGAAACATGGCATAACTCCCCTCTTCGTCTTCGATGGCCTACACATGAAAGGAGAGGATTCAGCCTTTCACAACTCGGAAGAGAATACGAACATCAGCTCGCTGGCCTGGGAGCAATATGCAGGAGGTGATGCCGCGGGGACTGTGCAGACGTTCGGCGATTCGAACTTGGTCACGGCGAAGGACCTATACCGATTCCTCCAGACAATCTTACATGAGCTGAACGTGGAGTTTATGGTTGCGCCATACCGCGCCTGGGCTCAGGTAAATATTCATTCAAGCGCGCTTCAACGAGCAAGGCTAACCATCTCAGCTTGCATACTTCCAAAAGCACAACGTAGTGGATACAGTGTACGGCGCCTCCGAGATCTTTCTCTTCGACGTACCAGAAGTCATTACGAGATGGGATTTCATGGAAGACCAAGTCGTATGGATACGTCGCCGGGAATGTCTACGATTGCTTCACAATTTGCCGTCCGACTCCTTCACTGATGCATGCCTGTTTGCCGGCAACGATCTTCTGGAACCTTGCCCCTTGCTATCGAAACAACCAAATACTTTTGCGGTTAAAGAGGCGGCAAGTCTGATGTCGGCAAACAGTCCCAATGGACCCCCTAAAGGAGACAATGTCTGCCAAACCCTCCTACCCAATCATCCTTCGAAATATCAGGACAAATTTCGCAAGGCTCGTTTAGTGGTCAAGCACCATGCCGTTTTGACGGTTGATGGCAAGGTGGAATTGCTCAATGCACGAGAAGCGCCAGACGCTATGACAGACATTGTCATTGGCCAACGTTTACCTGATGAACTTTATTACTACCTCTCTAAGGGCCTCATCAGCACACGCGTCCTGAACTGGCTCACTCAAACAGAAGTTCTCGAATCCCCGCCGTTGGATGGTGGCTTTTCAGACGCATATCGCAACCTTGTCAGTGATCAATTGAACGAAATGCGCACGTCCACCATCGGTGTCCTAGCATTCAGTTTGGTTAGATCGTATTCGAAAACCCCACTACGTATGCGATGTTGGTTCGACAAGGGAAAGATTCAAACCATTGATCTCAAGAACGTGGATGATCCGAGGTCAGCAGTAGAGAAATGGAATGTCCGCGAAGATGTTTTCAGTGCTGAGTCAAAGAAACTCGAGGGATGTGGCATCATCGGCTCATGTGTGAGAATGATCAGCGATGAAGGATTCGCTGCGAAAACCGTCACACCAAAGACTGCAGGTAAACCGCTGCAAACCAAAAATGAGATTCTTCTCAATGCAACATGGCGACTTCTTCAGCTCCGAGGTTACATAGATGAGAACCACAAACTCACAACCTGGGGACAGGTTCTTCATTCCGTCATCACAGCGACGTCTTCCGAGGATATCATGCCGGGTAAGGACCTAGAAGAGGGCGCGTTGATTGCAGTTGAGCTTGCTCGGTATGGCCTTCTCAATACGAATACAATGTTTGCTTCGTATGGCGGCGCTCCACATCAAGGAACTGGCAAAGATAAGCGCTGCACACTGCTCATCTCACGCGTTGCTAATTTCGGACGATTCGACCACCAAGCCATCGGATACACGGGACCTCTAAGCCGGAATATGCTGGCTTACAACTCTCTTGTGAACACCGTACGGACCGGACTGAGGGACATGTCTGAAGCTTGTGTGACGGCAATGCTTCTTGATGGTCAGATGTCGAGGAAGAGCTGTGATTTGACCGAACTGGGTCTTGAGTAAGTCCAACCTATATTGCGTGTCGAAAAGGATAGTAATACTGACGATTTTGTAGCCTGCCATTCCTGATCAATAATGACTGCGTCCTTTCTGTGGTAGCATTGAGTCACTTTGGCGAGATGAGCACGTTGGAGCAGCCTATCTCGCACGAAGCTGTAAATGAACGCGTCAAGTACGAGAACGAAGTGCTCTTCAAGTATGCTGAGGACTATCCAAAACAGATCAGGAAGATCTTGGTGCTCTGGGATGCTGTGAGTTTGAGAGAGCAAACGAGGAAAGAATATCGGCTAATATTTTGACACAGATCTACAAGGGTGTTACGGTCATGCCGGATACTTTCAAGCACAAAAGCCAATTCAACGAAGTCAACGAGTGGCTTCAGCCTCTGCGATGAACGGATTGACCGATGAAGAGCTCAACTATCGAGCACTATGCCTTGCCTCTATCAGCTCGACCAGCTATGACAATAGCCCATTCCTACCTTGACCCAACATCCCACCAATGACGTGGTGGTCGATAGGACAACACAGACAGTTTTTTAAGAAAGAAGAGATGTACGATTATGGAAAATTGGCGAGACGAGATTTGCACCAGATCTTTTGGCGAGAAAGAGAGGGGAATTCGTTTGATGTCTGGATACTCTATTGTATTCCTTGATCTATGCGACCCTATTGCTAAGACATCGGATGGAGATTCAGGTCATGGAAGAAAGACGATTCTTGTGCCGAGAGGTAGATGGATCGAATGAATATGACGAGGTTTTGATGAATACATGATTCATTACTTGATTACTTTCCATCGCGATTGTTGAATCCAACGATCCTATCTTTCTGTGTTCCAAGACGAGCATGGTGGGAAGATTGTCTGCGATGTATAATATCGAGCTTCTCACTCGAATTAGCAGGATCCCAACTGCTGGATTTCAAGAATACCATTACTTTTAATGAAATCAGAAATGAGATCAAGCCACGACCAAGTAAGACTTTGTTATTCCCTATTCATAACCTCCCAAGGGAAGAAAAACTTCGACCTATGTGACCCGCTCTCCCTCAGGAAAAAGCTCGATAAGAACGATTCCCAAAATACCAGTCTGAACTTATTCTAAACAGAGTTGAATCCCGACTAGCGACATCGATAGGATCTTCTCACAAAACTAAATCCACGATAACCCAGAAAGAATAAGAAACAGACGATACCACAAAATAAAAACCCACACACTTCCAAGAAAAGAGAGAGAGTATAAAGTTTTTTTTTTTTTGCTTTTCTTCCGTACAACCAACCAACCAATTCCATCAACGGTGAAGATGAAGGCTCACAAATCAATGTCTCCCTTTTCAGAAAAAACGGATTTCTCAGATAAAAGAGCAGGAACTGATTCCGTTCTGCTAGAGAAAGGCTATGTAGGGGGGGAAAAGGATCGCACCGTTGCAACAACAGAGGGGGTATGATGCAAATGCCAAAAAAAAGGGGCTCGGAAGCAAAAGCTTGTGGGCAGTCTCAGTACGTACAAAGCTACAGTGGCGGCATCTCCATCCACAACAAAGGTACCATCAAAAGCGCCGCTCAACTCAAATTCCATGCAAACATTAGTCATTAAAAAGCCTCGTTTGTACATCAGGTGCCTACTCGAACTCTACCTACCGCTCCCACTCAACGCTCCACCCAACGCAGACAAGACTTCTTTGGCGCCTACCCCTACCGTCCCTGAAGCCTCTTTCGCAGCTTGATCTCGACTTTCTAGTTTGTCGGCTGTAGAGCTCAGAAGTTTGTCTGCTACTCTTTCCGCAGCTAGGCGGTATTGAGAGATCTTGTGGATCCCGTCTGCGAAAAGGTCGATTCGTGGTTCCAGGGAATCCACGATCCTGTTTATGCGCGAAGATAGTGTTGGGTGTGGATCTGAGGGCGTAGAATTTGTTTCATTTTGTGAAGATTTGGTGGGTATCGTAGTAGTTACGTTTGGCGTTGGCGTTGATGAGGGTTCCAATGTCGTCAGTATTACGGCTTGAGCTGGATCGAGCAATTCAGGCTCAATTTTGGCGGGATCTGTAGGCTGACTCTTTGGCGGTGATTTGGTCGATAACAACCCTTCCCAACTCTGTTTCTCTCCCTGCAGTCTTGCAATCTCCTCCTCCAACTCCTTCAACTTCTCCGCGTTTCGTTTGTTTCTTGGATTGGGCTTCTTCACCACAGAAATGTCTTCCTCGACTGGCCCATCCTCACGGCTGAACCAATCTGACATCTCCGATTTGTTCGCGAAGTCCTTCAGCAACTCCTCAGAAATGTGCCTGGCCGAGTCCTTGGCCAGCATTTCACCAGCATCACCAGTCCCTCCATGCGCCTTCTCCGGAAGCGCTCTCGTTCCGCACCACGTCAATAACTGTTTCATCCGTCTGGGCTCGGGAAGGCTTTGTTCGATATGTTTGTAAAAATCTGCGATTGCGACATCTGCATGCGGTACCGCTACATAGTCCAAAAAGTCGTTAGTGAAATACTCTTCTGTGTGTTCGTCATCGTCATCATCGCACTGAGGCTCAGATTCTGCCTCGGAAAATAGCGAAGAAAATCGAACAATCTTGGACGCGCTTTTGCTGACATATTTCGTGCTGTATGTATGAATAATCCTACCATTTGATGTTCCGCTCTCGATCAAAGAGCTGGCTCGCCTGCCGCGCAGCCCCGTGCTACTTCTGCGGTGCTTCGATTTCGTCTGTTGACGCATCTCTTTGTTGCGCCGTATCACCGGTGTGTCTGCAAAAGGCAAAGCAATCTTGGTTCCATCGCGCGGCTTTTCCATGCGAAGTTGTGTGGGCGCAACATCTGGACTGCCCTCGCGATCGGGCTCTGGTTTCTTCGGTCGCGGGGCCTCACTCCTGCTTGTCTTTGCAGCCTTTGGCTTTTCCGGAACAGGAGGCTTAGGCTCATCTAATTTTCTCGTTCGTGTCGGTTTCGCCGCAGGGGCTTTTGGTCGGGGAAGGGTGTCCTTATCGGCAGATAGCCTTGCTGATCGCCTTCGGTTTCCTGGCTGCTCTGTCTCGGAAGATCCTGAATATAGCATAGAATCCTTCTTCCGTTTTGTAGCCGCTGTTTCACGCGTTTTCGTCGAACCCGAAGCTTGACTGGTAGCTGGAGCGGGAGCGGGAGCTGGTTCATCGGCCTTCGAACGCGTTTTTCTCGTGAACTGGAAGCCGTCCGCATTTTCATCGTACGCTGCAGCTTGTTAGCATTTGGCCCCTAAGACGAACTTCAATTCCGCCATATGCGCAGACCCGCCACCAGCTCACGATGCCTTCATATCCACATTCCACCTACCTCTTTTTGGTCGTTTTGCCTTGGGCGCTAGGGCATTGCCATTGGCTTGTTTTGACCCGCCATTCCCTGCGGTGTTTTCCTCGAGCTTTGACCGCTTAGCCGGAGGCTCATCCTCGTCGTTGAAAAGATGCCTTGTGGTCCTCCGTCGCGATGGTCTTTGCGTAGATTGCATGTTGATAAGATGCAGCGGCGATCTCGAGTATACGGAAGTCATGGGCGGTCCAGCGTCGCGTTTGCTAACGTCGGGTGTAGGAGTGAGGTTGGAGGCGACAGAGCGCGACGGACACGGCAATGGGCGCAATTGACGCGTATTATATGCGTGTTCTCGTTATGCGACGAGGTGTGTAGTGATTGCTGAGGGGTATCGATATTCGTGGTTGGGTGGGTGGTGTTGCATGGAAGATAATGAGCGATGGAGGCCGTTGGCGTTACCCTCACTGCGCTTGGACGAAAGTTGTAAACATCCAAGAGTCACGTGCAAGCAAGAGAACTACACACACGTGACACACCACTGAAGCTCATTTGCAACCTGGAACAATTGAACTCCATCTCCATCTCCATCCACCTTCTGCACTCAACTCCCTTCTGCCATCCACCTGAGACATGGTGTCCTTCTGTGCTTGCTCTCAATTGAGTGCGGACTTCTCATTGATTGTGATAGATGCCTCACCGCAGCAGTGTCCCGTTCCTCCCATTAGTCCCCACGGGCGATGATAGTATTTCTTTTGCTCCAAAGGAATTTTTCAATTGTCAAAAGCCACTTCGAGACTTCCACTCTACCAAACTAATAGCAGGTTGGCGCTGGCGCAGTGACGCTCCGGGACCATGTCCAACTCGTGCTCTTCCACGAAGCTGACTCCACCCTAACTTGGCATTTGGCCTCACCACACAACATAGGCTTGGCAGTTGGCCCCAAGGTTCGTGAGGTACCCATCAGGAGTAGCTCCATCGTAGCAAATTCATGGTACAATGATGTGCTCTCGGGAAGCTTGAACCATATCAACGGCTCAATTACCGATACCTGCTCCTTGGGGCCATAAAAGCATAATAAGGCCTGTCATGGTCGGCTTCATCGCAGCCAGTCCTTTCACCTGGAACTTTCATTCGATCAAATGGCCAGCGTCACGACAGTCGACCTCCTTGCTCTGGCAACAAGCTTGCCATATGCCGCTCAAATCAATTCATTCACCAACAGCACACCAGGTCTCTCATTTGTGCAGTACGAGGATGAATTCTCATCAGTTCTGGGGTTGAATCCTTCCTGGGAGAAGATCGCCAATGAATCGTTCAAGGCATTCCACGAGGCTGGTGTCTACCATCAGAAAACTGGACAATTGTACATGACATCCAACTACGGAGGGCCGTCGAGCCCAATCGTCGTCACAGTGTTAAACATGACTGATTATTCGGTGACTTCCGAACCTTATGAAGGACTCGCTGCTGGTAATGGCGGATCGTCATACGTTGCTCCAGGAGCAGATGGCCCACCTCAAGTACTGTTCTGCGACCAGGGCGACAACAGCAGCGCATCTCGTCTATCCCTACTCGACCCAGAAACGAAGAACTTCACAACCATTCTCAACAGCTATTATGGTTCCGAATTCAACAGCATCAATGACGTCAAGCAGCACTACTCCACTAGCGACTTATGGTTCACAGATGCCAGCTATGGATATTTACAAAAGTTCCGACCTGAACCAAGCAGCCCGAACCAAATCTACCGCTTTGAGCCAGAAACAGGCAGTGTCTCCGCTGTGGCCGATGGCTTTAGTCAGTCCAATGGCATCGAGTTCTCGCCCGACTTCAAGACTCTGTACGTTGCCGACACTGGAGCCCAGATGGTCGCAAGGTATGATGCCTTATGGCCAGCCACAATCTATGCCTTCGACGTGGTCAAGAAGAAGTATCTGAGGAACAAACGGGTTTTCGCATATATTCACGATGGCATACCTGATGGCGTTCACACCGACACCGAAGGAAATGTGTATGCAGGAGTTGGAGATGGCGTGTCGGTCTGGAATCGGTATGGTGTGTTGATTGGAAAATTCAAGGTTGATGGAGGAGCTGCCAACTTTGCCTTCGTTCCCGGTGGAATCATCATCTTCAACGAGTACCGCTTGCTCCTTGCCAAAATCGCCGCTGTTGGAAGGGAAGTCGCACGGGATTTTGGTAGTTAGCTGGATTGAGACGGTGGCACTTGTTGCCAAGTTTTCGGCGTGGAAATAGACGAGATAGCCTCATCGACAATGCATCAAGTTTTTGAATTAAACTGGTACGCCCACGCATTGAACATTCGCAAACATTTGAATCGCGGAAACTGGACGTCAAACAATCGAGCAATGTCAGCACAGAAAATGGAAATTTGGAAGATTTGACCTACTTTGAGCATAGCCTTCATGACATTCTGGTATTTTTCTAGCACTGCGAACCCTTCAGTAGCATCTCGCGACAGTTTTCTGTCCCGGATGCCGACACCCAGCACAGTGACTTCACAAGAGCTTGGAAACATCCCATCTGCGCAAAAACCGTCGACATCGATCAATATTGATATTTATTGCTGTAGCACTGAGAGCGTTGACGTTGATACAAGCTTATGGTCCCAATTTCGCTTGCCCCAACCACTGGGTTTTCCACAGAGCGATTCAACCACGGGCACAACGCTTGAGGATCATGAGTCGTGAACCCTGCGATCCACGAGGCTCAATCAACCATTCACAGTCCTGACGACATGAATGAATCATGTCGGTTGTTTAAGTATCTGGGGGACCTTTTTGATGGGTGGGATGCTGAATGAGATCTTAGATGAGCTTCAATCGTTCGCTGGTTCATGGATCTGGGAAAAATATGAGCGTCTGAGGAGTTTGAGAGGGGAGTGGAAATTACTCATGATCCTTGAATGGGCAAGCCTTGCGACGAGATTTGGACGTTGCAATCTCGACATTTTCTATTCTATAAAAGCTATTCACGAAACTTGGCCGGGTTACGAGGTGTGTCGGCATTGAGACGGCACCCGCCTCAAATTGGTACGGAGTGACCGGTTTTTATCTGACCAGCTGTGAGGCTAGTATTTACTTTCTTTTCCAGTCCATCTTAGCAACAACCAAAATGAACTTCTCTGTCCGAGGCTCCGTTGTTGAAGGCGATGTTCGGAATCGAACATCAAGATCCTCGACTAAGAAAGTAATTGCGAAATAGTCCGCGAGACGAGATCACAGTCGTGATCTGGATGTAAGGGAGTTCGTTGAAAGTCTGATTGTACAGCGTTCACGAGCGTTGTATGAGCCTAGTAGACGAGGCTGAGCGCCAAGACTCGACGTCAACCGCGGAATCTGATTCATCTGCAGTACACTCGTAAGTCGAGATCAATATCGATAAATCTCTGGCGATTCTCCGCTCTAGAATTGTCAGAAAATCATCTATGTCGATCTTCATTTGAATGAGAGACTGCGTTCAGATTATACCTGTTTGATGGAGGAGAAGGCTGAATGCCAAGATGTGTCACCAATCCACACCTTCCCATAGGCGAGGAAGCTACGAGGTGCTTTCAACGCAGGCAGGAGCTCATAGACTAGCACGCCTAGGTATATAAGGAAGTCGACCGAGCCATTCTCCCCATCTCTTCTATCCACCCAACATTCAGCTAAACATCGCATTTCACCACATTTCTTCACTTGTCAAACACCACTTCACTTCAGTTTAGTTCAGTTCTGTTCAACCAACACCACCATGATGCAGAAATCAGTTACTCTCCTCGTCGTCGCCGGTACGCTCCTTCTCAATCAGGTCGTCGCCGCCGCCGCCGTCCCCGATTACGTCCCCCGTCACATCAAGATTCACAACGGTTGCGACTTTCCAGTCTGGGTCAACGACGTTGTACCTTCCGTCAAGCAATCGGATGCGTGGTCCGAGATCGGTCCTTCTTCCTGGTTCACAGCCGTCAATGATCCTATCTGGGTACGCGGAGGGTCGACCATGAAAGTTGGCCTTCAACGTGGAACCAACGATGTACTACAACTGGAAGTCGCGGCGACCCCTGCAAACCATGGCACCTACCATTTCGACATGAGTAGCATTGACGGCAATCCCTTTTTCCATGTTGGAAGGCGCGTCGGCTGCTACCCAAATTGGCAGGAGCACGACTTCCAGTACTGCGCTCCTAATCAAACGGATTTTCCTTGCGGCAAGCAGGTTCCAGGCAGCTTCAAAGTCATGCATGCTCCTGACACTTGCGGCGATATCGTGTTGGAGCTGTGCGTTTGATGGAACTGTGCTCTCAGGCTCATGATTGGCTGGTTTGAGTGGATTTGACGGACTCTGGTGGTCTTTGGTGGTCTTACCTATGGGTTTCTACTGGTTTCTCTTGTTCTAACATGCTCTCACATGTACTTACACCTCCTCTCTTCACGTCTTCATGGTTCTACTTGGTTTTGGCAGTACTGGTAATGACGGCATGAAATGAACTTTTTGGCGGCTGAACTGAGTCTTTTGTGACGTGTATGACTGCCCTCTCTTTCGTGACAGCCGAGGCCGAAATCTGAAGTTGGAGCCTCGAATTGGGATATTTTAACATACCTAAAATTCTTAGCATCGGCTGATCTTGGAAAGGGGCAGATAGATATCTGGGAATCTTGTCTTTTTAGGTTTCCAGGCATAGATAGATATCGATCTCCATTAGGCGCCTTCATACTGTTTTCGAAGATCAACGGGTAGAGAGAAAGATGGCGGGTTTGTACTTTTCTCAAGAAATGACTGACGAGTTGGGACAATTGGCGGCATGTTCTTCTTCCATTACTTTGTCTTCTTGTCCTTCAACTAAATTTTGGCCCTCTCGATCACCTTAGGCTTTGACCTCCAGCAGATCTCCGTCACATCAGTTCCATATCTATCTTCCTTCATGTTACGTGACCACCCCAATCCATGATTTTAAAGCTACGCGATCATCGAGCTAGTAGATCTTCGATTTGCTCGAGGTGCTCTAGACTGACGGTTTTGATATTGATGGAAGGATCTGCTGCAGTCACAAGTTCGTTGCTTGTGAATCCATAGTGTTAAGAGGTTGTATGTAAGTAGTGACATGGATCTACGTGGATACACGGAAATGACACGGAGATTGAGGATGACACGGCCGAGATAGGGGAGATTATACTCATTTCACGTATCTCTGGGATCTCTATATATACTGAGATAGATTAGGCTATTATACTTACTCTTAATATATTTAATTCCTTATATTCTTTGAGATCTCTATTTCTATTATTTAGTTATAAGCC
This sequence comes from Venturia pyrina ICMP 11032, assembly GCA_000738655.1. Lineage (NCBI taxonomy): Eukaryota > Fungi > Ascomycota > Dothideomycetes > Venturiales > Venturiaceae > Venturia > Venturia pyrina. The sequence goes on along the minus strand of JEMP01000079.1, from coordinate 121,748 downwards.
CGGAATCCTAATGTCACGTATATCGCGCTAAGACCCTTAATATATATATAACCCCTTTACCTTAAACCTTACACACATACGACGTATATAAGGAAAGAGAAGGAACTATATATATACACGAGGACTATTAAGCTAATTAGAACTATAGAAATAGAACTACGTACCTCCTCGACTAATAAGGAGGTCGATATAATCCTTAACGACTATAAGGAATAGCTATACTTTATCTAATTAGTCGAAGCCTAGTACTACGACTTAGGTATTTAGTCTAAGGTAAATCCTAACCTTAAGGATCCTAAACCTTTACTCTCTAAGCCCGATAAGGTTACCGT
>JEMP01000079.1:1209-114685 GCA_000738655.1 Venturia pyrina ICMP 11032 | reverse complement strand
AAGCTTAGTAAGTACGAGTTCTATACTAAGGAGATAGAGTTCCTAGGGTACGTCGTTATACCTAAAGGGGTTAAGATTAACCCGGCTCGCGTCGCTGTAATCTAAGATTAGCTAATACCTAGAATAGTACGTAAGATCTATATCTTTATTAGTTTTATTAATTACTATCGTTAGTTTATCTACTAATTCTCTAAGATTACCCTACTACTTNAGCTAAATTAGCTTTTTTACGGCTTAAGTTAAGCCCTTCGAGGTAGTCTAATACTAGGACTATAGAGTACTTTTTAACGAATCTAGTATACTAATTTTTACCCGGTTTTTAGCCGCATATTTCGCCTATAAAATTATATATTATCGTATTAGTTAGTAGTAATCCTCTAGCCGAGAGGATATTAACGCATTTAATAAGGTAATCTTATTATTTAGTAGCTAATAATAACTAGTTTAACTATTAGATCTTACGGCTTTACTATACACCGCGGTAGCGCTTTAAGAGGGTTAAACGGTTGTAGTTATATAATCTAGTATACTTAGAATAATAAGGGGATTCTACGGATTCTAATACGCGTAATATATTATTAATAGGAGCTATATTAGTTGAGATATTACAACAAATGGCTATATGTATAGGGTAAAGAAGGCTGTGCGCCGCATAGGGTCGTGCGCCGCGTAGTGGCCACTTCTAATCCGTACAGCCGTACTTACGAAGTAGTAGAGGTGATTCCTACTCCGAATTACTACGCCTTCATCTGCAAAAGTTCAATCGCGATTTTCCACGTGTACAATGGATTTTCCACGTGTACAATGGATTTTCCACGCGTACAATTGGGACGCAATTGCGACGTAATGCACGCAATGTACGCAATGCTTTTGCAATTGAACTTTTGCAGACGTTGGAACTACTACAAGCTTGAACAACTCGAACAGCGACCAGCATTAGTTCTAGCTACGCGAGTATATGCTCTTGAACGGGTAAAGACTACGTGCGATTCGAACAACGTACACCGACTATTACAAACGAGTAGAGTCTCGGCGGCAGCGATACAGTCTCGGGCCTTATCGCACACACTAGGTAATTACCTTATATGCTCTTGCAAGCGTCACTGAGTCGCAAACTACGTACTAGATGGCCTATTTGACACCGCCTGGCAAGTGTATCGACTCTGGTACATTTCTTGGCAACAGAAGATACGTATACGCTCTATAGGGAGTGACTCTACACGGAGCTAATGTTCTTGGTTGAGCTCATAGGACTTGGCTTCGGAACATACGCGTCGGATCTTGAGCTGGCACGCCATATTGTTCACACTCCAGGTCGGTCTTTCCCCATTTCTCTTCATACGGTCAAATCTTCGAGCAATTGTCTGTCGTGAAAAGATATACAGCTCAAGGGCACCCAAGTCAAATCGTCTTTTCAAGTATGGGGAAGGTTGACCAATTTATGTTCAGATTTGCTCCATTTCTCCCGAGGTTATATACCTCTTGCTCAGCGTTTCTTCTTACATTGGTCGAGAGGGATCCCAGATTTGTCAGCAGCTTCTCAACGCTTCAGTCTCTATGAAGCGTGGGACTGATCAGGAAGAATGCTGACGGCCTCGGCGCGTAGATGACAAACTTTCTCGGCGTCCGAGGACATGATCGGTTGTTGGATAATTGGACGCGTACTCTCATATTGGGTCGCAAATGAAGCCGCGGTCAGGAAGGAAAAAGTCCATCAATTTCGCCAATCGGATTTGCCTTAGGCCTCGCCAAACGCGTGGATCATCTGTGCTCATGATGTTAATCAATGCACGACAGTCCGGTCCGTCAGCGTTTTACTTTTCGCGAACTGTCTCATTCTTCACGATGTCTTTCTTCGTCCGTCGACTCGCAATTGAAGCCTTCAAGGAATGAGCATTCAAATAATGGAGAGAGGTGCGAGTCTACTTTTTTGATAGATTACCGTCACGCTGGTCTTGAGGTCTCGCGACGAAATGTATGATTCCAATGGGTTACATGAAGTTCAAGGTTGTATCACGACTCTAGACCGGCCTGAGTTGCCGTCCCTCCGAGGACCATATTAACAGGATCGCAAACTTCACCCAAATTCGCCCCGGAGATTGATGTTGAACAGTACTTTGTCTGTCCTGTCTCTCCTCCTCACGCACTTCCTTCTTCTCCTCACCTTTTTATCAGTGTTGATTATCGTCTGCCAGTCTTTACCAGTATCTCAACATGTTTTTTTCAAAAACGGTGCTAATCAGTGTCTTGAGCCTTAGGTAAAGTGAACAACCATCTCAATTCAGGCATTGCTGATAAATGTCTAGCGCCTTGTCCATCGCTGCACCAATTGAGAACGGCGTTGCTGGTGAGGCTGCTGCAGCTACTCCATGCACCTGGTACGACAATCTCTTGGGAAAGTAAGTATTCCAAATCTGAGCTTAGACGAGACGAGACGCTTGCTAACGCGAAAGCAGTGATTGCGACGATAACGATGGTCCATCTCCATTACCGCAGTCTTCTCCTCGTCCGGGATCTTCTCCACGACCGGCTTGGTCGAATCCATTCGCTCCAAAACCTGCCAACAACAATAACCCTTATGGAAGCCAGTCTCAGCCTTATCCCAACCAGCCATATCCAAATCAACCGTATCCATATCCATCATCCCAGAATCAACCTGCTCCAAGCCAACCTTACTCAAATCAGCCTTACCCCAATGCACCGGCATCTCCAATCCAAGGATCTTCGAACCCTCGCCCTGTTAAAGGATCTCAACCTCGCCCTGTAGGCGCCCCCCGTCCTATCACCAATCCTAAGGGCGATGGCTCTGATAAGGAGGGTCAGTCCAGTTGGTGCAATCGTCCTGACCCATCACGAAGACCTGCGTAAGATTCTCATTCATCTCAATCGGGTCTGTGGTGATTAATCATATCCATAGGAGCTGCCCTAACGGTGGAAGTCTTTCCGGCACTCCGCCACGAAACGTTCCAAACAAGCCTAGCGAGAATGACAACGAAGATTTGGGAGATGCACGACCCTCGTCGCAGCAGCCTGCGCTTCCAAAGGGCTCTGGGGGTTCTAGCTCGCTTGGCTCTGACTTTCTAGGCTCTATTCTTGGCTCTGGCTCTCAAGGTTCTGGCTCCAGAGGTTCTGGCTCCAGGGGCTCAGGCTCCAGGGGCTCCGGCTCGAGAGGCGGGGACGAAGATGCCAAAGACAAAGAAGAGCAGGATTAAATTCTCCAAGGTCTTGAGCAGTACATTTCCGTTGCATTTGTTGGATGTGTTTGCCGTATATCGATAATGTAGTGATGTATATCATCTGCTTCTTTCATGTCGATAGAATTCGCCCAAAAGTTGTTGAATTTCAATTTGCAAAAAGATGTGAGGGATCTTATGTTGGTTACACTGTTCCAACCTGGAACATCGTCAAAATCCTGAAGACTTTGTACTCCTCAACCTTCCATATCGTTCCAATATCGTCCGCTTCCAAACTCAACGTTGAGTTGCTCATATCTCACATTCATGCATCATTATTTCTTCCCCTCTTGTCTTCAAGCATCCTAGCCCTTCCTTCAGTCCATCACAACAACTATGTTACCAACAAACCCCGGTGTACGTCCCAACCCTACATCAGATCAATAATTCCTTCTTCGCAATCGTAGCATGATCCTACAAGACATGCGTTAATCCCAACTCCTCCCTAAAGCCACCCACACATCTCACAAAAGTAGTGACGAGAAAGGAGGAACATAAAACCCACACTTGCAGTCTGCATTCCCGTCCCCTTTTTCCGCAGATTCGCATAACACAATTCCACTTGCTCCTCCTATACGCCCGACAACACCCGATTCAACGACTGTATATAACCCAACGTGAATGGAAACATTAAAAAGGAGAGAAGGGCGGTTGTGGTATAGAGCCAGAACGTCGTATACCTCCCTCTGGAAACCTCTGTCTTGCCTTGAGATGCTAGTGTCTTCCCTAGAGATACTAAGTTGGCGTATGCAGACGGCAACACAGTTGAGAGGATAAAAGTGGTGATGGAAAGCGAAAACGCCTTTTAGGCGCAGTCCTGACCGCAATCGGTTCTTGTCTTCGCTATACATTCAAAAATAGGCTCGCATGCCAGNGGAAAGCGAAAACGCCTTTTAGGCGCAGTCCTGACCGCAATCGGTTCTTGTCTTCGCTATACGTTCAAAATAGGCTCGCATGCCAGTGTATAAATCGGCCTTCAAGGAGGTCGTTGAAACGTATTTGAAATAATCTGACTGGCCATTTCATCTTGGATCCTCGGCGGGATTGGTGTCGGCTTGGGTTTCCAGGTGCCGATTCGAATTCCATTCTCACACACCTCGTCAAGTTATACTTGTATAATTGATATGAGCTTGGTCCCCCAAGACCTCGGAGGGGCTATAGGCGGCTAATCTCCATCTGTAGGTAGCCGTCCATCAATCTCACGCACATTCCCCGTCCCCGCATTACCGCTTTAGACTCCCCGCGTTACCGCACTAGACTCCATCACTCCACCTTATCCTTAACCCCACTCTCTTCCTTCTTAGTCTTCCCACCCCTGGCGCGCTTAACAGGAGTAGAGGACACGCTACCTCCAGCCCCTTCATCACAAAAAGGTCAGCACACTCATTATTTCAGCGGCGCAACAAGACTAACCAACACCCCTCTTCCTAACATTACTGCCTCCACCGTTTGCACCCCCGACATCAGCAGGCCCAAGTGCTTCGCCACGACTTTTCTTTTCATTCAATGTTGTCGCCAACTTGTTGGCGGCGCGTAGTTGATGTTCGAAAGAGGAGAGAGAACGGTGTGCGTCGAGGGAGGTCATGTCTTTCAAGGCTTCGGAGGTCGTGCCGCCTTTTGCTTTGAGAGCCATGATGAGTGCGACAACGACAGTTTCGTCGTACTGTTTTGCTGACATTCTGGGGGCTGGTAGGGGTTAGCTGTTGATCAAGAGAGTGGGAAGAGAAGAGAGGGGGGATGAGTTACATGTTGTAGGTATTTGTTTGTGTAGATGAGGTAGTAGAAAGGGTGTGGATTGGGTGTGTAGAAGTCGCGGTCAAAGAGTTACTAGTTATAGAAGAGAGGAAATGGGTCTTCTTAAATAGTAGTTCTCGCAAGTCTGTCGCAACAGGATACCTTGACCTGATTGCCTTACCTAGGGCGGAAGTGAAGCCATTTATTAGGAGAGACGCATACAAACCTCCTTCAGAACCGCCCCCCACCATGGTTGCACAGATGCTGGTATAGTCGGGCATAGAAGACATTAGTGATCGCTGCCTAAATCATGCGTGAGTTCTGGCGGGTAACTGCTCGGCGTGGCAATGCTGCTAGGAGATAGATCGTCTTCAATGAAATGCAACTTGATTGCTCCTCAATGATGTACTCAATGTCTGTGGAGATGGATGAGTGGATCCTCCCGACTTGATTGATGGCGTTGATCTCGCTGGCCTCATCTGCGCTCTTTGTTCATCCTCCTACTATATCTTCGTCCTCCTCTTCTCTGCACCCATCCTTCCATTTCCATTTTTCCGCCCCCAAATGCCCAAAAATCAAACCCGCGAATCGATCTCTCTCTCCGGTGTCATCCTCCCAAAGCGGCGAAAACATAGCGGAGCTAGTTCTTGGCCACGTCTCCAGAAGCCCGAGAGCTCATGATTTCTGGTGGGGTGCCCTGCTTCGTGGTAGTCAACATAGCGGAGGTTCTCCCTTTTCAGGATATATGCCCCATAGATTCTTGAAGGCGAGATATCGCGAACTCGACGGGGCCACCGAGCGTTTTGAGTGGGCTGCAGGAGACGGCGGTGATCCCAAGTCAATCTTTCTTGGGTCAAGAAAAATGTTCAAGTTTGCGAGGTTGCAGTGCTGTAGTGCTAAGAGTGAAAGACGGAGTTCGCGTAGCCTAGAAAGTCAGCATGATCTCCACCACTGATCTCTGCCATTCAGAACGCGTTCCGTCACAGTGCAATTTGTATCATGATGTCATCTTTCATGTCTAGGAAATGCTACGTTATGAGGTCCCGCCCGTTCAAAAACATGGTATGCCAGTACGCCCAGATTGGTGTTGCTTGCAACGCTCATCGCTTGCTCTAACAGTGTATCATCTCTTATCAACTTGGTGTCCTGCCCTTCGCCCGAGTGTTGTTCCTTAATGACAAGCGACAGTCTTTGTGCTTGAGCCTTGTCCGAAAGCCAGATACCCGACAAAGGCACCGACAGCGACAGCTAACATGACCCATCCGTTATAAGTCATGAAGAGCAACCTGTTGCAATAGTCAGTGCCTAGTCGACTTCGTCTCGCGACGCCTCAAACTTACATGATGAAGAAAGAGTAGAAGACCTGCACAGCATACAAGAAAGCCTTGTAGAACTTGCTGTGTCTTTCTACTTGAGCTCTCGAACTCCCTGGCCAGAGTAATGAGCTACATTCGTTCAGGGACCCGTCTGCGGCAAGGCTTGGAATCAGCGAGGATCATCGTTGAAACGAAAAGAGACAACCCCTCAAGCAATCATCCGCGCCTTATCTGCCTGCCTGCCCGCTTCACGCCTGCACTTTTCCGCCCCCATTGTAGAGAGAGAAGAGACTTACTCGGGATGCCCTCCAGTCTGATTAGGGTTTCCATCTCATATCTGCGGGATAGCTCGCGAACGCCTTCGTAACCGGCAGTGAGGGCGATGATAGCGAGAAGGGTCCAGATCAAGGAGAAGGTGTCGTGTACGTGCCAGCCGCGGAAGACGATGCACAGATCCTGAGTGGACCAGGTGAAGAGCATCTATAGCAGTGCGAGTCATATTAGCACGGTGGCTCTTCGGACGGAAGGTTATGGTGCTCTATTGGCATTTGTTGTGCAGGCGGGGGGGGGCGAAGCGTACGTTCATGCTGCACCTATGCATATCGCCGTGGCCGTGGTCCATGTTGCCGTGGTCCATGGCGGAGTGGTGCATCCTGCTGTGATCCATTGTGAGGAGAGTAGAAAGTATCGAAACCCGAGTCGGGAGAATAGTTATCGAGGGATTGGTAGTCTGATATATGCCAGGGTGAGTTGGTTTGAGCAAGTTGTTTGCTGGCCTGTGATGCCGCTGTTACATCGCCGCCACTCACATGATGCAGGGCGCCCCGAATGCCGGATGGGGATAATTATATGCATGTCATCTTATTATACCCGCCCAGATATCACCATCTCTTAGTAATCCCTCCCCTCAAACGACTTCAACTCCAACTCCATAACCGATGGATAAATAATAACCCTTTATTTCCTTCAACTCAATCACCTCTTATTTCCTTCAGCTCGAAGAAACCCAATCTCCGTTCAACATGTTTCAACCCGTGGCTCGAACAGTTCGTCAATTTCTACCCCGTCCGCTCTGTATCTCAAGCTTCTCAACCACGCCACGCAGCAGATTCTTGCAGGCGCCAATCAATATTCCAAGATGGTAAGCAATTCTGTGCTCGAATTCACTTGGGAAGCTTTTAGTCGGTCCTACAATCCCAACGATTTCAAAAGTGTGATCTTATCCGATAATGGGGACAAGGAAAAGCCCGGGGTTACGAAGAGAGATAAAACAAAGCTGCGGATCAGCAACCGCGCGGCATAATTACGGGTCGATCCAATCATGAGACACGCCGATTGAGCTTCCAGAGGTTCATGAGCGTGACTCGAGCGCTCGATCCGGAATCTGAAAAGCGACTCAAATCTGGACTTCTTTCGGGGGATGATTTCCGAAGTATCAAGACCAATGGTGATCTAAAGATGAAGAGCAGAGAGAGCGTTCCTTACTCCTTTGAAAGTCAGCTCCTTGTCATCTTCCCAGCTTGGGCGTTGTGGTCCTATGGGAATTCACATTCTTAGCAGGATGTAAAACAATAACCATCATTTGGAAGTCTCATCCCAGCTTCTTCACGCGTAAACTCCCCATGGACTACTAATTGCTCTAATCACGTTCTCCAACAAAATAATCAAGCTCACTATCCTCCAGGCTAGAACAGAATTCTCACCTCCTCCGACCACCAGTTAACAATTACTGCGTAACAAATGAACACATGACAGTCATGGTAAACCGCTCCCACCCCATCCAGCCTCTTCTGCATCCACCCGTCCCCAAAATGCTTCCACCTTCTCACCTCGTCACAAAACTAACACAAAACAGATTGTAGGGGGCCCGAACGCCCGAACAGATTACCACATAAACACAACCCCAGAATACTTCTACCAATACAAGGGCTCTATGCTCCTCAAAACCGTCAACCCAACCACAAACGAATTCGTTGACATCCCCATAAACGAAGGAGACATGTATCTGCTTCCACCCAATACACCGCACAATCCCGTCCGCTTCGCCAATACCGTTGGTATTGTGATTGAACAGCCGCGTCCGGAGGGTTCAATTGATAAGTTGAGGTGGTATTGTCAGGATTGTCGGGCGTTGGTGCATGAGAAGGAGTTTCATTGTACGGATTTGGGGACGCAGATTAAGGCTGCTGTGGAGGCTTTTGGGAGGGACAGGGAGGCAAGGACGTGTGGGGAGTGTGGGGCTGTTTGTGCTGTTAGGCCGAAGGAGTGACGGAGGCAAGATATGCGAGGTTGAGATGTGCAGACGGAGAGTACTGAAGACGAAAACGGGACGAGAGAATAGGTGACATCAACGAAGCAATGATGATGGATGATGTACTATCGAACATGAAAGGAAGATAAGGGCATGGGGAAGGGTTTTCATATACTTCCGGGGAAAAAATTGGATCTGACGCCAACATCGCAGAGAAGAGGCAAGATATCTGACACGACAAACATCTTGGCCACCCAACACAGTGAGGTCGTGTATTGGGTGACCCTTTTGAATCACCGCCTTCAGACCCAAGCCACCCGTTGAGTCATCAGCAAGTACTTTCACGCATCGTCGAATTAGGCAGTACAAGCCAAGTTGAAGTTGCCTATAGTAGGAGACAACTCTTGGATCCATTGATCTCACTTTGCGTATACTCCAATATCAACATCACCAAATTAAGTCGAGTGCAAACAAATTACCTTCGCCAAATATCAATAATGCCGAAATTAAGATGTACTACTTTCCATCAAAATTGACCCGGTCTCGATGTCAAACAAAACATTATTGGCGCAATATCAATGCGTATACACGAGCATTCCAAACCGGACTCGAATTCCTTTCACAAACCTCTCCAAGCAGCTTTGGCAACATGATCCGTCTTCTTCCTCGTTCCCTTGATTAATCCTAGATACTTCAGCTCCACGAGCGCGCGTTCGAAAAGTGGCCTAAAACAAAAAATTAGCATCGTTCTCCTATCTCGTGTCGCAGGCGTGACGATTATAAATCTCTCATCACGCTCGCAAGGTCGCTGCTTACATGACTTCCTTCTCATTATCAACATCATCTTCGTCCCCAACGATGGCGCTGAAGGCAGTCCATAAATCGGCGACGCTGATGAGAGCCCCGGATTCGAGGTAGAGACGGTAGAGAAGTGAAGTTGCTGGCTGTGTTGGTGCTAGGGATGCCTAACGAAAATCATCAGCGATATATTCGGACAAATCACCATGAACGCGGGAATTAAAAGACATACCTCTCCTTCCCCTTCATCGCCCGCCTTTGCACAACATTCGCAATTCAAATAATCGTGCGGTGCAAACAAAGCTCTTTCAATCGAGAAGCGTGTCTTGGGCGTAAAGGCTGCTCGATGCGGTACTCGTGGTTCGTAGACGACGAGTTCGTGAAATATCAGTGTTTCAGGATCCACCAAAGTCTTCTCGAGATATGACTTAAGCCATCTATGGAACTCGGACACGATCTTGGAGTACGCGGCATCTTTTTCGGATAGGTGGGACTTATGGCGACTCAATTGAACTTTCTGGGCGACGACTGTTGTTCTGACGGTATCATTGCGTAAATCGTGCTCGCTTCGCAGGGGTTGTTCTGTACCGCCTTCTTTGATTAGAAGGCTGTCAAGATTTCTTTGGAGGGATAGGATGTTCGAGGAGTTTGCGTCAAGAAGGTAGGGAAGGATTGTCGATAAGATTTTCTGGAGGACATCTGAAGGTGTTCGCTGTATGCTCAATAGCAGTTCTCGAACGACAGGTGATTCGGCGAGTTGGCCTGCAAGCGCTTTGATAAAGAGTTCTGATGGTGGCGGCACTGAGGTTTTGGAAATATGGGCTTGGCATTCTGTTACAACTAAGACGGCCGTTCCCATGCTGCTTAGTGCAGATTTGGTCTCAGTCAATGTCTTCTGTGTGAAGTCGAACAAGGCTTTATCGGCATTCAGAAGAGTCCGAATGTTGGAGGCTTTGCCTGGGCTTTCGAGTGAGTCTTCAACATAGTTTTGAAATGATGGAACGTTGCGAAGTGCCTCGAAGTGGGCTTCATTGAGGTCGCCGATTTTCAAGGACTCTGACAGGAATACGGTGAGAGGGTTTGCATAGAAGTGGGCCATGTAGGCATATTGCAGCGCGGCGGCAAAATCTCGAACGCTTTGGAGATGCTCTCTGTGGCGTTCGAGAAGCATATGGCTTATTTGAGCACCAAGGCGAAGGGGCGTGGTTCTGCTCCCGGTAGTGGCGAAAAAGATGTCTTCTAGGATATCGTCTGCTTGCACGACGTCGAATTGGCGACCATCCAAGTAGCGAATTGATGATTGAGAAAGCCGCTCCTGCAAGTTCTCTACAGATGTCGCAACTCCGAAGAACAGAACAAATGGGATTCGATCAGACCAAATGCTGAAGGCATATTAGTAATACATTCAATATTCGTGATTGGACAAGTATACCCAAGCTGCTCAATCGTTTCAGAGAGCACGTTGCTATCAAAAGCCTCGATATCGCGGAAAGAGACAACCACCTGCTCCACGCCATTTTCTTGCACCCAATCATAAAGTAGTCGCAAATCGTAATTCAGCAATTTTGGCCCCTTGCGCGACGCAGAAACCAAGTCCATTTCGTCGTCATCCGCGCTCTTTCGCGCTGTAGCGCTCTTGATAGTGGCTTTGAGAACAGTCTTCAAATTTGGAGCATCAGTAGATGTGACCAAGGCGAATGTCGTCGATGTTTCATCAGTGATCCTTTCCGCTAGTTGCTCGAAGAGCGTCGTATGCGCCGCAATGCTTGGTCCCGCAAGGATCAAACCGCATGGCAGTCGTTGACCTGATTTATCCTCCTTGGCCGTCTGAGTGAAGCCGGTCAATTCGTCCAAGGTGACTTTGTTTGCATTTTCCAGGACTTCGTCGATGTGTTCCAATTGCTCGGTCCATAGCTGTCGGTAGATCTTTTCTCTAAGGGACCATGAAGAATCGAGACCGGATGACTCTATGCGCCTTCGCTTGGTTGATCGCTCTCCTGAGAAGACGTAGCACTTCTCGTGATCCATTGATGGGGATGAGTGATGCCGCGATAGAACGTAGAGGTTTGGGAGACGATGGTCGAGTCCGTGCGTGCGATCTAGCCGTAATTGGAAGTAGTATAGATTATGTTTCGTTAGATTCGTATCATTTTTCGTGTTCACTAAATGCGGGACATGCCTAACAGCCTACTCTCGATGCTAGTCGTGTTATAATTCAAATGTTTTACAGTATGAAAGGAGTGCTGATTGAGCAGTATTGACGCGACGCGAATCCCTGTAGGAGGTGACGCGCTAAAGAAACTTCCATGCCTCCTTTTGTCTCTACTCCCCTATCATCCGCCTCCTACAGTATTTCCTTCTTCCCATCGGTGGAAAATCTACTGGCCATTACTCCTACAATATTCGGTTGCCAAACCTTCTTCCTTCGCCGGCATCTCATCCATCTCAATCCTCCTGCTTCGTATCAAATGGCCCTAACGATGGTATTGAGTTCCAATTAAGGTTGTCGGGTATGTATACTCCTAAACTTATCAGTCGAGCATGGAAAACATTGCCCGTGAGGGTAGTCAAGAGAATTCCAAAAACTTTGAATAATCCTTTGGCAGTACCATAGAAGGAGAGGATGTATGACTTTAGGTAAAAGGTACATAAACGAACAAAAAAAGAAAAGATAAAGCTATAAAGGGGGACCGTGGTAAGCTTACGACGGTACCTAGGTTACCCTTCTATCTCTTTTCTTACTTTTGCAGGCCTCTAATTATAGTTTAGTTCTATATTAGTACAGCTAGGCTATTTATTATAGTAGGGGTATACTTAGCGAATTACTAAGAAAAGTACGGTAGAAGGCTAGTACTACAGAGAATACCCCAACATTTATTCTTAGTATTATTCCGGTGGTGCTTCTAGTACATAAATATTCTACGAAGAAGACCAGGGATACTAATCTTATACAAATTACTTTGATTGGGTCAAGGATACGTTTCGAGGAAGTCTATACAACAGTAACTAACTCAACGAATTGCGGGCTAATCTTCTTTCCTAAACCTACACACATGGTTCGGTGGTTCAACCAGTACAGTTGTGATCGTCCACGTTCGCAACTGGCTTTGCCCAATGTATCGGCTGTGAAGTTAGAAAGAGGATGTCAGTACGATATCTTCCCCTCGTGATTGATCTCGAATTAATTTTTTTGGTGAACTTGGGTAAATATTTATCGGAAAATTATCGAGCAATCCCGTTTTGAGAGAATACTGAAGATCTCTCTCGTCGTGTTCCGGCTGTTCCATTGCGCCTAAATTACACGCCCGGCAGCAGAATCCAGATAACCAGTCACGATGCTCCAATCCAATCTTCCTTTGGTCCAATGCTTCCTCTCACGCGCAGGAGCTGAAGTGGGAATTAGCAGACATGCTTAAGGGTCTAGAGCGCCGCAGAAGTGAGGATCGCTCGATGCGGGACTCAGAAGCCTGGTACCTGCGATGGGGCCTTCAAACTCGACAGGACTATTGTTGCCATTAGATCAAGTGAGGTCCACTCAATCATCGTTCAAAACATTATTGTAAGACACGTGGGGTCACCTCCAATGTTCCATAGAAGAAACAAATCTACGGGTATCATTCTCAATTCGCTTCACCCGCTAAGCATGCAATCTGTTCTCATCCAACTCCATTCGTAAACATTTGTCCTGTCTTGACATCAAATCATCGCTTTCTTGGATTCCAATTCTATTCACTTCTTCACCTTCTTCTCCAACTTCCCAGGCACCGGTTCCGGAGCCGCCTTCGCGCAAGAAGCAAAGTCATCAGTCGGCGCAGGAAGTTTCGGATGTTTCGCCTGCAAGGACCCAAATATTAGCCAAAAAAAAGTCCAAATGCTTGATCCAAAAGATCTTGGAAGGACCGTGCAGTGGAAAAACAGAAGTGGACATACCTCCCAATGGACCTTCATGTTACTCAAACAATCAACATCAATTTTGCACGACGACTATGATGATTCATGTTAAAACTTTATTACCCGCGTAGCAGAGGAGTATGCGGGTGGACAAACACATTGATATTTCATGCCCTTATCCTTTTTCAGAATGGAATTCCCGCCTTTCTTCGCCGCGTCTTGCGCCTTCTGCTGCGCTTGGATCTAGAGCAATTTTACGTCAGCTCTGTTTTGCCAAAGGGACAGCGGCGGTCCGGGACAATGTGTGAGGATTGTATTTGTGACATGCCTTTTGGAGACCGCGAGCCATGATGGAGATGGGCCGTGTTTGAGGAGTGGGCTTGAGGAGGTCGACCGTCGATCTACGGAGGAATGCCGAGAACGAAAAGTTGGAGAGAGAGAACGGGAGCGGGAGAGTCGAGTCGGCAAAAAGGCGGTCAGCACAGACAATGTATTTTGTTAGCGGCTCATCACGTTTCCTTCAGGTCTCCCCTCTTTGATACGAATCGTAATAAACATTTCGGGCAAGTGTGGAATGAAACTGTTACCCGGCGGCGATTTATGTGGCTATGACCATGCCATTGTTATGTTTGCGACTGGAACCTCCTATTCCGTTGCCATATCGGAACCATTGCCACTGCCAACAACATCGGATGCAGGGAATGAGTGAGAAAGCCTTATTGAAAGTGGAAAGAGGCAAGGTCATTGGCATCGCCAAGGTTAATAAGGGACGTGGACATCCGCTGATCATCCAAAGTTGATTGCGAGAGCGAGAAACTAACGATCCTAGTCGTCATGAAGGTCTCAAGTTTGTATCCGAGACAGTCATCACAATACAACGCGACAGTCGACCCGAACATCATCTCCACCCCAATGACACAGGTACTCTGAATCGTTTCATTTCATAATCCGTCTGGAGGGTATAATTCCAACCCGCAAAATGCGCGCATGCACAACAATGAAAAATACACCCGTTCTTGAGCGTATCAAAGTGCGTTCGCTTCCTCTGTGACGCTGACCCATACCGCCCGCCAAAAACGATTGTCTCGTATCTCCAGAACCCAACGCGCCAAATATATGAATATCATATGGAGAAAAATCCCATACAGATAGAAGAATGCATGCCACAAAGTCAACGAGCATCTAGAAGTATTGTTGCGCGTAATCGTCGACTTCCCATGCGTCACCGTCCTCGTCCGTCCAAAGGGCCACATCTATAGAGCGGAAATGTCGAGACCAATAGCCTTGAGGGGCTCTTTGAGATCGAGCGTCGTTTTCATGTCGTTCGACTTGAGCGCAGCAGTGAAGTAATCCAACTTCTGACCTTGGAGTGAAGTAGAACTGTTTCCCTTGATGGTGACTGGGACTTTACCGTTCTTGAATTGCGTTGAGATGAGGTTAATAACAATAGCTTGGTCGGATATCGTCTTCATGGGGACGAAATTGTCACCTGGCTTGAGGGTCAAGTCTGGGATGGTGGTGACGCCGATTTTTTTGTCGCCAACGTAGATGTCTTGAATGACTGTTCCCATCTGGATAGTCAAAGGAGAGGGGTTAGGAATGAAGACCGTGCCGTGCATGTTGGTTCCGTCCTTTTCCGGTACAAGACTGATCTTGACATCACGGACTTCGAAACCTTTGAGCTTATTGAGGCCTATGATTGCTCGTTAGTGGAGATTTTTGAGGCGATAAGATTGGGACTGGCATACCCTTGGATGTGATAGCCTTGTTGAAGTTGACTTTCACAACAGGGAAGGCTCCTAGATGGAGATTTGTTCGTCCACGAACGGCAACTCTGTAGGTCTCGCTATTTAGGACTGCCATGTTGTACAGTGCGAATTGGTGTTGATCCACAATCTCCAGGTCCTGATCGATGGTGATGGTCTCCATGGCGCCTGCATGCAATTTGGGAATAGTGATGTACCCAAAAGGTTTGATGTCAGGTTCGGTGTTTTCCAAGAACAAAGCCGCCTTGAACTCGTCGAGCGTAGGGTGGAAGAGATTCTTGTTCTCAGCTGTGGTCACCATATTGATATGAACCGCTCCTGATCGTGGGTTCGTAACGACCTGCGACTTCAGATCTAGTTTGGCGTCATCGATACCCTTTTGAGCGATGTTGGGCATTCCGACGTATATTCTACAATGAATAAGTAGGTACCGGGGGCCGAAGCGGTCCGATGACTTACATGAGAATGTTGACTAGTATGGTGCCAATAATGAATGACAACAGATGTAGCCACCAGAACTTCCTCAAGTGCGCCTTGATCTTGCTCTGCTTTGCCGGTGGCGCACCACGGTAGTCTGATGAGGAAACATTCTCCAGAGTTTGGGTCTTGTACTCCCCGTACTTGCCGTTCCCGTTGTTGAAGGTCGCCATGGTCAACGATTGTGAGGTCCTGGAATTGGAGAGTCTTGTATTTAGTCGAAGCTGTGCAAGAAGAATCACACAACGAAGTCGATAATCTCCACGAGTCCAAGCGTTGGGTAGAGAGGGCTCTATTAGACATATAACTTTCACAGCGTGTAGCACATGTCTGCTACATAGTAGGCGCGATTATTGACGGACACTAGAGCATGTGTTGCAATCAAAACCGAGGGCGGATCGTCCATAGCGGTGGGTATTGGGAACAAGGCAATATAAAGACCAGGTTTGTTTGCTACAAAATGTTTAGATATGAGACGAGGATGAGCGAAATCCAATCACCATGAGAGAGCGATGCCTGGATAGGTTAATGTCCGGAGCATGGGTCAAGCGTGCTCAGGGATGTTTGCGAGAAAAAGGGCTGGGATAGGGTGGCCTCGGTTGTCGAATTACGGTCTTAGCTTGCGCATGCGGATAGGTCAAGTCGTAAATAAACATGACAGTGTGGGGGATGTTTCGATTCACTCCGCATGAGCTTTGAACGGGCGCTACTCGCCAGGCTTGGGAATGCCTTTCACGAAGGGGCCGGCTAGTGATTGGACAGAGTCCCGTCCGTAGTTCGATAGGCTCTTGTTGGACGCCACATGTCCAAGATGCTATTGTTGACAATTAATTCGAGCGGCGAGGTCGACAGTTGTTAATGCAAGGATAACATGGCGACGTGAGTGATACCTGACTTCTTGGCGGGGTAAAAATGTCGAGATGTTGAAGCTCATGACGCTGCTGGGGTCAGTAGGTAGTTGTGAGCCTGAGAAACCTGGGGCTACTGTGTACACAGTACACAGGACTCGTGTGAACAAGGTGGGAGCCGGGAAGGTTGCGGGGTGGCACATATCGCTACGGGCGTTTGGCTTGCCCTGGCTAGATGGCGCAGAGCGGCTGGACAGTGACTGTGTTCGTCAAAGACCCACGAGCGCGTGAAGAGAATTGATCAGGAACAGGCTATTCCCCGCCGATGTTTGTATACCTGAGGTTTCCAGAAGCTCGGGGATGTTTCAAGCAGCCAAAGAGGTTGCAGGGTCGCCACCTGTCCTCAGCATAAACAGTGTAGTTTCGAACATCTACACAGTACCACAGTACACAGTAGGGGGATATCCATTGCTAGATTTTAGGTTTGAGATGAAGCAGTCCAGAGATTCATAAAGACGAGGTATCGTGGTTGATAAGGAGATAAGCTGGCGAGGCCTGTTTCCAGATCGGGGTGCGATGACGCATCTGGTACACAGGTGAAGTCAAGGATGACCGAGATGGTGGCGCGAGAATCCGGTGGGTGCCTCTAAATTGCGGGGGGAGGTAGCAATCGGCACGTGACTAAGGATTTCAAAAGTGACGACGGTTTGAAGATCATGGCAGCCCAGAAACAATCACCAGCAACGTGGATCGCGATTTGATCACACCCGCCGAGCCTCCGCAGCCATGACCGGCTCATCCGACGACGAGGATGATTACATGAACATGGTCATTGCTGAGCCCAAGGAAATCGTCAAGGAATCCTCCATACAGCGAGCCGCGCGCAAGAAGAAAGAGGTCGGCACCAGTTATGTTTGCCGGAACACCACGGGAGCCGGTGCTAACAGGCTCTCAGGGTGAAGCACGCGCACACATCAAGTCAAAGCAGGAACGCGAAGAAGATGAAGCCGCCGCACGAGAGGCTGCCCTGGCCAAATCCCTCGACTCCTCCAACAAGGGATTTAAAATGATGGCTAAGCTGGGTTACAAACCAGGCAGCGCATTGGGGAGGACGGCAGATGCACGGACTGTACCTATAAATCCTGTTGTGAAGGAGGATCGCGGAGGCATCGGGCATGATGCAGAGAAAAAGAGAAAGTTTCGAGAAGAGGCTGAACAGGAAGCCAAGAAAGTCAAAACCGAGGAGGTGGGCTATCGGGATCGCATGAGGATGGAGCGGGAAGAAAAGAGACTTCAATCTCAGATCTTTGCAGCTCAAAAGGTCACAGAAAGACTAGATGTCGAGGCGGAGACGAACCGGGATGATTCTTCGGGTGGAGTGTCGGACAAAGTGCCTATCGACCAACGGCCGTTAAGGTCTATTAATATTTTGTGGAGAGGCTTGGTGCGATATCGACGAGAGAAGGAAGCAGAGCGCCGCATGAAAATTGACTTGCAGACTAGTCTGTCGTCGAAGCTACCAAGCTACGATGATGCTGATGAGGACGATGAAGACAAATTGGCTTATTTGAGAAAACGAAGTCATACCGAGTATGTCGACGACCTTGACGAGGTAGACACCGAGCTGGAAGAGTTTAATGAGCTTGATGTTGCTGATCGCTTGGAGCTCGTCGTCAAGTACCTGAGGTCGAAGTACTTCTATTGCTTCTGGTGCAAATTCCAATATCCAGATGCACATTTGGACGGCTGCCCAGGTCTCACAGAGGAAGAACACGACTGAGATGGCCGAACTAGAGGGCAAAATGTTTAATGGAAGAGTCTAGAGCCTGTCGGATTGACTCATGGGAGGCTATGATATGAGATAACCATTAAATGACATGAACAATATTACACATGCCCAACACAGTAGCCGCATCGACTCGTACCCTCGGATTGCTGTAATTCCTCGCCCAGAAAGCGATCTTCAAGCTCAAGATGGAGCTCACATATGCAATGATGTTTACAGTCGCCATATGTTGAGCGCGATTCTTGGCGAGCATGAATCGATGAGACCATTGTGCCAGGGTCATTGCCTACAGTGGATGCTTCGACGTTATTTCGCCATCAGACTTCAACTGTCCATGTTCAGGACAACGTGTACACGACGGCGATCATTATGCAGGCGACCATAATGTGAAGACTGCCGGTGTCGTCAACCTGCGTGTGCAACGATAGCAATAGACCGGCTCAAATATCCAAGAATGAAAACACATGAAAGCCTCTTTCTTTGAAGACTGCGAACAACTTGAGGCTACCTAAAGCATTCAATCGTGCGAAGAACCTCAAAACCGATGTCGAAAGATTACCAGGATTCGACATTGGACGATCAAGCGGCTTTTTGCCCGAATGCCGCTCTTGGGATAGGAGATCGGATCCGGGAAATGGTGTATCAAAAACCTGGAAGCTGCAGCATTCCCAACCTCTTGCTGAACAATTGCTGACAATCATGATGTAAAGACGCGGAAAGCCCCGCGGTAGCTAAGCAGCCAAAACAGGGGGACACGCGATTTCCAATGCTGACAACAGAGTTGGAAATCAGTTTCATTGGCAGGCATGGGCGGGGGCCATGCAGGAACATGCGCTGCTTTCTTTTGTTCCACTGTGAGGGGTTGGGAGTTGTGGTACCATATAAGACATGACATGGCTGCTCCTCTTTACTGTTGTATTCACTCCGCAACTCTTCATCTCTCCTGCAATTGACTCTCTACAATCCATCCATCCACTTAATTCCAAGCTTCAAATCCATTCCCAAAAATGGCTCCTAAAATTGCTATTGTTTACTGTAGGTACCAAAGCTCGTATGAAGACAAAAGACTGACCAATTGATCCAAGACTCGATGTACGGCCACATCAAGACCTTGGCCGAGGCCGAGAAGAAGGGCATTGAGGCCGCTGGCGGCTCTGCCACTCTCTTCCAGCTCCCAGAAACCCTCCCAGCTGAGGTTCTGGCTAAGATGCACGCTCCCCCCAAGGACGAGAGTATCAAGACCCTCGAAGACCCCAAGGAGCTTGGTAAGCATCATTCCATTGCTTGTGTCATACGACAGCTAATGCATGTACCACAGAGGCATTCGATGGCTACCTCTTCGGTATCCCAACCAGATATGGTAACATGCCAGCACAATGGAAGGTAAGCACAGCACCTCACCTCCATTCCTAGACCACTCAAAGATTAACAACTACAGGTCTTCTGGGACAAGACTGGCGGCCAATGGCAAACCGGTGGGTTCTTCGGAAAATACGCAGGTCTCTTCATCTCCACGGCAGGTCTAGGAGGAGGACAAGAATCCACCGCCATCGCCATGATGAGCACATTCACCCACCACGGTCTCATCTACGTCCCTCTCGGTTACGCAAAGACTTTCGGCGAGCTCGTCGATCTCTCCGAAGTTCGCGGTGGCTCGCCATGGGGCGCTGGAACTTTTGCTGGCGCTGATGGATCTAGACAACCAAGCCCCAAGGAGCTTGCGCTTGCTGAGGCCCAGGGCAAGGTTTTCTTCGAGCATTTGTCAAAGGTCAATTTCGCGTGACTGCAAGGCAGCGCTGCAAACGGGGTGAGTGATGAGAAGAAGGTATCGAATGGTGCTGCTGGTAAGACTGAAAAGCCCGCGACAAAGGAGTCGAAGGATGATGAGAAGGATGTCGAGGGAGGGCCTTGCGGATTGCCCAAAAAGTGCACCGTCCTATAGTCACGGAAATGTACCTACATAATTATCAATGAAAGACAATACCTGAACTCGCAACGCTCACACAGCTCTTGCTACGAACCTTTCTTTTCATTCCAATTATTCTTTTTGGTCGCGAGACTCGTGCTTGCTGCAAGAATTTTACGGCACTGAACCGTCTCCCAACCCTCCTCGTCTACATCAAACATCTCCGAGATCCTAAACCCTAGACATTATTGGAACACGAGCTAATTCTAGACACCATGCAAACCGCCCTTGCAAGAATGCGCAGCTTTGCAGTTGCGATGCACCAGTGTCTTCCTCTATCACGGATAGACTGTGGATAGCTCCATACACCTCCCCACGAGCTACCTGTACACCTCTTCTGGAGCCCATCTCCTCGTCCTACTTCAGCTCTCATCTCATCCCACATCCCCAGATCAGAAGTCAAACAATGAAGACGTTATTCTTTCAAGCATCATTACTGAGCACACTTACTCTTCTAACTCGCAGCAACGCAAAAACAGTGATAGAACCCGATCCATCTCCAGGATGTCTAAACAGCATATCCCACAAAGCATTGGCCGAGATATCAACGAGTCTCGAGAAGCACCCCATCAAAGTATCATTACCGCCTTCCTACGATCCGAAGAAACCGGCACCATTGATCTTGGTATACAATGACCGCGGTGTTACACTGGACAATATGGTTCAGGTCACTGCGTTTAGCGACGAGAAAGTAAATCCAGATGCCGTAGTCGTTTATTTGGCTGCGGCGCATGCTGTGCGTATTTCCTCTCCCCACCAATCCTTTACAAGAAGAGAGGTCCAGAAGCCTGACGATTCAACCTAGAACCCATGGTTTTCCGACGCAAACTTCCCCCTCCCCCCCAACGGCCCCCTCCCACGAAACAACGACTTCGCATGGACGACCACCCTTCTAAACCATCTCACGACCTCCTACTGCATAGATAAGAGAAGGATACATGCCTCAGGCATAGGAACTGGAGGAGGTTTCCTCTCCCTCCTCGCATGCAATCCCACCCTCTCTACTCAAATCGCCTCTTTCGCAGCTGTAAGCGCAGCCTTCTTCGCCGATGACTCACCCTCTTCGCCGTGGGCGGAGACGAATTGTGACCCCAGTAGGAGACCAATTCCGCTGCTTGAGATTCACGGGCTTAGAGATGAGAGATGGGGGTATTTTCCTCCCGGCGTCGAGGGGGAGGTTCAAGGGTTAGGACCGGTGGCCTGGATGGAAGTTTGGAAAGAGAGACAAGCGTGCGGGGAGAAAGTG
The DNA here is from genome assembly GCA_000738655.1 of Venturia pyrina ICMP 11032. NCBI lineage: Eukaryota > Fungi > Ascomycota > Dothideomycetes > Venturiales > Venturiaceae > Venturia > Venturia pyrina. The sequence continues at coordinate 93,373 of JEMP01000079.1, read as the reverse complement.
GGGGAGGCGTGGGCTGCTTCATTCTCGAACGCTACGTATATCTCAAAGTTTCAGCATGGGGGGTTAAGTGAGGGGGTTGAGTTTGGGGGTGGTGCTGTCCGAATAGCATATCGCTGTCACGCGGACGGAAGTACAAAGACTGAGGAGAAAGATAGGGATATGAGGGACGTGTCTACCCTTACGCTATTACATTATTCCCTACGGGACGTAGGCTATGGCTGGCCTCGCCTCGATCTAAAGGGCGAAGCAAAGATAAAGGTAAACGGACATGAAGCATATCCACCTGGAGACATTCATTTCGATGCGTCAAAACTCGTTCTGGAATGGTTTGAAACGCATCCGCTACCTGATGGGAAAGAGTTGGAGAGCCAAGCAAAGGAGCTGCAGGATGAGAAATGGGCGAGAGCGAGAGCAAAAGGTGAAAAGGCGGCGCAGGCGATGATGACGGAGGCGCCTCAGCCGAGAGGTAAGAAGGAGGGGGAGAGTGAGAGGTGGAAGGATGAGTTGTAAATGTAAGCTAGATTTCGCGGGGTGTAAGGCATGAGTGTTTGAGTATCATACTTTGTAGATTAGGTAATAGCATAGCGTCGCGGCATTAAGTGGTATTGGGTTTACACTCAAGTTGGCAGTGCATGTGAGGACGTCTTCATCTGAAAGGCCAATGAGACGTACCAATAGCAGTGGCATACAATAGACTAACGACATCAACATGGATCGAAAACATACTCTATTCTCATCTCAACTCCCCAAAAAGCACGCCGTCTAGAGTATAAAGTATCAACCGTACAAGCATTGCACAAGTAGATATACACCATCCGCATCGCAAAATCATCATAAAAACGCCAATCCCATAAACCAAACCCCCATCATTGCTTCTTCCTCCCCAAGACATCCACCCATCTTACAACTTTTCGTAGAAGACGAAATCCCCCCTCCGTCCTTGGAACGATGGTTATTCCACAACACCACCACATCAACAAAATAAGAAAACGCTTTGGTAGGCTGTCGCCGTAGTAATGTCGTAAACAATGCGGTACAGATGGCAATCATATACGTTGCTACTAAAGCTTGGGATGCGTAGGTTCAAGTATTTTTTTTATCCCTGCAGGCGTGCAACATGGATTCTATACAGCGATGACTACAGCTGTGGCGACGACGGAGGTGAGGAGGACAAAGAGAATGGAATGACGACGGGTTTGGTCGCGACATGGGGAACTCGGTATTTTGATGGAGATAGGTTTCGTCTTCTAGTTTCTGTAGGTGTGTGGTGGGATGACTACCGGTCTTTGTATAAGTTTAGATGGCTTGTTGTTGTGTCGAAGGGGTATCTGATATACCTATTGGCCTCCCAAGCTCAGACACTATTCCTGCTTCAACAACGAAATTGTCCTCGATTTCCTCTTTGGGGTAATTTTCCGGCGGTTGGTGTGGGGTGCATATTGAGCGGACTCATCATCCCTGTACCAGACATGCTCGACTTTGTCGTCGGGTTGTATATAGCTGGAGTCTCCGTGTGTAGTAACACTGTGTGTTGCACCGACTGTGGAGTCTTCTTCAGGTTCGTCGGGAGAGGTGATTTCCATGTTTGGAGTAGGTAGGCGGGTTTGTTGATGGTCGTTGGCGGCATCATCGGTGGATGCTTGACTGGTATTGTTGGAGGTTGTTGGTATCTGATTGATCATGGATGTTTCTACTGCATCGACGAGGTTGCGTGAACCGTCGTTGTTCCATAGGCCCAGGACGCCTTGGAGATGAGCTTTTGGGGGATGATTCGAGATGTCTGAACAGCCAACGTTAAGTCAGAATCGGGAGGTAAAATACGTTGATACTTCGGTTGAGATGTACCTTGACCTTCATAGTTAAAGCTGTCCTCCTCCGGCAGGTCAATCTGCGAAGGATCCATTGTGTCGATGCCGTAGCCAAGGCGGGAGCGACTTGAGTCGTATCGCGCTATTCAAGGGAGTCACTCGTGGTTGTAGAGTACTCAGGGGATAGATGGAGACAGTGTAAGTGAGAATGAATAGAGATTGAGTCCCTCGTAAAGCGGCAAGCTTGACAGACGAAGGCAGCGGGGTTGCGGTGATAGCGTGTTTGTTGGAGGGATGGTGGTGGCGACAACCATCCATTTATATATGCAAAAATCTCCTGGAGCCCGAGCCCGTACAGCAAAGTTTGGCCAATATGCCACAGTCCAGTAAGTAGCGGTGGTCATTGAGCCACAGGAGCCCTACATCATCACGCCGGTGCCATCACAGTGGTTGAAGAATCTACGTCTTTCCAATGACACGACACAGCCCTGGTAGGCTGACTCTGACCGGCCAAAGCACGGGCGTTGACAGCATGCTGGATGAGTGTGCGGAGACAGATGTCGGAAAAGGGGCAGAGGAAAGAACGGATAGCCGTAGACGAGGATGGGCAAACTGAATTTTATCACGATGCTGATAAGTTTGGTGTAGCAGATTGTTGTTGATGGAGAAATCCCCAGGCTCTGTACCCAGATTGCATGATAAGAAGAAGTGAGGGGAAGGTGGTTCCAAGCTTGGAAGCTCTGCAGTTTAGCGCAAACGCGGGATGAAGGTCCAGCAGAATTGTGCCACTTGCAGGGGCGCAGCAAATGGAGTGGACCTAAGATTCTGATGGGAACTAAATCAGACATTGGATCAAATGAGACGCACATGGATAATGCGCAAGCAATCTGAACCTTTTGGAACAAAGGCAGAGACCAAGAGAATGACGAGAACATCAGTTAATTGGCATTGAGTGCGAGTTGAAACTGTTGTAAAGAGGTATCTTACTTCTCAAAGACTCCCATTATCTTTCCGTGGCCGAAGCTGGCCGGGTTTGTTGCTGTGCCTGCGTTTGAAGACACAGCCTACATCCGCTATATCACAGTCGACCATGTTCTCTACCAATACGGGTCCAATCGCGATAAAACCTCGGTGAGGATTCCTACGCCTTTGCCGCGGGCTGGACAATCGTATTGCCACCGTCGGGATACAGAATCTGGTCGTTGTAGAACACACCGCCTGGTCCAGCGAGAAACAGAACTGTCGCCGCCATGTCGCTTTCATTTCCTGGACGACCTGCCGATTGTCAGCTTGGCTTCAGGTATCAGACATCTTAAATGCAGTGACCTGCTTTGGGAGGCTCCACAAACCTGATGGGGTGGACATTTTCTTATCCATGGACGATTTCTGGTCCTCGCCAGACTCGCCTGTAGTCATCTACGATGGAGTCAATCAAAGTGTGAAAAGGGTGGAGAAGTAAGATCAACCCACCTCGCTAGGAAACACGCCTGGCGCAATCGTATTAACCCTGACCTTCGTGTCCTTGAATGTCGTCGCCAACATCCTCGAAATATGCGTCGCAGCCGCCTTGCTTGCCGCATAAGCCGGTTGTCCACTTGAGGTCCCTTTCATTTGCCCTGAGATACTCGAGACATTGATGACACTCGATGAGTACCCTGGCGTCTTGTTCCCGCCCTTTGCGAGTTGAGGCAGGAACGCCATGGACGTGAAGAATGGAGCGGTAGAATTGGTCTGAAAAGTGTCAGCCCAAGATTGTGGGTCGGACTTCATGAAATGCTTTGAGATGGCGACTGGGTCGCTCATGTCTGGCTGGCCAGCTGAAGAGAATTTGGTGTTGTCATCGCGGGCGATTCCCGCGTTGTTGACCAAGAGTTGAATCCCTTCCGGTTCCTTCTTTGATACCTCGCTAACCAGTCTTTCGATGTCGGCCTTGTCATTGACATTGCCAGGAAGTGCGATGATCTCCCCTGGACCAGTGTTGTATAGATCGACCACCTTTTTGAGAGGCTCCTCGCGTCTACCAGTGATGTAGACCTTGGCCCCGTTTAAAGCAAGAGCTTGTGTGATCATCAGGCCGATCCCTGATCCGCCTCCGGTCACAATGGCGGTGACATGACTGACATCGAAGAGCTTCGATGCCTTGAGTTGCTCGTGGTGTTGAGATTGAGAAGCCATTGTCCGGTTCAGATGAGGTTGAGAGGTTTGAAACGCGTTTCTCCGGTATGCAGCCTGGAAGGATGGTGACTTCGCTGAACAGCCTAATGTGTTTGTACGAAAGAATATTGAACCTCTTGGGTTGACCAGACGGAAAGACATATCTGCGAGGTTGTGTCAATGGATTGGGAGTATTTAAACATCTATGACGCAAGGCCGCCATGACCACTGATGGACGTCATCTGTGGTTTAGTCAGTTTGCATTTCATCCTCATTCTGAATATTTTGATTCCTGGAATTGCACAGAAGACTGTTCTTGACAATGGTGGAGAAAGGTTCGTCCATGCCGAGCTTCACAAGCGAGGAGAGTCTCGGATGCCTAACACAGGAATTCAAGGAGCGACGAGTCATCGTAGTGTGATGAGGCTTTTCTGAGGTATTCCTGTTGTGCATCTGTAGGATAGAAATGGATAGATAATGTAGGTGATAGATCCAAAGTTACGAACCCGGGACACGCTTGACTTCAAGGGCTTCCTCTGCAGCTCCTCTGCAAGGCACTCCAAATTTAAGCTCTGATAGACAGGTCATTTCCATGTCAATCGAGATAGGAATGAGACGTTGTTTGCGTCCTCGTCGTGGTGAGCCTCATTGGTCGCCTTGCACTAGCATTGTCAGACCTTCTCGACAAATGGATAGAGGTACGAGCGGTCCGGCTGAAACATCAGAACAGAATCAAGACATAGTAAGATGCACACGGAAAAGATTGGGCAAGTCAAATCGCACACTAGAAGAAGTTGAGAAGTAAAATTGAAGAAGCAAAGAACTCAGCAAGGATACGATATTTCAAGCATTTTTATACTTGACCGCTCTCCACTGTGGGCCAACCACGTCTACGATACCTGCATCAACATCAACCTTGCCAGCGATCGCGGCTTCAATCTCATGATCCGAGTTGGGCTCCAAAACTCGAGGCTTGTTGCTATCTTCGCCATGCCGATGATCCTTTCCCGCAACTCCAATCCAATGTCAGATCAAGATTGTCTTTCAACGCCCCTTGCGCCATGAAAAACAACACCATCCGGGTATCCTTTTTCGCTCGCTACTTGCGGCTCAACAACTCAAAATCACTGGAAAAAACACTCATGGACATCACAAATCGCTCAACACTGATTCCATACGGAAAACCCCGCTACGCTATAAATGTGGTACCTCCAAACTAGCCAACAGTAGATTAACAATACTGCACAACCCTTCTCCCAGAATCAACCCACTCGCCAACACAATAATAGGCGTTTCTGGTTTCTTCAAATACTTAGACCAGTATAGGTTGATCAGTCCCCCGATGGCTCTTGCCAGTGTGAATGATGGCGTGTTATACATGCCTAGCAGTCAAGCATTAGTCCATCTTTACCTACATTGAATATGAAGAGACAGAAGGAGTATAATAGCTTACCAACAGCAACGGCAATCCCACCAGGTACCCATGGTAGGATCGCCTTCTTCCATCCAGTACTCGTCCGACTCCACGTCCTCACGACGGTCAAGACAGCGAAGATGAGTCCACTACCTAAAGCCCACTGAGGCACCATCCTCGGTAGACCCTCCCCAGTCACCAATCTCGCCGTAAAGATCCATACAAATCCGGTGGGAACCTGAAAGAGGTCACCAGGAATCGTGTAAACCCTTGTATACAGCTTGTACACACAAGCCGAGAGCACGGCACCAACAGCAGATCCAATGATCTGACCATAGAATTGTGCGCTGGGTGCGGCACCGAGAAGGTGCCCGGCTTTGAGATCTTGCATTAGATCTCCTGCTTGAAGTGCCCCGGATTCAGATAATGCGCCAGCGATAAGGTTGATGATGACAGCATTTTTGTTGCTCCGCGGGACAACAAAGGCGAAAAGAAGTTGAGTGAGTTTAGAGATACCGCTGACTGGGTTTAGATCGGTTTCGCCGAGGGCGCGTACACCCATCACAGATAGGAAGAGGGCGAGGAAGAGTGCTAAGAGGGTGAGACGGAGAGGGATAAGATTGGCGAAAGTGTAGTGCACTGCGCCGACACAAAGACCCAGGGAAAGGAAGAGACCAATCCAGGTTATCTTTGCGGAAATGAGGTGAGAGGGTGGTGCATCGGCTTCCTCTTCTGCCTGTTGGAATTTGGCGACGGTCGGTGTATCGACGTCTTCAGAACCGCTAATAGCAGAATACCCTTCCGAAGAAATTGGATCGAAGTCTGCAATGGACTTCCAGTCGCCTTCTTCATATGCTCTCTGGCAATGTCGGAAGAGGGCAGGCCCATAGTATACTATGGGTCTCAAAATTAGCCAGCCTAGACTGACCAGTGAGTCTGCCAGCATAATAGCCAGACTTATCCATACGATCCAGCCTTTGCTGCCGGTTGTCCAGTCTTCTACCGGGCCTGGTGCCCAGCCTCGACGTTTAGCAAGGGGAGAAAGTACGCCCCATCCTACGACAGCTCCTAGAAGCATATGTATAGTTGTAGCCGGGCCCATGATGATGCCTTGACCAATATATGCAGGTGATGGATTCAAAGTCCATAGCCAATTGTGAGCGAGCGAGAGACCAAAAACCGGCAAGTCACGGATTTGAGGGAGGAAGTAAGATACGAGTGTCTATCAAAAGATCAGCATGGCTTCTGATTCGTGCAAGGCTGAAACATACGTAGAAAGCCGAAATGCCAAACGATATCAGCAAAAGCCTGATCTTCTCCCTCCACTCTCCCGAGTCGTCCTTGTCCCTCCCATATTCCTCTCCAGCTGTAGCATCTGTACTGCTACGATCTTGTGTAATTTGTGGGCTCATCTCCACGCCCGCAGGCTGAAAATCTACCTCTTCCTGGCGCCCAGCAGCCTTTGCACTTGTATCCTCCTGCGCAATGATTTTCGCGCCTCCTTTCTCGCCATGTAACACCCCAATCATCAGCGCCGTGGCAGTTCCACTGGGAAACTTCAATTTCTCCCTAATGATGACTTGCCTCCTAAGCGGCACAGCAAAAACAACCCCGAAAAACGCAATCCCCACGCTCCAAACCACGAGCTTCCAAAGCCCAATATTTAGCGGTCCTCCCTCCTCGGGTAACAAAAGGTACTCCAATGCTGGCACCACTCCAACAAACCCGCAACCCAACGGCATAGTCCCGACACTCCCCGCCACACTCTGTACAAGAACATTCTCTACTGGCGAGAAAGGGAAGTTCAAATACTTGGCTACAGTTCTGAAGTATGCAAATCCTAAAAGGGCAGAGGGCATAGCCATTCCGCTCACCCATCCGGTTTGAAGCCCGAAATACATGTTCGAGAAGTTTATGATGACCCCAATCACAAGCCCAACTAACACGCCTCGGAATGTAAAGTTTTGAGGGGCATTTGCGCGTTCGGCGAGGACTTTGGCGGCGCTGGAAGGTGGGAGGGGAGAGGAGGAATCGAGGTCATCTTCGGGAGTGGAGGGATCGAGGTCATGGTAGGAGGGGCCAGAGGCTGGGGGAGGAGAGCCTCTGTCTGGTGCCATTGTAATTATATGGCAAAGATGCCGAGGAGACTTGCTGTGTTGTTGGTGAGCTTTTTGAAGCTACAGAGTACGAGACCTCGATAGAGCTCGAAAGGTAATTAATATGCCGTCATCCGAGCTATTAGCCGATGCCGGTATCGCTAGCCGATCGATAAGAACTCAGTGGGAGACTCGGAGTCGACGTATGGTGGAAAATCAACATCAACAACAGCAATATCTAAAGTATGCAGGTCGCCTATATCCGTAGGAGAAGCATTTTAGCATCTATTGCATCGAGTCCAAATCTTACCTCCAGCGTTCCACCTGGTTGGAGGCGCGTGAGCCTGCTCAATCTCACTCACATGCTTCAACAACACGCCTTGGCCGCTGTCCTCGCCGCTGATAGAGATTGAACAGGGTCAAATCTAGAAGGTAAGGGACTCGAGAGTACCTGATCTGCCTGCTACCATACGGGCGTTTCTGAGCATAGGATGGATACACCTGGTCACTAGCCTCAAACTCTAGATTTGATTTTTTCAATACCCAGCTGCAATTTCAACGCATCAATTACCATACTCACAGATCAAACAACCCATCAAGTCATCAGCGTTAAGCACTTCCAAGACATATCTTCACGTAAAGCAACCAAAATAAGACCATTATCCTTGCACCGTTCCTACTCACAATACCGTTATACCAAAGACATGGACACAAAGGTTCCTAAAAATCTCCCAAATTCCCTTCATCCACCACACCGATAGTATTGACAGATATCTTACAGCGTAAAAAAATGTCAATTTATACTACTCGAAGATAATCTGCAATCAACAAGTTTCATACTGTTGGCCTCCTGAAGATGTTATTTAATATGCTTACTTTCTAGCGTTACCTTCCCATCAAGCCTCTACGATTAGACCATGCTCCCACTCTCTGACCAAACTATCATGACGGGCTTGCCGCCGCTCCAGCAGTGGAGTAGAAACAACACGTTGCCACTCTTTCTCATTCCATTCAGTTGGTGTGGAGTATAAGTAGACTACCATGCGGCCCTGGTGATGAAACTTAGCGACGAAGAACTCAGCCCATTCCACTGAGAGACGTACCCCAAGGCCACCCCCACCACGCTCAATGACTTCCACAACGAGAACAATCGTATTCGAATCGAAAGTGCGAAATATATCAGGAGGTGCGCCATCAGGCATGATATAGACTTTCTGCGCACCACATGGCTTAATTGCTTGGAGGGCCGTGGCTGTGAGACGATGGCGGTTCCGTATTCTTTCCTCAGAAACTTGGTAGGCCTCAACCAGGCGGTGTGCGTGAGTGTAATATGAGTAGTGACATCGTATGGCGATGTATTCTCTCCAAAAGGTCAGGTATCTTCGCCAGGGCCCTGAGCATGCTTTTGTTTAGCGAGATAGCTAAAAAATTGATGTTCATGCTTTGCTCTTTAGCATGCCATTTTCACGAACCAGGTTGTGCTTCACCGTTCGTGGTATGGACTACTTCTGCCGGAACACCTTCTTCATTCATATATACCATCCGCTGTTCGTCGGCAAGCTCGTCTGCGCCAGTACCAGATATTGCTTCGAGCGCCCTCTCCACTCTGCGATCCTCCAATTGTCTTGTCGAGTTATGGAGGGAAGGATTGCGCTGTATGATGTCTTGTTGAGTAACTGGGTGGTCGCCCTCGTTGACCACCACGGCTTCCCTCCTACGTCGCCTTAATGCTTGCTCTTCAAAGCTTTCTTCTCGCAACCTGGACAATGGCCCGGCGCGTTGTTGGTCCCATTGTTCAATCTCAGCAAGCCATGACGAGGGCGCTTGATTGGCATTGTCGCGCAAACGTTCTAGGAACGAGACAGCAACGAAAGCGTCGGGAGAAGCGAACCGCTCGAGTAGTTTGAGCACATTGGAGGCTGCGAGACGGCGGTCTTCATCGGCGGAATATAGATCTTGTGTAAGTTCGGTGACCTTGTCGGCGTTGGCTAGGAATCGATCGCAAACGATTCTGATGGCGCTGTACGTAGTTGATTAGCGGCACCTACCAAGCCGAGGATTTGCGCAACGTACGCGTTCCGTATATCCAGGTTGTGACTCTTCGTCAACAAATGCAGAGAATGGAGCTGTATAGCATCTTCCGTGTCCTGCGAGACGGCGCATACATGCTTCTGGCGAGGCTGTTCGTGGATCTCTGTGAGGCGTAATATGTCTTTCAGGGCGTACCCTACACTATGTATAGCGACAACGGCAAAGGCTCCTAGACCCAGGAACAGCCAGCGGTCACTAACGTTCAGAGACATCATCGTCGTCGTCGTCGTTGTTGTTGTTGTTGTTGTTGTTGTTGTTGCATACATAGTTCGTGGTTGATTCTGTACTAGTACCGTCACCCCTCCTAGGTCTCCATCTACGCTTGCTTGTTCCGCCATCATCTCTACCGAACTTGACTTTGGAGATAGCAACCACTCCCGCTCATACTCCTGTTCTCCTTCTCTGTTTCTCAAGACTTCAAGTTTGCTCCATCTTCAAGCTCGCCATCAGAATTCTTTCGTCTAAACCTCTTCAATAATGGATCTCAACCACATTACGGAGGAAATATCCTCCCAATTCCAACAAATCTACAGCAAAATGGAATTCACAGCGGGAGGAGTCTTCCTCTACCTCTTCGCCTTCCTCATGTTGATCCTTCCCCTCGTCATTTTTGGCTTTGAATCTCTGACAGGAAAAGTCGCCGCCCCAACAAGATCCAGCACCAAAATCCCAAAACCCCCACCAACAAAGATCCAGGAAATACGCATCTACCCCATCAAGTCCTGTCGGGGTTTCAAAGTTCAAAAGACAAAGCTTCTCAAGACAGGCCTAGATCTGGACCGCAATTGGATGTTTGCAGAAGCCTCGACCCTTAAGTTCTTGACCATCCGTCAGATCTCGGATATGACTTTGATTGACACCAAAATTACCGATGACGATGCGTTGGAAGTCAATATCAGCACAAAGCCGAACATCAAGTTCTCGATCCCGGCACACCCCAACGAGATCTGGCTGTCGCTTAACACCGAGCTTGTCAAAGATTGCGAGATCTGGGGCCAGAAAGTGGATGGTTACCTCTACTCGAAAGACCTGACTGCACCATTCTCCGAATTCTTCGGCAAAGATGTACGGCTGGTATACAAAGGACCAACGCCTCGCCCCTTGAAAGGAAACGCCGATCCACAAGTTTTGGGCCGAGTGGAATCAACGAAATTCGCAGATTTGATGCCCATCCAAGTCTCCAACCAAAAATCTATCGAAGAACTCAACTACCGTCTCAAAACGGCAGGTGAACCACCAATATCCATCGAACGATTCAGACCAAACATCGTCGTCGAAGGCGAAGAACCATGGTATGAAGATGTGTGGAAAACCGTACGATTACAGCCCTCCAACTGGACCGCAGAGAAAAGTGAAGGAGACATCATTATGGATGTTGCGGCGAGGTGTGCAAGATGTCAAGTTCCGAATGTGGATCCAGACACAGCTGTAAAGAATAAAAAACAGCCTTGGAACAAGCTGATGGAGTATCGACGAGTGGATGAGGGAATCACGTTTAAGCCTTGTTTTGGGATGCTTTGTGTACCGCGAGAGGAAGGCGAGATTAGTGTTGGAGATACCTTTGAGATTACGGAGGTTACGGGGGACCACAAGTATATAGCTGGTATGTGAGGAGACTTGAGCTTGGGAAGTGAAATGAGAGGCAGCGAATTATCTTTAGCGAAATCCGTATTCTGTTGTTATGCTCTTTCTTTGTTCTTCTCTACTTTCTCAATCCGCTTTTGAAATATACACATTTCCTTGGGCAACCATATTTTCCCATCCATCCGTCCAACTGTTATCCATCTATTCTTGAGGAAAATAATGTCCCAAGCAAAGTGATGTATAATGATAAGCAAGAAAAACCATTATCGAGTGTACGGGTCGGAGACATGATTACGTTGTTCGACTTTAATCAAAGATTAGAAGATGGCATCGTGAGCTACTGACTGAAATTATCAATGGGTGACTTAGGATAGAAAATATGTATTATCCAGATCGATTTAAGATATAATTATGTAATTCTTGGGTTTAATTGATTAAGAAGCGGATATCTAGATTAGAGATTCTAACTTGTAGATGGAATGTGTGTGCGTCTTGCTTCTTCTTCGTCTTCCGAGATGGTTAAAAAATCTCTGCCATTGTTCATTTTGAACTCGAAACTGGTAGATGTGGTTTGTTTGTGGATTAAGGGTAATGAGTGATATCATGATTACATATAAAGACGAAGATGCGCATAAAGATGGATGGGTTTCTAGGAAGGTCTTTCTTATTTCCTAAGCTCAGGAGAAAGCCGCATATAATCTCATCCCAAATCGTCGTGAGAAAAAGACCAAACAAAAAAGACCGCGCGATCCCATTCCAAAATATCACCGTATGGATCTGTCTCGTCGAGGAAATACATAACATACATACTCCCACCCCACTTTCTACCAACCCCCCAAAAAAGAAATCACCCCATCGCAAACTTCCTCGTCCACTCCCTAGCAATCCTCTCAAACTCTCCCAAATCACCCTCATACAACTCCCCCGCCTCCCTCCACACCGCATCCTCCACCTCCGGCAAAATCAATACCTCGTAAACAGCCATCAACACCCGATGCACCTCAAAACTGGCCAATTCCCCCATCCTAGTCCCCATACCAATCTGGCCCCTCTCATTAACATTGGGATGAAAGATCTTGGTTTCGAATTTGATCTGGGGAGCGCTGAGGGGATAGTCGTCCGGGAGGAGGAGGGAGATTTTGAATTTCCCGTCCGCATAGGGGGAGGAGGGGGGGCCGGTTATTGTGGCGGTCCAGAGGTGGGGGTTGGAGTAGAGGGAGATTGGGTGGGCGGAGATATTTTGAGGTGGGGCGATTTGGAAGGTGCGGACTTCTTCGTTAATGGATTTGAATGGGTCGGTCATTTTTGGTGGCTGCGTGTTGTGTTTAGGTGGTGTTATCTGTAGGGGAAGGGGTAGATCGGACTTGATATCTTGGTCGGTTTTGTTTTGGGGGTGAAGTCGAGTTTGGGTTGAGTTTGAGGATGATGTTGTGTAGTTGAAGTCGGGAAACAATTTTGGTGGAGATCGGCTCGCCACGGCGTTACTTCGGTCGAATATGATCTGTCATATTTGTTGAACTTTTTTGCTCAATTGGGACAGAGCTGGCACGTCAATCACGAGAAGATTCTCGCGGTGGTTTATTTGTGTTATCCATCCAATGACTTACTTTTCAAAGAAATCGCTGTGTACAATCACCACCTTAGCTTTTGTTTCATACCCGACGGTGGAAATCCTGCTTCCGCTGCTCCGTCCAAAGGCGCAATTTGCGAGTTCATCGACATGTTGAAGTGATGGTTATCCATGTACTCCATAATGTGATCCTAAATATTCCATTAGCAAACCTCAAACCAGGGATGATTAGCATTGGACTTGCCCAATTCTTGCACTCATGAGGAATGCCCCACCCATCAACAGCGAACCTCCGCCCATCTTTCTCTGTCCTTGGCCATTCCATAGCCATATCCCCACCGCAAGCAATGGTTTGCCTCAAATAATCAAAGCAATGATGTAGATGACTGGCATGGTTTTGCTTTTCAAACATTTCTGTAATGGCCGCTTGTTCTTGGGTATTGTTCTTTGTGATGGCGTCAAGGAACATCCAGCTGAAGCGGCGCAGCTGGCCGAGACAGTGCATTTGGTGGAAGACGGCTACGGAGTAGATCATGCCCCATTCTGTTTCCTCTCCCGGCGGGAATTCGTAGTCTTTCCAGTTGTCTATGAAAACAAAGCCGCGGCCATCCTGGTGAATGTTAGAAGAACGTTACAAGGTAAGGTCCACCATTGTCATGGAGTGAACCAAATGCTAGATGAGGGCGCGTCCAAAGCTGCTTCTGATTTAATACATCCTGGCGATGTTCTCGGCCTCTTTGGCTAGAGCAATACATCCCATACCGTATGTTAGAAGCAGCTTGACAGTGATACCTGGCGTACAATCCTTGTCGCTCCAACCAAACGTCTTTAACCAGTCACAAATTTCGGTCTCAAAATAGCCATCGCTGAGATTCTGGCAACATGCAGAGTCGAATTGCCAGAAGCTCGGCGATATGGATTGTGAGGTGACGGACTTTGAGTCGGAGACTTTTGGCCCTTCAGCAAAGGTGAAAGCGACGCAGATTGTGAGCGTCACTGCGCAGCGGTGAAGTGTGCGCCATCGCTGCCATTGCCACCCCTGTTGTGATTTATGTTCTGGGGAAAGCTCACCGGAAGAAGAGCGTCCCATGCAGCATCGCTCTCGGGATTTGGACGCTCGGAATAAATCTTGTTTTCCTCAAAGGTCACCTTTGACATCGGGACTGAAGCAGGATCAGTATACACAGTTCCACGACGAGTAGCGGCAGAACATACTGTCCGGCACCGGCGTCTTTATCGTCTGCTTGGGTTTGGGTGCCTCTTTGAACACGGCTTCGGCAGCTTCCTTCGGCCGGTCTTTCACCTCCTTGATCGTCTTGTATGCCGATGGTCCTTGTAGCGACAGCAGTGCGAGTATCGTCACCGAGAGCAGTCCAATCAAAACTTTGAGGTATAGATTCGTCCGTTTTATCGTTCGCTTGAGCGCGTATATCTCTGCTGCCGTCTGGACGTCATTCTCCGCCTCCTCATGGTAAGCGTTCAACGGCTTCCTTTCCTCTTCCCTCACGCGCGTGTACTCGTCGCTCGAGCTCTCGCCTCCATCTCTTACTCTATTCAGTAAGGAAGACATGATTGCAGTGAAGAGGAGTTATTGAGCATGCGAAGAAACGTGGACATGAATGGAGGACATGGTGGTAACGTGTCACAATGTTGTGCAAACTTGTCAAACGAGAACAGTTTGAAGGTCACGAGATATGAATATGACTCGTCTAGAATACAGTGGGAGGTACCTTGGTTTCCAGAAGGTCTTGTTTCTCTCTCTTGGATCAGGGTACAGGTGAAGCGATTGGTGTCTCAACCTGGAAGCCCTACCATGTCTTAGAGTGCCTTGCATTGTGAAGAGAACCGGTCAATAGCAGGTAATGTTATGACTCAGGGATGAGTTGATGAGGTTCATCAACGTGAGGGACCGTTCATCTGGAGATAGATTGGTGGTGTTGATCGAGCGAAAGCGGAACGGAGGCGGAAATGAACGGGTCAAGACGGCCCGATGCTAGGTGGTCGAATAACGCGGATGGGGGTTCGCTTTAACGGTGCGTCCTCAACGCCAACGCGCCACCTCGCGTCTGTTTACTAATAAGGTATTACCCGGATAGACTGTGGAGAGGCCACGGGTGCGCCGATGTCAAAGCATGGAGTCTCCGCCCCAAGCGATCCGAGCCATGGAGCCCGGAACTTTCTCGGCTAAGCACGATTCGAACATTTGTCTGTCCACCACCACTCCTGCTCATTTCTCCAGATGAGTCTTGAACTGGAGTCAAGTGAATCCGATTTCCAAAACGAGAAGCGCACACCATCGCTATCAAAGATTACCGCATCTCGCCACAATGCTCGACATCATCGAGATTCTTACTCAATATACAAGTCAACCAATTGGAAAAATCACCCACTGACGTGTGAATGTGTAAGCCCTTCTCGAAGTCGGCTTGTCAATTTGCTAACGCAATTTTGACAGGATCTGACAGCTCGGTATGTCTCCGCTGTCGAACCAGAGAGCTATAATATATTGCCGACACCGCCACCCATGTTCGACTCACTGGACGACAGATGCTCTTGCAGGCTATCTTCCATCGACAAAGCCCCTTTTCGCCGTGTGATCAGCACGGGAGGTATGGCTTGTGGAGCTTCACATATTGAATCACGAAATCTGTGGAGGTTTCAAATCAACTGGTGAACTGGGCCTCCAGGCTTTCTCGTGTGGACATACGAGTAAATCAACCAAATCCTGGGCGACCTCCTGATGTTCTCTTTTTATTTCACAAGAAATTTGGTATATAAGAGATAGTTCACTCCTCCTGTTTTCAATCCTCATTAACCCCACCACTCCTTCATTCTCAGTACCCTTCGCTCACTTCATCATGGTGTCCAAGATTCTCATTCTCTCACTTCTCGCAGCTGGCACATTCGCTCGCCCAGCAGAGCAAGTTGAGAACTCTCCACAGGACGACCCTCCTAAGCCCAAGTCCAAAGGCTCCGGTACAGGTGGATTGCCCGCAGGTGGACTCAGCGGATTCCCTAAGCCTCAGGGTGGCACAGGCGGAGGATTGGTAACTCAATCTATCCTCCGATTCTCGTCAGTAGCTAATAGAACCTCAGCAAGGCTTCAAGCCCGGTGGAGGTGCTTCTCCAGACATTGCTTCAATTCTGGGAGGCTTGAAGGGAGCCGGAGGAGCTGGAGGAGCCGCTCCAGACTTCGGGGCGCTCTTAGGTCAGTTGAAGGGATCTGGAGGTTCGGGAGCCGCTCCAGACTTCGGGGCACTCCTCGGTCAGTTGAAGGGACTTGGAGGAGCAGGTGGAGCTGGCGGAGCCGGAGCACCCGATCTTGGAGGTTCGTTACTTGACGAGGTCCGCACCTCTTAATCATACTCTAACTGTGTCTCAATAGCGCTTCTCGCAGGGTTGAAGGGTGGAGCGAAACCTGGAGGAGGTTCGAGCAGTGCAAGTGACGCGAAACCTCCGCCCACGCGTTAAGCCTTCTTCCTTGCTGAGGTAGATGTCGAGCTGTTGTTAATGTCGACTTGCGGCAGCCGCAGGGGGTATGGAAAGCATGGCAGGCCATGACAATGAGAATCAAACATTCCTTACCACTTAACCAATGAAATGTTCCGATGTGTGTACTTTGTTCGACGTCTGAGACGTGCCTCCTTTCGATTCTCTTCCCTGGAAATCGACACAAGGTCAAGGCATGATCCTTGGTAGATCTAATTTAAAAACTTCCAGATTGAGACTGTGATACCCATTATGGAATTTGATCGGTAAACGGTGATGTTTGTCTTTTGAGATGAGCATGGGAGCCTCTTCCCTTAGATAGATCTAGTAGTAAGTATGTCTTTGTATCGCGATTGCCCTCGCTGGAGGTCATCCATCGGTCCTTTTGAATACACAAATCGATACGGTTTGGGCCGTGGACTGTGGTGTGTGGTGAAGATATTTACGAGTCAAGACATGGCCGAAAACGACGACATGGCCGGCTCGGCAGCCCGGGCGCTTGCCGCGGGTGGCATGGAACCAGAACCAGGGGTACCTACGGAGTAGGGGTACCTGGGTAGGGAACTTGGTGAAGGACCAATTCGGTCATTACCTACTATACGCATCACCGTTGGATCTTCTTCTTCTCCAGGTGTTCACTCCTTCAGACCTGGCTTGTTCCCTGCACTCTTCCCCCATCACGGCTGCTCACCTACCATTCCTTCTTCACAAAGCTACCCTGGCCAGCAACAATCTGCGTACTTTCCGTGGGTCTATTCTACTTGCATGTGAATATTCACGGCAAGCACTACCATTTCGAGTTATACAGCGGACTTCAGCCGGGTTTGAGCGAAGTCAGCGCATCCTGCAGCCACGGATTCACCCGATACACTTCCACGGCCCCCCTCGGCGAAATGGGCGAGCCTGTGGTCAGCGCAAATCCCTTGCGCTTGTCACTCTCTCCCACGTACGAAGCGCCTCACACCCAACTCCCGCCCTCGCTTCATAAAACAACAACAAGCACGTCGCATGGACAATACGAAAGATCGTCTTCCGTGGGAGTGACCACTCTCGATAGTCCATCTTCCACGGTTGTTCCACCTTCACCGCATATTCCCTCACCAACCCGATCCTTCAGTCATGTCTCGACCGCTCCCGACAAAGGCCCTCGACCTGCCCTCCCGCCGAAAGCAGAGACTGAGGCTGTCAAGCCTGCGCCTAAACAATCACGACCACTGAAGAGAGGTGTTACGAGTGGCCGACCCAACGCCAGTTTCAGGCTTCCTACCTTTACCCATAGCTCACCTGATCCTCACGAATCGGATACATCCAGCAGTTCTTCTGAAGATGAGTGGCAATCGGACGAGCGGAAGCGAAAGAAGAAAGAGGATCAGGCTGCGAAAGAGATGGAGCGTAGGAGGAGGAAGCAGAAAAGGGGATCGGTGGGGCCCTCATCCAAATTCAACATACAGAACGACGAATTCCACACAAAGGGAAGAGTCTCCAAGCGAGATGGCAGGCTCAACATATCCGTGAATGAGACTTCGAATAAGGGATATTTGGCTAAAGCTCTCGGTACCGGATTGAAGCATCACTTCAGCACCCCTGCTAAAGCCGATTCTAAGGCTGCTCTTGAAGCAGAAAGTGCTAGCGTTCTGGCAGACGATATCATCGAAAACGAGTGGAACAGGCCGAAGCTGAACATTGTGGTCATGGTTATTGGGTCACGAGGAGACATTCAGCCATTCCTGAAAATCGGCAAGGTCCTGAAGAATGACTACGGGCATCGTGTACGAATTGCTACGCATCCTGCGTTCAAAGATTTCGTTGAAAAAGATTCAGGCTTGGAATTCTTTTCCGTCGGAGGTCAGTACCGGTCTGTTCTCGACGACGTATGCTGATATCCACAAGGTGACCCTTCGGAGCTCATGAGCTTCATGGTAAAGAACCCTGGTCTGATTCCTTCCATGGACAGTGTCAAAGCTGGTGAGATCGGCAAGCGACGCAGCTCCATGTTCGAGATGTTCCAAGGCATGTGGCGAGCCTGTATCAATGCTACTGACGACGAGTCGGACAAAGAGAACATGAAAATGATGGGGGACAAACATCCCTTTGTTGCCGACTGCATCATCGCTAACCCACCTTCATTTGCCCATGTCCACATAGCGGAGCGACTTGGCATTCCGCTGCATATGATGTTCACATTCCCATACACACCGACCACAAAATTCTCCCACCCACTTGCGAACATCAAGCAAAGCAATGTTGACAAGAGCTACACGAACTTCATGTCTTATCCGCTTGTAGAACTCATGGTGTGGCAGGGCTTAGGCGATCTGGTCAACAAGTTTAGAGTTCAGTCTCTTGGTCTCGAACCGGTCTCTACCCTGTGGGCTCCTGGTATGTCAGAACTTTATTGCCCATTTTCTTGCCTTCCTTGCTGCGCATGCAGTGATTCGTCCTCGACAATGCAAGTCGTGATTCGATTGTCGCAAGGACCATGAGACGAAGTCCACGCTAATGAATCTTTCGTAATTAGGACAATTGTATCGACTCCATGTCCCATACTCGTATCTCTGGTCTCCAGCTCTTGTGCCAAAACCGCCAGACTGGGGACCCGAGATCGATATTGCAGGCTTTGTCTTTCTTGACCTTGCATCGTCGTTCAAACCACCGGAAGAGCTTGCGAACTTTCTCAAGGATGGTCCTCCCCCTGTATATATCGGATTCGGCTCTATAGTTGTCGATGATCCCAACAAATTCACGCAGCTCATCTTCGAAGCTGTTCGACTTGCCGGCGTTCGGGCATTGGTTTCTAAAGGATGGGGTGGATTTGGAGGAGGCGAAATCGAGATCCCGGAGAATATCTTCATGCTTGAAAACACACCCCATGACTGGCTTTTTCCACAGGTAGCCGCCGCTGTGCACCATGGAGGTGCTGGGACGACAGCCATCGGATTAAAATGCGCGATTCCTACCATGATCGTGCCCTTCTTCGGCGACCAACCGTTCTGGGGAGAGATGGTGTCGAAGGCTCGAGCAGGCGCTTTCGAGTGCATACCTTATAAGAAGTTGACTGCCGAAAAGTTAGCAGAAGGCATCAAACAATGCTTGACTGACGAGGCCAAGGCAAACGTGTCAAAGATCGCCGAAAGCATAGCAAAAGAAGGAGATGGTGCAGCGAACGCGGTCCGGTCCTTCCACAGGCACTTGCCACTCATGGGTGATCGCACCATGAAATGTTCTATTCTTGCTAACAGAGTCGCTGTTTGGCAGCTGAAAGGCACTAACCTGCGATTATCCGCCCTCGCAGCCGATGTACTGGTTGAACAGAAGAAGCTGAGATGGAAGGATCTCCGTCTCGCCCGCCATCTAGATTGGAACGACTTCAACGGAGCCGGAGAACCACTCACGGGCATGGGCGGCGCCGTCATCGGCACGATCGGTGACGCTGGGAAGGGTGTGGCAAGTGTTCCCATCAATATGGCGAAGTCGATCAAACACAGGAGGCACCACGAAGAGAAGAAAAAGAAATGGACAAAGCGACTGAGCGAAGATCAAGAGCGGAACAGCAACGAGAACCCGGCTAATATTTCGGACATGGAAGAAAGCAATTCAAAAGGAGGGAGGCTCGCTATGCCTGGACATTTGAGAAGGGAGGCAACGGATTTGTCTGCGCTATCGGAGGATCCGTCTGAAAACTTGGCTGAGGAGTTGGCGGAAGATGTAGGACGAGGATTTGTACAAACCGGGTGAGTTACTGGATGCGACATCAGATCGTGCATTCTGTTTCGCGCTCAGCTAATGCTTTGTCCAGTGGTGCTCTTGTCAAGGCTCCCATGGATTTATCCCTCGCTGTAGCTCAGGGCTTTCACAACGCGCCTCGGCTTTACGGAGACGAAACTGTACGCCGGCCTGTACGCATCACTGGCATTCACTCAGGTCTCGTAGCTAGCAGGAACGAGTTCTTACACGGCATCTACGATGGCTTCACCGGTGTGGTCACGCAGCCATATCATGGGGCAAAAAAGCGTGGAATACTTGGATTTGTTGACGGAGTCGGCATGGGTTTGGGTGAGAATGTTGTCATCACATTGACAATGCCCGCGTGCTAATATCGCAACAGGTGGCTTGGTGCTGAAGAACATCGCTGCAATATTGGGGCCTTTTGCCTTCACTGCAAAGGGATTACATAAAGAAATTATCAAACACAGGCAACCGACTGCTTTTATCAGGAAAGCTCGCATCATTCAAGGCGGCAAAGAATTGCGCGCTCTTCAAGTGGCCTCGAGTGCCAAGGAGGCCAAGGACATTTCTCTCAAGCCTGGAGAGGTTTCTGTCTACGCTCCCCGTAAAGGCGAGAATGTGAAGAAAGTGGAAGAGAAGGTCGATGATGGGTGGAAGATAGTTCTTGAGGTTCTGGAGGCGGCAGACACAATGTCGCAGGAAGGCATGCTCAGGCTCAAAGGCAAGATGCATTTGCACCGAGAGAGGTCGAAATGGGGCGAGGCTGGTGCGCTGGATTCGGTTGCCATGGCGGAACGAGCTCTGCAGGCGCACAAGGATGGGAAAGATGTTCGCCACGTTTTGAAGAGGCATAGAGAGGTTGCAAAGAAGAGTGTGGAGAAACGGACTACGGAAAAGAAAGGACCCAAAAAGATGGAGCTCGCAAACGAAGTTGGCGCTGATCTCCAGCCTGAATACGATGGCCCTAACAAGGCAGCAACGGTTGACACCTGTGGAGTGTCAAAGGACCGAGCAGGGAGCGACGTGGATCAGAAGATCACAGGTCCTGAACACACTAGGGGTGCGACAGCCATTGCTGATTTCGCCAACGTGCAGAATGCCGCCTTGGCCTAGGAATTGGTTGCCCGAGGAGTGTTGAGATAGAGCAAGGCAAGCGAGCTCACTTCTGCATTGATTGGGTTTTGTTTTGACTTGTAACAAGAGTATTGGAGCGATTAGAGCGAGCATAGGATGGGTGTTATGGTTCTCATTTGCGGGTAATGAGCCGGTGTCTGTGGGCTTTGTGGGCTACCAAGGTTGTACAGTACAGAGCAGTCGATAGATGGCGATCTGTCGGCGGCCAGTGCAAGCGACAGCAACTAATCACCTCGGTTCATTTGTCTCACACTCGA
Organism: Venturia pyrina ICMP 11032; assembly: GCA_000738655.1. Lineage (NCBI taxonomy): Eukaryota > Fungi > Ascomycota > Dothideomycetes > Venturiales > Venturiaceae > Venturia > Venturia pyrina. Next base: position 72,050 of record JEMP01000079.1, on the reverse strand, counting down.
TCCAAGCCCTCCCTTCTCCCCAATGTGCACAGTAGGTACGCATGGAGCTCCTTGTAACTGCCATTACCATAGTCACTCATGCTTGTTAACTCGAAGTCTGAAAGTCGAGAATTTTTCCAGATTGAAATCGTATTTACTTTGGCCGTGGCGAGTACAGTATAAATTAAAAGATGCAAATCTTGACGGATATAGAGTGTATGTTACTATAATATCAACCAATGACAAGACATGTTCATCGTCAGCCTCAGCGACCAATCATGATGGCTTGGATGGTGAAATTCAAGGATGGTCACAGCACACGTGACGTGCCGCCCAAATGGCGGCGTCGCGGCCATGTTGACATGACGGCGAAGGCCGTCTCTGCACAGATCTGATCATTTGAATTCTTGTTCTGAGTTCTTCGGTGCAACGGCCCGATGGTGTGCAGACGCGCAGGAAATGAGAGAGAACTGAATCCTCAGCCAGGCAGTAGTCCACCCACTCGGCCATTCCATCCTCCTACTAGTACTAGTACCCAGGTTCCAAATCCAACAATACACGCCATTGTGTCTCGTTGACACGGCATGACCGGGCCGTGCTCGCAGTGTGGTCGTCGTGTTTGAGAGTGCCGTACCCGTTTGCGCGATGGAAGGGAAGGTCAGCGGCCGTCCGGGGCATGAAGAGTGAGATGGATGATGACAGTTTTGTCTGTTGTCGTGATCCGCTATGGTTCGTGGACAGCGATTGCGATGATAAACAAGAGGGTTCGAGAGGGTCCGAGAGGGTCTGAGAGCACCCTAGCAGTACGGAAACTGCACGGTAGTATACATACCACAGTAGTATACACACCACAGTAGAATACACAGTACGGAGTACATACCACAGTAGCACTGGGGGTCCGAGAGTAGGGGAGTCCGAGAGTAGCAACACAGTAAGATACCTAGACGGCCAATACTGGGACCTTCGATCCGGCTTCCAGAGGTTTAGGAAGCCTCAGCCATGATCGGATCTGAAACCCAAGCTTGGGCAGTTTCCCACTGGGGAGTGGTTCGTCTGTCCATGTTCTTCTTGTAGTGGTTAGCTTACTATGTACCTTCAGTCTGCTGAGACGTTCGCCTCTCCAGGATGTTTCATGCTTACACAGTACACACTCTAGGTAGGTACACACTTGCACAGCAATGCAGAAGCTTTGCAATGGAACATTTTCCCCCTCTGGCACCGGGCAACAGCACAATCGGGCAGCGGAGAGCCCTACCAGCACGCCACCCCATGATTGTGCTGGAAATAGTATGAACATCCTCCATCATACTATGTATTCATGCTCCCAAATGTCCGAACAAACCATGTCTTGGACCATGACCATGGTCATGGTGTCACGTCACAGCCTTGCCGGTTCCGATCTACATCACAGTACATGGCAGATGCCAGCAAGATTTGTTTCCCGACACATCCCTTCAGCTCTCGAATCTCGACCCGACCGGCAAGTGGCTTCTACCGTGGTCCTGGGGCGTGCCAGTGCCAGTGCCGATGCTATTGGCATTGCCATTGCCATTGCCAGTATCAGTGCCATTGCTAATATCAGTGCCAGTGCTAATATCCAGTGCCATTGCTAATATCAGTGCCATTGCTAATATCCAGTGCCATTGTCATATCAGTGCAGTAGCATTGCCATTGCCAACATCACTGCCATAACACTGCCGTTGCCAATATCACTGCGATTTCACTGCTATTGCCAATATCACTGCTATTGCCAATATCACTGCTATTGGCAATATCACTGCTATTGCCAATATCACTGCCATAACACTGCCAGTGCCAGTGCCAGTGCCAGTGCCGGCAGAGTAAACAAGTCTCCTTAAGCGCGCAAGCGGCAAGCCAGTTTGTGCCGTTGCGCAAGCATGTCCTGTCTCGTCTCTGGCGTCGACTGTCTTGTCTGGCTTCAGTAAGACGGCATGAAGAGCCCGGAGTGATTGGGTTTTGCCTATACTATGTAGGATAGCCAGATTCAAGCTCGCAATCACAATGCTTGAATAGCCTTTAGCGATAGCTTGTCCCTTCTATTCTTGTTAATGTTGACAGGCCCGCAGTCCCTGTCCAATGCGAACAACCCTGTCGACAATACGAGGGGTTGGAGGGCAGATTATGGGCAATATCGAAGCAGAAAACTTTTGTTTCAGAGCATCGGTCGGGCCTGCTGGAGTCCACGACGTTCCCCTCGTCCATTGGTCGTCGACTGCTGTTTCAAGGATTGCGTGCAGAGCAGTCCACCAGGTCGCCACGTTTGTACTATGGTAGGGCTGGTCAGTTGCAGTCATGGAGGGAGAGATTGGGCTGGTCTACCTTAACCTGACCCGCCAAGACGTGCGAAACCACCTTGATCTTCGACGCGCTACACGGTAGTCTGGAGGAACCCCATGGCCCCATACTTTGGACCCCTCCAAGCATTGAGGACCCTTGTATGCGCCTTGCTCCCCGACGTGTGTCTCCATCCATATCGTTCCTTTTGGACCTCACCTGCACTCTTCGCCCAACCCTCAGCTTGAGAAATGTCCGAATCCATATCGCCCCAGCCGAGTGGAGGGCCGAGACGGGCCAAACGGGCGACCAGAGCGTGCAACCACTGCAGATGGAAGAGAGTGAGCTTTTCCCTCTTGTGCTGTCCATGTGTCGGCCGAGATCAAACTATGCGGCATCCACTAACTCACCGTCACGTAGTTGAAATGCTCGGATCAAGCTCAGAATGAATCATGCATGAATTGTATCATTTACGGTACAAAGTGCGAGTACACCACAGCCTGGCCGCAGCAAGGCGAGAAGAGGAAAGATGCCGCAGATCAAAATGGCAATGGCCGTTCGAGATCCAGGAAGAAGCAGAGAACCTCGGACGATGAGGATGAGAAAGAGGCACGCTCCGCACATTCCAGAAGTCCCACCGCTGAGGAGGAGGAACGTCTTGAAGCTGAATGCAGTGGCCAGTCTGTCACCGATGCTGCCGATCCCATCACCCACCTCCCCGACAGAGCCGCAGAAGTCGAATTGGAAGAAAAAGGTAGCATGTGTGCCATGGTGCTCGGGAAGAAATCGATGCTGATGTGCCAAAGGGATCATCTCTACCGAACGGGACCCGCTAACCGTGCTCGTCCATGACCGACTCGGAAAAGAACTTGTGCATTTCCTCACTCCTATGATGACGGGAGTAGAGCACGAAGACGATGTTGGAGAATCTTTGGAGGACACGGGACTGCCGCCTCCTCAAGTTAGTGAGGCGCTTATAGATGGTCTGTTCAATCTGGTGACTGCATCACGAACGCGACCCACTGACAGATCCACAGCATATTTCGACAACATCCATCCGTTATACCCCATCATAGACGAGTCCTCTTTCCGCATCCAGCTTCAACAGTACTACGAATCTCTACAACATGTAGACCGTCTTTGGCTGTTACTCGTCAAAATCATGATGTGTACTGCCGCCGCTGCATGTCATGATGCTCCTAGTCTCGGCCATGACATCAGAGGTTTGAGGGAGCAGCTTTTCTCCCAAGTGACTTCTTCGTCTTACCTGATCTACAACCAAGCTGGTCTGAGGAATACTCAAGTTCTGACACTTATCGTAAGCTTGAGCCATGTACACACAGCTTAAAGGCTTTGCTAATCAGCTTGACAGTCTCTGTACTCGATACAGATCAAAAAGTTGAACACGGCCTGGCTATGGGTGAGATGGTGCATTAGAATGCAGACACATTGGAATTCTGCCAAGCAACGGACCATCAAAGAGCCAGTGGACGTTCTAGCATTGAAGGATATGGTCATGTGGACTTCCTTCATGATTGAGAGGTACTGGCGGCCAATGATATGTCATGATCGTTTCGCTGACAAAATTACAGCCACCTCGCATTAACACAGTTCAGAGACGATGGTAGACTGCTGGAGACGAAGATGAAATCGCCGAGTGATGAGGTCAAAAAGAAATACCCCGTGTTTTGTTATCGGTTGACTTTGGCACGTTTAACGCAACGATTCACCAGACTTGGCGTCGACTCACCAGCCGGACCAATCGCTTTCACAGAACGATTCGAGCAGGTGTATTCCAGCATCCTCTCCTGGAAGGATTCCGTACCGGTAAGGACACTAAAATTTGTTGATTAGAAAAGAGCTGATTATCCCGTCCTATAGATTGGCTACCAGCCCGAAGGCGACATTTTCGCCGAAAGAGAAGAATACCAATGTGTGCTCTTCATGCATCTCGAGTATCACACTCTCCTCCTTGCAATGTTCACGGCGCTTGGTGCTGCGTCCCGCCTCTCACCAAAGAAGGAATTGAAAGCGTCATCCAGGGTGCGGAATCAAATTGCCATACGGATTAGTAATGCACGGCGACTTCTAGCAAATATAAATTCGATAACGGATACCGCACACCTGCAACCATGCGTGAGCTCATGGTATGTCCTCCATTCCCTAGCCCGCGAGTAGACTTCCCACATCTTGTAAGTGCAATACTGACTCCACTGCTCCAGGCTAAACGCCGTCCAAATCCTTTCACCCTTCTCCTTCCTCTACAGCCACATAATGCGCCGCCCCTCCCTCCTAAGTACGCGTTCCGACCTCGACCTCCTCTACAGCGCCACCCGCCACTTCCGCCAGTTTATGAACGACACCCCCAGAAACAAAAACATCGCCGCTCTAATCACCTCAATGTACGACGCCGCCGCCAAATTCGTCTCCCAATCCCACGCCGCCGGGTCCCTTCCGGGTCCTCAAACCTGCACCCCCGGCGCTCTAGCCGACCATTTCAGTGACTTACCCGGCGAAAACAGTACTGGCTCTACCACGACCACCAAAGGTAGGCTGGCCAGTATGGGCGGTATGGACAGTTTGAAGTCGGTCACGAATACGCCGACGGGGGAACAGGGGGAATTCGATTATTCGCCTACTGCTGATGGGAGTTTGGATCATACTGGTGGGGCTGGAGGGTTGGAACTGAATACCAGTTTCCCTGTTCATATGCCCGGGGCTTATGCGCCATATAGTGCTTATTCAGGCGGTGGACATGATTTCAGGATGCACTCGCATGATCATGGCGGTGGTGGTGGTCCTGGTGGCGGGGGCAACGGGATGGGGATTGGGTCTAGTGGTAGTGGTGCGGAGATGGCTTGGTTGGCTAGTGCGGCTGGACATGGGCACGGGAATGGTCAGGGCAATACGTTGCCCGGTGTCAATTCTATTGGGCTTGGGCTTGGGAGCACGGGGAACCCGTGGGATGATTGGTTTTGGGGTGGACACGATGGGGGGAGGGGTGGGACGGTGTGAGCATTTGTCCATTTGTTCATGAGGAATGGTAATCGGGCTGTTCGATGGAAAGATGTTGGAAAACCGTCGAGGCCCCGACTCGAGACGATATGTTCGGACTGCATGGTTTGATTTCGACCGATTTCTTTTCTTGGAGTGGAGTTAGACCTGCTAGGTACTTCCTCCGAGTGAGGGAAGTTGAGAGAAGTCGTTGATACTGTGAACGATACAAGAGGCGAGAAATGGAATGAATGAACAAGTATGGTATCTGAAGGGAGCCAGTCCTGCCGTACCAGGAGGAGGAGGAGGAGATGGTGAGGATGAGGATGAGGGTGCGGAACGGAATGGGATGGAAAGAAAAACCTTCTAGGAAATGAAACAAAGCGAGGAGAATAAGGAGATGGACGCGGGACATGAGAATATTCAACCTTCCCCCCTAATGTAGGACAAGGGCGACAATGATAAGAAGAGAATCATTATGATGTGAAGGCGATTGCTCGAAGCACTTAACGAAAGCGCATGTATGGTTCTTTGGGGAGCGGAGAGGGGGATGGAGCGGGATGGTTACGTAGGATTCACTTGACTTGTCCTATTACCACGATTTTCAGAGTTAAAAGACCTTTTTTGGCGGGGCGATGTAATATTATGGACTCTTCTCTTCTCCTTCTTTCTAGTTATTCCACCCCATCTTTTCTGCCTTTGGTCCTTGCATGCCCGGCTCGCAAGGTGGGTGGGGACGTGCGTTCTGGTAATCAATACTCAACAGACATGTTCGAGGTCACCCACTGCTTCTGGGGCTCCTAGATCTGAACGGAGGACTCGGGTGAATAGTTCTAGGAGCATTTGGAAACAGATGGATGATATGGCTGGGTCGTAGCGGCCTTTGCTTAGTTCGTCGCGGATGAAGGCGTCTTTTTGGGAGGTTAGTTTGGTGTTTTTGAGGGAGAGAGAAGGGGGATTGGGGGTGTAAGAGGGAGAGTGTGTGTAAGAAGGGAAAATTAAACAAAAGACTTACGCTGTGCATGAGCGACCTCATAGAAACTAAAGGTAACACCTGCGTCGTGTAGTGTTTTCCGGATCAAATCACGACCAGCAGGTGGGATATGTGTATCTTTCTTTCCGAAAATCTAAGCACCACCAGAGTTAGTTCAGTATTCAAAGAAACTCAATTCCATCCCATCCCATCCAGTCCTAGTCACAAAAGAAAGAATGCGTTTAAAAACACTCACTCACCATAACAACCTCCCCCTTGATATCCCCCGTCCTCCCCAAACTATCATCACTCATCCCCTCCCCCAAAGTCCCCGAATGAATATCCGTAGCGAAATAACAAACAGTAGCATTCACGCGCCTATCCAACGCCGCTCTATACGCCAAATGCCCTCCAAGACACATACCCGTTGCGCCAATGCGACCAGTGCAGGTGGGCAGAGAAAGGAGGTGGTCGATGGTTAGCGTGGCATCTTCGTCGTAGGCGGATACCTTTTTCTTGATCTTGAGGTCGTTGCCGAGATCTGTTCCGGGACCGTCGTAGGCGAGGGGCGCGGGCCCGACGAATTCGTGGTAGGAGGACGGGGCTGCGACGATGTAGCCTTGGGAGGAGATTTGGCGGGCGAAGCGGGCGACGGGGCCGGTTACTGTGAAGGTGAGGGACTGGTGATGAAGATGGTGTAGATGTGGATAATAATCAACGCAAAGAAGATTGTGAGAGCGAAGGGACGGACGCTCTACAGGTTGACCTGTGGTTTCATCCTCTGCTTATACAGGCCTCGTTGACTCGAAAACTTCGACTCTGCTAATCTTGAAGTCGAATTCCCAGAGCTAAAGAAAAAGCAGAGATACCAGTATGCATATTAGACATTCTCAGCTCGTTCCCTCAATAGTGTTCGTGCCCTTTGTTCTTCCTCAAATCATGTGATAAGAAATCGAAAAAAATGTGGCAGAAAGTTGATCAGAAAATGGAGGCCAGCTCCATAGTTTCTATTGCAACAAAGAAGAATGATAACGAACCTTGATAAATCTCACTGAAAACGAGCACACCAGGAAACTTTGCCTTTGGGTATCCGTCTATCTTGGGATGAAAGATGAATATGCCTAAGCGGGTCAGTAAGCGGAACCATGGCCGGGGACGGGTTGTATCTACGCATATCACCACCAGCCTGGGTAGCTACGTCTACGTGTGTCTCTTCGATCAACATCTTGTTCTGCTCGATATTTTTGATTGTTGTTGAGTTTGCGCGGAGAAGGTTGAGTTGGAGTTGATGGCAGATCGAGTAGGGGATAGCGTAGGATTAGTCATGCTCCGAAAGCGGAAACTGTCTTGTCGGTGGAGTTGGCAGCTCCATCTCTTCCTCATCAACATCTTTCTCATCAACATCTTTCTGCTTCCATCGAAAACTGCCTATACTTCACCCGGCAGCATTTGCGATGTTCCAGGTCGTTCGTCCAACTCTTGAACAGGATCAAGGCCCTGATAGCTCATCGCAAGAGGTCAGCAATTGGTTGATCCAAGGGATATTTTCTGCAAGCGAAGTGTATGATGCGACCGAGAACCATTGGGAAGTCACGACACCAACGTCGTTATCCAGCCGTTGCGGTGGGTGAAAGTATCTAATACTCCGTACCTCGCTGGAGGGGGTCCACAACAAGGATTCCTGGGCACCCATTACTTTGACGTTTTCGAGGCGGTTGCTGCATGCTTGTAAGATTAGAAACCACAAGCATTATGAGTAGCAAGCTCTTTTTTCTTTCCATACCCTGCACACACCCCTTTTTCCACGTATCGACTATCATCAGAGGACAGAATGCTTGCTTAATCTTTGTTGCAGACCTGGTACCCGATCGAGACTTATTCCATACACGGAACGCATCATCGAAAGTAGGAAGTACCGAATAGTCTACTTTACATAGTGACTTTCAGGTTGAAATCAATGCTGATATTTCCTAGCAAGTTGGAATTGGAAATTTTTCTGAGATTTTCAGTCTCGATTATCAATTGAGGGACACTGTTTTCAGATATAAGTTCGGTCCTTGATAGGCCAGAAAAGAGAAATGAACATATCGCCCGCGTTGATACTTTGCTTTCTCGCATTGACTAATTTGAGAAAGCAACGTTGCTCGGTTGAGCTTTTTAGGCGACTTTATGACATAGGTTTAGAAGAGTGACAGCTGTCAAAGCGAAAGAATCTGCAAATTTCGCTTTGACAGCGAGCGACATGGACCAAGGTAAGCCCAGAGTAAACCCAAGAGGAAAGTAACCTTCTCTCCAAATCAATCTCCCCTTTCCCACGAGCTACTCTTCCTCCCTTCGTAACGACCCAACATCTCAAGGAGAAAAACCCCCACCAGAAGCGACATAACAATTTTTTTTCAATCTCCACGACAGCGCTATATAACCCAGGACGACATGGCCCCCATACAAATCCGAGGCCTCTACCTCTCCCAAGAAGACATCCGCAACAAATGGGATGGAAAACCCGCTTGTGACATGTCCCCCTGGCTACTAGAGAATTACGATCGAATCTACCTGAGCATTGTTTGTCGCATATACGCCAGCATCCGCGAAAAGCTACTTGAATGCCTCGCCAAAGAAAGCCCAGAAGACGTTGGATCGGATTTATCCGAGTATCTCCATCAGACGCCGAGTCTTAGGGATATACCTCTTTTGCTGACGGAGTTTGAAAGAGGGATACGGCGTTTGTATGCTATTGCACTTCGTATTGAACGGTTTGTTGAGGCTGGGGAGGCGGAGATGGATGGTGCTGTTGTGGGGGTGAGTAGTTCCCCCGAAACTGTTGATACAGATTTTCAACAAACTGAAATGGGGATGGAGTTGGAGAGGTCCCCTGAGAGCATCGAAAGTGGTCCGAAAGGAAGGTCAGAAAACACGTCTACTACAATTGTCTCGAAGTATCGGGTGCGAAGCCGCAACGTAGATGGCGAATGGGAGAATCATGGGTTCGATTTTGCCGACGCTGCTGTCGAGTGTTGCGTTGTGTATGCCAAGGAGGTGTTGGAGTTGATGGTGGATATACTCCTTGAAATTAAGCAAGTTCTGCAATTGCATGATGAGAGAGGGGATGATGAAGAAGTTGGCGGTGAGCCGTCGAGGAAGAGGCGGCGCACTGGATAGGAGGAATAGGATGATTTAGAAGGCAGTTCCAAGGTACTATCATGTCGATACTATGCACATCGCTGCTATGCTTGTTCGCCTGGAGGTTTCGAGAGCGATTGTAATTGAGCTACTAGATCCAATGTCACGGAGCACTGTTTGGCACCACCAAAGCAAATCCAACAAGGACTTGAGGAGGTCAGGCTCAAACGTTTTTGAGTCGGACCTATATTCAACTACCGAAAACCAGGATATCTTACGCTCCACGCACTTCAACTACCAAACCATACGAAATTGAAAAGCTCAACTCTCACACCAAGCCTAAGCAACGACTTTCCAAACAGTCTTGTCATCCGTCCGTCCCCTACAAATATATTTCCCCTCCTCAATCATCCTATGCACAGTCCAATGCATCTTCGGCTCTTGCTCTCGAATGGCTCTATATCTACCAAGATTACACCTCACCTTCTTGACCCACCCGTCTCCATCCCTCTGCAACACCCTCACCTTCACCGGCCACAGCTCGAGGACCCACCACCCTTTCACTTGAGCCAATTGGTCGTTAAGAGGTTCGAGTGAGTCGAAATGCTCTTCCGTGCATTCAGGAAGGTGTGCATAATGGTGATCCGAGTTCGGCTCAAATGGAGGCGCGATATAAGACTTCTCACCAATGGGCACCATCTTGGAGCGATCCTGGATGGCAGGTAGAGTTTTAGTGTCGTATCTTTCGAGGACTGAAATTGGGGGAATGGCAAAGGGTTGCGTAGGTGGTTGATAAGCGGGGTAGAGTGTATGAATGTCCAATCCCTGCTCTGCTAATCCGGCTACGTCGAAGAGGATACCGGTGTTGCATTCGAAACATTGTCTAAGCATCCAGCGGAGGGGGATTCGGGAAAGCATGTGACGGCGCTCGTTGGGGACGGCGCCGCCGCCAATATCAGCATGAGCACCCATGAACCAGACTTCCAGCACATCTGTTTTGCATACAGGCTTCGTGCGATTCTTGGCATCACGAGCGTCAAAGGAGGTTTCGAGACGAGTTTGCTCAACCGTTTTCATGCTCCTGTCGTCACTTTCGTCGTCATCGTCATCGTGAATATGGAAAGAGTGGTGGCGTGCGTCTTTGGCCTTTTTCTCTGCTGCAGCATCCTCCTCAGCCTGCGCGATGGCCTTCTCTTCTCTCCCCGAGCCGAAGCAATTAAAGGTGCGCTTTAATTTGGCCTTTGGTGTATCATCGAAGGTCGGGCGGCGGTCGATGCCTTGACGCGGCGCACTGTTTTGCGCGCCATTGTTGCCTGGATCCTGTTGTTGCCATTGGCAGACTTTGAACTTGGCTCTATGCTCGTCGAGAGCCATGGCGTGTCGAAAGTAGCCGATCGAGTTTGTGGGTGATTTACTGAAGGGCAACTTGCGTGGGAAGAAACCTACACTTGCTACGCAGTCCCAGACACCAACGAAGTATACGTTGACATCTGTGCAAAAGGTCTTTTTGAAGTCGGCGCTCATCTTCCACCCTTCTTCTGAGTCGTTCTTGTAGAAGTCGTAGGCGAAGTTTATTTGCGTCTCATTTGAAGCTGGTAGCAGACCAACTTTGTGCAACATTCCAGCAAGGCATCGGACGGTGTAGGCTCCCCGAGAAAATCCCAGCAAACATATTCGATCGCCCTCGCGATAGTTTTGCATCAAAAATCTGTAGGCATCTATAATGTGTACACCCAGGCCACTGTCATTGTTAGCCTTGTTTGTAGTACAGCGATTATATAAACGAACCTTCCAACGGCGCCATCCAGTGCAGCACCTATTCCATTCTTCAGGCCTCCTTTATCGTAAGTCCCGATGCCAGACTGGTAGTAAGTTGCTTGCTTATTGGGGTCATGTTTTTTCAAGCACGATACAAAATGCACAACATTGCTGTTGTCATTGTCGAACTGATCTCCAGTGCCGTCAAGACAGACGACTATTGTGCGACCTTGCTGGTTTGCGTGACTCGCATCCTTGCAGGCACGAATTGAAGCTGGGATTGGGGTCTTGGCCTCTTCTTCGACGACAGGAGCTGGAGCTGGATGTGGATGCGGGGCATAGTCTGAGGTTTGAATAGGGTAGCTTCCCGAGCTCAATCTTTTGAGAACTGTCGAATTGGACGAGACGGAGCCTGAAGCCATGATGGGGAAAGAGTTGTGTGAAATAGAAAGATGCAACACAGAGAGAGGACACTACAATGGGATTGTCAGAATAGAGAAAGTTGAAGGAGAGACGAACATGGAGATGCTCATGGTCAGGTATCGCGATTCCTTGAAGACGAGCGAATGAAAGAATGCATATGCATATGCAAGATGGGGAACGATGCTCTCCGGCCAGCCACTAATGAAGGCACCAGCTCGTGACAGGGCTCATTGAGCAAGGTGTTGCAGATCTTTCGAATTCAATTCTGGCAAGTTGACGGCGGCCTGGCCGTGATGTCCGATGGTGGAGGGGGTGATCTGAGGACAGACATAGCTAGCGGAGCGGAATGACAAGACGGCTGAGGGAGTAATTTGTCAGAGGCGTACCAGGTACGCGGTCCAAGATGTAGAAAGCATGATGAGTTGAAGGCTTTGCAGAGAGACTACGGTCAATTTTCTAGTCCCAACTCCCAATGCAACGGCACGCCGCTTGTCAACATGTGCGGTAGGAGGTAGGTCCAAAGCATAGCGGACGTCTTCTGGAGATCCGGGCAGGAGATCCGGGCAGGAGATCCGGGCAGGAGATCCGGGCAGGAGAGCCGGATCCGAGCACTCTCGTATGTCTGCGTAGTAGTGCTGGTACTGGTGGTAGTAGTATAGGGGATGGCAATCGATGCTTGAAGTCGTTAGAAAAGACCCCCATGCATCAACGTTTCTGAGTGACGGAGGATGGTGGGGCGCCTGTGGCCATCGAAAAGAAACCTGTCACCATGCCTGATTCACACTAGCTGCCTTAATGCCTGCGGCTAGATCCTTATCGGATGATCCCGCGTAGGATCCCGCCCCCATCCATCTGCGATCTCTCCACTTACACCCATCGTCTCACACACCCATCTTCCACCACCAATAATACCATCACCACCCTTTCTCTTGCCGCTTCATCTTTTCCATTGGAGGTTTAGAGTTCAGCCACCTTTTTCTCATTCGCTTGAGAAGACCAACGAGAGCTGCCCGTCGCCGCCACGACCTGCAGTATCACAAAAAGGGTTACGTCTACTCGTAACACGACTTCGATCTCCCCGTTGACGAACCCTCTGGATGGTAGCTCGTAGCAAGAAGAGAGGTATGACTTGCTGGACTTATCAATAGTGCTTAGGAACCTCTGCATAGTCGCAGAGTACAGCGTCGGCTTCAGCCAGCTTCGTTGTGGACCTTCGTGCTCGTTAGAGAACAAGGCTCGGCGCCAAATCTGATCCATCACGATGTGGTGGGGCATCAATGCTGTCCCATGCATGACGATCCAATTAGAGATGACCAGGTTTAACAGCCTCCCGTTCACTGGTCTATTCATCATGTCGCAATGCGGCCTGCGAGCTTTGGTGCTAGGGTCTTTACGAGTTCAGCCCGGCTGCATTAGGAATATCATGTCTATCGTCCAACCGAATGAATGGCTGCTAGGGCTGTACAGGGCTGCAGATCAGACCCGATGAACGATGATCAGAATGTCCACTCCAAGAATATCCAAGTGGCGGGCTAAAGCTAGGAAGTTGTCTCTCGAGCTTGTGATAGCCGTGGAACCCACTCCCCAGCTGAATACGAGTAGCTATCGTGCAGTTCTCTTGCATTGGCTCATATCTGCATTCTTATTCTCCTCAAGCTTCCCTCCTCTCCCTCCCCTCGAACCGAATTGAAACCAAACATGCCGGGCAAATTGACAAGTCTGATCGGAAGCATCCGTCGCAAGCCAACTCGAGCAGCAGATGGAAGATCAGATGTCGCGGCTGGAGCCAGCGACAACAAAAAGACGACGATTGGTCAAGATGTAAAGCATCTTGGTTTGAAAAATGCCAAATTCGTGGCGACTGCAATCACAACTTTGGCATCAGGAGAGCCCATGGACGATAAAGAGCTTCTTCTAGAAAATGGCGTGGCAATGCTTCAGAGCTTGCCTTTGAACAGCGGGTTGAGCCAGACTGTTTCAGATGGATTTATTAGCATGCTGTGGGATGATTTGCCTCACCCTCCCCCAACAGTCGCTGGACCGACGACGAGATACAGAAAGCACGATGGGAGTGGTAATAATCCTTGGAGTATGTACTGAGTTTGAAGAGCTGATGAGAATCTACTGATGCTCGAATAGTACCCGAAATGGGCAAAGCAGGAACACCATATTCACGAAGTGTGCCTCCTGTACGACCCAAGGGACCAAATTTGCCAGACGTGGAATCCGTCTTCGAAGCCCTTCTCAAACGCGAAGATGGAGAGTTTCGCAAACATCCCTCCGGTCTGAATCGACTTTTTTTCTCTTTTGCGACAATGGTCATTCACGAGTGCTTCCAAACGAAGAGAGGTGCTGGGAACGAGTGGATCAACGAGACTTCCAGTTACGTGGATCTTAGTACCTTGTATGGAAACACAGAGAAAGAGCAGGCACGAGTGAGAACGAATGAGATGGGTCTTATCTTCCCCGATGTGATTGCATCCGAAAGAATCATGATGATGCCGCCCGGCGTTGTCGCTGTTTGCCTCATGTTCTCGAGAAATCACAACCATATCGCAGAAAACTTGTACTCGGTGAACGAGGATGGAAAGTATAAACCTTGGGATACGCTTGACAAGGCGGGCAGAAAATGGGGAGTCCTTTCACCTGCGATTCTTTGTCAATATCTAACATTACTACAGGCAAGACGAAGACATCTTCCAGCTCACTCGCAATATCAACGTCGGGTTTTTCGCCTCCGTTGTGCTGAAGGATTACGTAGCGGCTATCTTGAATACTCCCCGTGCAAACTCAGAATGGTCGCTCGATCTTGGAAAAGAAATCAAGAAAATGGGCAAGCGCGTCGAGCGCGGATCTGGCAACGTTGTTTCAGTCGAGTTCGCAGTCTTATATCATTGGCACGCAGCCTTGAGCGCGGCCGATGACAAATGGATGGCAGACATGATCCATGACACTTTCCCGGACCTCGAGTCACTCGATGATGTGACACCCAAGCATTTTGAGAAGATCATGATGGACCATGGCCACAAGCTCATGTCCAAGGATGCCAGATTTTGGACATTCGGCGGCATTGAGCGCCAAGCAGATGGCAAGTTCAAGGATGAAGACCTTGCAAGGATTATCAAGGACTGCATTGAGGAGCCAGCTCATGCTTTTGGACCACACGGCACTCCTGCCAGTCTGAAGGTCGTGGATATCATGGGTCAATTGCAGGCCCGAAACATGTTCAATGTTTGCACACTGAATGAGTGAGTTCACCCGGCTAATATTTGATCCATCACTCTAACTCTCTAGATTCCGTGCATACCTCAACTTGAAGCCATACGAGAATTTTCAGGACTGGTGCGAGGACACGAAAACAGCTCGAGCTGCTGAACTCCTCTATGGCCACATTGATAACATGGAGCTGTACCCGGGATTGATGGCCGAATGTACTAAGCCTGCCATAGCTGGCAGTGGTGTGTGCCCTGGTCAAACTACTGGTCGTGGAATTCTGGATGACGCTGTTGCCCTCGTCCGCGGTGACCGGTTCCTGAGCTATGATTTCAACGCCAACACACTCACGCAGTGGGGTGCTGCGAAACTTCAATCTGCTGCCGTGCCGGGCGCTTACGGAGGAGTTCTTCCAGGCCTCCTCTTTAGCGGACTCCCAGGCGCATTTACGGGCACCAGCTCGTACGCACTGCTCCCATTCTACACGCCAGAGGCTTCCAAGGGTATTCTTACTGACAACAAGGTGATCGCCAAATATGACACTACCCGTCCTGCAGATGATCTAGGCATCGTCAGCGTTCAAACACAAGAAGGATGCAAGAAAGTCTTCGAGGATCGCGACAACTTTGTGGTTATGTACCAGAAGGCCATCCGAGACTGCACTGCTGGTCATGACTTCATGATTGGATGGGATTCTGCTACGAGACACGATGAGCGGTCCAAGATTCTTCACAAAGTCTTCTTTGAAGAAGGCTTCGAAAAGAATGTGTCCGAATTCTTCCGCACCAACGTCAAGAAATTGATTGAGAAAAACTCCCTTTCCTTCACCAAGGGTAGAAAATCCATCGACATCGTCAAGGGCGTCACGAACATAACGCCGGTTCTCTGGCTCGCGGAGCGTTTCGCCATCCCCCTGAAGACACAAGAAACGCCTCGTGGTCTGTTGACCATCCACGAGGCGTTCACAGCCTACCTTGTCCTTTTCATGTACCAATCCTTCAATATAATCCCAAAGAACGAGATAAAACTAAAGGAGGGAGCCATGAAAGCCGCAGAAGGCCTCCGCGCAATCTTCGAAGCCCATCTAAAAACCCAAGTAGGAGGTACAAAAGAGAGATTCGTAGACTGGCTCGAAAAAGGCAGCGCTTTCGAAGTCGGCCCCCACGCGGATCGTCTCTACAAAGCCCTCAACGACACCAAATTACCCATCGGTGATCTAGTAGGCGACTGTATAGGCATGGGCGCTCCAGTCGCAGGAAACATCACCCAACAAGCTTCCCTCCTAATCGACCTCTTCCTCTCCCCAGGATACGAACAATACAAGACGCGCATAATACAACTTGCACACCTCCCCGAAGCAGAATCCGAACGCGAACTCCAAGGTTTCGTCTTCGAAGGAATGCGCCACGCAGGCGTCGTCCCTGGTCTCCCCCGCGTCGCCACAAAAGACATCACAGTCCTCGACGGTATCCGAGGCCCCGTCCACATAAAAGCAGGTCGAACCGTTCTCGTCGCCACATCAAAAGCAGCCATGGACCCCATCGCCTTCCCCAACCCCGAAATCCTAAACCCCCACCGTCCCTTCTCCGATTACACAGTACTAGGCCACGGTCTCCATTTCTGTTTCGGCGCCCGTCTCGTCGGCTGTTCCCTCGCCGCCACGTTACGCCAAATCTTCAAACTCAAAAATATCCGTCGGGCAAAGGGTCGTCTGGGTCAATTCAGCATAACAGAAGACCACCTCGCCGGCATAAAAATGCGTCATTACCTCGATTTCGCAGCCAAGGAATCGCCCATCCCCACCTCCCTGACTCTGGAATACGACGATGATACCGTGCAGCTGAATGGGGTAAATGGTGCGCATAGTGTTGGTGCGAAGACGGGGTTGTATCCTGAGAAGCTTGGTGTCATAACTTCTCCATCGACGAACGGGGGTGGGTTGAATGGCTCTGGGTCTGGCGGCTTAAATGGAAATGGTGCTGGGGTTTATGACGAGAAGAGTGTCACGCCGGCGGAGATGTATCATGACGCCAAGGAACTGCCCATCACTAGTACTAATGGGACGAACGGTGTGTATGTTTGAAATTTGAAATATGAAGGCACGTCGGTCCTCAGCGAGAAGATTGTGGGAATTTGTGGATCTTCAGAACTTTCGGTTAAAATGATTCTCCCCCCCTCAGTGGGCTTTTGTATCGTCGTGTCTTTGGCGCTTGTTGTTATTGTTGTTCCTCTGTTAGCTGGCTGGGTCTGGCGAGGAAACCATGTAATTGCTTTTGATAATTTAATGATTTCTCTTGACGACTCGGAGAACCCAGCTTTGAATAATTTCCAAGTAAATAGGGCAGTAGTACTCGTAATCGTATTCCGTAGTAGAATATCCTGTTTCCCTAATCCTCTCAAAAAAGCAACACTCTCTCTCATTGTAAAAGACCTCTCTTTCCAAAGACTTTCAAAGTTGTCATGGGGAAACTTGCCGGTCATCTGCCTAATACGACATTGCCAGAATGTTTAAGCATCTCAATCATAAATTGAAAAATTACGTATCGAGTCTAGGTAAAGCCAAAAGTCGGCATCCTTCCTCCATCCTTTTACTCCTGCCGAGCTGCCTCTTCCGCTTCTCCGTCAACGGACTCGCATTGTGAGACCTTTGACCACCCTGTCAGCAAAGTTGCATAAATTTCGTAAACATTCAGGTCTTAAACCCTCTTCCCACAGCCGACTGCGGCGTATCCTTCAACGGATTGTATGGCGCCGCCACTTGGTACACCGGTGCTTTCTCCGCACTATCCTGATGTTGCTCCAGAACCGGTTGTGCAGGTTGAGCATTCCTTGTCGGCAATATCTCAGGCTGAGTTGGGGTGGGATTTGTGCGTTGTTCCTCGTGCAGTCTGTCCAGAGCATCTCCCACAACGCCATATTTCGCCCAGTTGATTGGGGGCACGCGGACAATGTTTTGCGGGGCTGGGATTTGTGGGAATCTAGAGGCTGTGTTTGAGATTGGGGTTGCTGAGGTGGTGGTTGAATCGCCTTCTGCGGCGGCATCCGTAGAGTCTTTCATCGTCTCGTCTTGCTCGCTTTTGACCTCGTCTGAGGCTGGGTTTTTGAACAAAGACTCCATAGGGCCTAGAGTGGGACCAAGGATACCTCCTGTATTTGCTTGTGTCTTCACCCTCCCAGCAACCAACTCTTGTGTGAATGCGACGGGATCCTCAACTGCCAGTGCCTTCAGTTGCTCAAGGGCTTGTAAATCCTGCTTCGCCTTCGCAGCCTGCATCTGCAACAGACTTGCCGTAGATCTCAAGGCTATGCCATCCGGATTCGACTTGTCCGAGAATGGTTCTGTAGGAGGGCGAGGGATGTATACGGCGGGTTTCGGAGGCGGTGGTGTTTGTACTTTTACTTCCTTCTTCTTCTGCGGCTTTGGAGGACTGAAGGGCTTCATCTTCTTGAGCTTTTCGGCGATACCCATGGCGTTGGCAACTTCCGCTGGGACGAGCTGAGAAACAAAGTTAGCATATGTGCGTGTATAGATGGAACGGGTGGCTGTAAAAGTATACCTGCTCATAGCTGGGTCGTCGCACTGGGGGAGGCGACACTTTCGGAGGTATGCTCTGTGATATCGGGACCTCATAGTCGACAGGTTGGACCGTAGCAGGCGGTATGCTGGGCGGTACACTGGATTTGGGCGAGGGGTTATCATTTTCTGTGGGCGACATGGTAGAATCTATGGCGGTCGAAAAAGTGGCGCTAAAGGTAGATGCGGTCGGATGTATCCCCGGACGTCAGCAGTCGGAAAGTCGGAAATGAGGAAAGAATATAGGTCCCTCTTTTATGTTTGTGTGTTTGTTGGTATCGGTCTACTTGAGTTGGGAATGTACCTCCTAGACGTTCGGCCGCCTACAGAGAGGCAACCGCGGAAGGGCCAATTTTTACATGGTGGTCTAGAAGTTGCACCGGAGCGCTTGGTAATCGCGCAATACACGTTGCCTTCTATAACATGTCTTGGTTGGTGTGCATGGAGTTCCATTTGTGTTGGTTTGGATTGTGGAATGGCCTGGGATTTATCGACATTCATCGGAAGAACGCACATGCTAAGGTATACTGTGGTATCAAGATTCGCATTGCTAAATATAGTCTTCAGAGAATAGCTTCCATCCTTGAAAGCTCGCCCAGATATGGCCAAGTATTAGGCTCGGAGCTGTTCTGTATACATTATATATCGAAACAGCAAAAACACAATACGATTGGAGGATATCATCGCTGCATTTTGAACGTCAAAAAACTCGAAAGCGTCTCCATAGCCAACTACCAAGTCAGAACCGGAATGTGAAGAAGATGGGGGACTGGAGGCCATGAGTAGTCGCCCGCCTTATTGCTTAGTCTTGTCCCTCTTCTCAACAGTCGGCATGGTTGTCCAGAGAGATGGCCAAACCAGTCTCACTTCATCCATCCTATCTTCGAGACAGTACCTCAGATAGACGCCCCAAGTTAACAAATAATAGGCAGCAAGACCAGTCAGTACGTGCCTTGATAGTCAAGTCAGCATCGAACAAGTTAACAGCACGTATCACAACGATCAAACTCACCACCAAGCATGTCCTTCCAATAGCACACCCCATGGTAATCCCAGCTGTCTCCTCCACCTCCTCCAGTTGGAACAATAAATCGTGTCCAGATTCCACACCAAAAAGCCTACCCCAATCGTTCCCAGCCCACACGCGACCAGGATCCACATATTCTTGAGCGCCTCCCTCTTCCTCTCATCGATACTTCCTCTCGGCCCCTCCTTCGCCATCTCGCCCTCATCGATCCAGCTCCCATTTCTCTTTACATCCCAGTTTCCGTTCTTTCCATCATAAGGTGGCGTCATAGACCCCTTCGTAACGAGTCGTTGAGGTCGCAATTTCGTTTCCATTGTGTACATGTTTTTGAAGGAAACAATGGCGACAATGATTGCGAAGCAGATCTGGTGGAACTCTGGGTTTTGGAGAAAGTGGTAGTATCCCGAGATGAAGATGGCGAGGGAGATAACAAATGCGAGGAAAAATGGACGGGCGGTTTTGGAGAGGTCGGGGGAGATTACTGCGTAGAGGGCTACGCAGGAGCAGTAGATCATGCTAAGCTCGTCGAGGAGTTGCATTGGATCTGTTGAATGTTAAGGTTGTTTCGAGATATGATCTTGCGAGGACGAAAAAACATGACCAGGGTTGAAGGTGAGGCGCAGTTTCAGGGGAAACCCTTGTGAAAGACAGACGTACACTTCAATGTTGAATGGAAAAGGAAACTCCCAATCCCAATGAATAAATAGCTTAGATATGCCATGAAGAATACCGTGTCATGCTGGTTGCGATAACAATTCGCAAGACCTTTGTAGGCCAAGTACATGAAAAGAACATTGGTGAGGCAATTCACCACTTCGGCAGAGTAGACTGTTGCGTAATAGTCCTAATATGATAGGTAGGTCAGTAACTACGTTCACCAAGGTTTCGGGCCCATGTTGGAGGCCGCCTGACTTTGCTGGAGCACATCAATTATGGGCCTCCACTTGGCTTTCCCAGATGTTCTGACGGCTCTTTTACACAAAACGAAGAACGTCTTCTCTGGTTCCCTGCACCAGCCCTTTGCGACGCGGCGTTCGAATCGCCCAATTTCTTTTGACAGAAAATAATTCTCACCTCTTCACACCAGTTGATAGTTGAGCTAACATGTCCCCAGTAACCTTCACGCGAAGGCGGATACGGCCACGAAGGAATCAAAAAAGACATAACGATCAAAACGCCAAAAGACAGCGCTCAAGACTCCAACAGTCGCATGGAAATCGGGGAGAGCAAAGCAAGATATCGCTCCCCGTCGTGGCAAAAGTGGAAGCAGCGGAAACCATGGAAGCTACTAACGTGGAACCGACTCCGGAAGCCATCGGACGATTATGCAATGTCTATGTAAGCTGACCATCCATTCCTGATTGAGGATGGTGAGGCCGACGGACTCGGGCTTTGCTCCTTGAAACAAAACGCATCGTGTCAGGCGTGCACGCATGATGAGTTGAGGACGGGAAGATGGTTGATGAGGAGGTTGGAAGGGAGGGGGCGCCCAGCGTTTGAGATGGAAGAGCTGGGCGTTTGCTTGGAGACGCGGGAACCGCGCTAGAACTATTCTAGTTCTATCCGAGCGAAGACCCGCTCACGTGATGCTGTATTACTCGTATTTTCAAGTTCTTTTCGAGGTCGCCTGCTTGTTCGCTTACGGAGATATCTTACCTCCGTACCTCCTACCATCTCTTTCCACCGTCGTCAGACTCGTCCTTCTCCGTCTTCCGCAATTCACATCACTGGAACCCATCAAGATCCATTGCAAATCATCTTCCTGCTTCTTCACAGCATTCGAGGACGGCTCAAGCATAATCTCAAGTCAAGCCCATCGTCATTTCAAGGTTCAATTCAATAAGACTTGGATTGAATGCGTGCTCGATTAGCTGTTCAGGAGAGTTCAACATTCGAAGAGTCGAGTATCAGGACTGATCATGGGCGGGAGGACGGGTACAAGTGACCCCAACATATAGCCACAGAGGCAGGAATCCTCGTACCCAGATCTCATTGTTATTTGTCCAGAAAGGTGTGAGTGTCCCACAAACAGACCCAACTACTTCGCTAACCTAACACGAGTACATCTCACCAAATCACCATTACTGAGACTGTATGAGATCACCATTTTCATCAATATCTCCGTTCAAGTTCTCAGTCGGCAGCTCGGCTTCTCCAACTCCTTCCATAATTTCTTGTTCCAGAATATCTCCGTTCAAGTCCTCAGTTGGCAGCTCGGCTTCTCCAACTCCTCCCATGATTTCTTGTTCCAGAATATCTCCATGCAAGTCCTCAGTTGGCAGCCCGGCTTCTCCAACTCCTTCCATGCCTCCTTGCTCCAGAATATCTCCGTTCAAGTACTCAGCTGGCAGCCCGGCTTCTCCAAATCCTTCCATGCCTTCTTGTTCCAGACCACGGTTATTCATGACAGCGTTGATGGTTTCTGCAAAAAAATCTCTGATTTGACCGACACCCCCAGGAGCATCGATCCATATAGCACCGGGAGTGTCGTAAGGGTTCCTGGGACCATCTGGGATTGTTGCCAGGGGTTCTCCAATATTTCCAGGTTCGTATTGCCCGTTGTTTCTCATCATCGTAAAGTTGTTGTTTGCATCGGGGTCCGCGTCAAAAAATTGAGGGCCATTCGCGCCGGTCAAGTTTTCGTTTATCCTGGAAAACTCTTGCATGTCGATGAAGGCCTGTATTTGCTGCTGCTCATCAAGCATATTCTGCTGAAAAGCTGGGAGATCACCTTGTCCGTTGATCAGATTTCCGTTTGTCAGATTTCCATTCGTCAGATATCCGCTCCCATTAAATGGACCAGCCGTATTTGCCATATAAAGATGCCACTCGTCGAGTATCCTCCCAACCGTCTCATCTATATTCTCGGTATAAGGGACTTCCAAATCGTAAGGGGGGATCGGATTGCTGCCATAGACACCATTCCTGCTGAATGGATCTTCGCCTACTGGCCGCCCAATCTGGAACTCACGAATCTCGCCACCTTCCATTATTACCTTGAAATTGCACCGCTGACACGTAGACCTAGACACTATGTTCTCCAAATCGGGTCTGTCCTGCATACATTGTGCCATGGTCAAAGTGCCATTGCTGTTGATGACCGCCGAACACGGTCGGTACTGGAACGAATCACCCCCTGGGCGAGACCAATTGGGGTGCCCTCTAGTTCTAGGAATTATTAGTCAACTACTCATCTGTTTTGGCTTTGCTACCTTACCCATCATGTTCTTCTAGGTTTCCGCAGCTGTCCAGGTAGTGGTGAAAGCGAATACACATATTATCTTCGGGTAGTAGATTCCGTGTTTGAAAGTGAGAACGGCGAGGACCTTATGGCGAGATATATATGGTATGTATTCCTCTGATTGTTGTTTATGTTTCTGCTCTACGTTTCTTTATTAGTGAACAGCAGCGAAAGACAGCTTGCTCATCACAAAGGGCGAGCAAACTTTCGACTTTCAAATGATTGGCAAAGATGCCATATCCAGGTAGCATTCTCATATCATGCTCATGCTACGTCTTAGCTTTGACTTCCTTCTATTCAAAGAATGATCCCGACAATTCTAGCAATTCGTCAATCTCGATCTCTGACAGAACATACCAAGTTGTTCTGATATGGAAAAAGGAAGAACCTGAATTGAGTTCCACCTGGACTCCTGCTCCTTGGATTCTTCTCCTCCAACTTCAACCCTCGGGAAAGAACGCAGCCGTATTATAACCCGCCAATGGACCACCATCTTCACCTCGCTCATTGTTTCCACCCCCGAACGCCCCAGCGCCGGAACGATCTGTCTCAAAAATCACTTGATCTTGAGCTGTGAACAAATCGTCTCGCATCAAATCTTCTATTTGTTCATCGGTGAGTTCGAATCCATCAACTTCTTGCTCTTTACCACTTGAGGCATCCGCCATCATCTGATTAAATATGTCATCACTCAAAACAAATTCGGGAGTGTCTGTAGCCGGATTTGAAGCATTCGAGGAGCCGCATCCAAAACCGCACGTATTCGCTTGATCATCTGGTACGTTTCCTTCTTGTTCGGCGGTACAATGTCGAATACGATCAAGACCGCTCAAGCTCAGTTGAGTATTTGTTGCGATTCCCCCATTCCTCGAATTGCAACGCTGGTGAAGAGTCGGCGTGGGAGCCGAAGTCAGCATCCCAGCTTCTTCTATCGAGTTGAGGTCATTCATCTGGTTGATCACAGGTTCATTCGGAACGACCGCGAACACCTGACCACTTCGGACCATTGTTGTCTGGTGATCTTCTTCAACCTGGTAGTTGCATCGCTGACAAGTTGTGCGTAGGCGTACGTACTGAACAGGCAGACGACACATCTGAGGATGGACGATCCCATTCAGCACCTTTTGGCAAGGCTGCCAGTTTGGAAATCTTGCTGGATATCCGAGTGTATCTATGTTCGGTAATATACCACTGCTGGATGGAGTCAGTGCTTGTTTCCGTAAGAAAGGATAACATCGGGTGTGATACTTACCGATCGTGGTTGGCCATGTTGCCACATCCTTCTAGGATGACTTGTCGACTGTAGCACATTATCGCTATGAGCCCGAACCCTAGGTTTGGAGATTTGAATGGTGCGCAAGAATGCTGTTTTGGATTCTAGGTAAGAAACCCGAGATCCTTGTGATGAGATATGTAGACAAAGAGAAGCTTTATTCTGCCTTCTTGATGTTGGCCTGGTGTTGAGCTACTGTGTTCCTGTCATTCTTGTATTTTGTATTGTTATTCATTGTCACTGAGGAGGCAGGTGTCCATCAGCGCCTGCTGAATGACATCGCCAAGTGCCTAACAGTACGACAGATGGGTCATTCTCGACCCATTCTTCTTTTTCCTGTCAGCCATGTCCCCATCCTTCTTACCGGTAGGATCTGAAGTCCGATCCTCTTGGTCGAGAATTGGAGAACAAACTCGCTGGTTGTCCACAGGTGGATGGCCTGCGACGTGTCAGCAATTGGAGTTTTCTTTCCGACAACCGTCCAAGAATTAAGTAGTCTCTTGGTTGGAAGTTCACGAGGATTGTTTGCCAGAGTCACCTGAGGCGGTCGCGATAGTGCTGGTGCTGACGACGGAGTTTGCGCCACATCAGGAATGGAAGGCTCCATGCCCTCAAGATTCTTGATTTAGTGAAGAATAAGAAAGAGATTGGAACTTGGGAGGAGAAAGTCTAGGTAGGAAAGTGCTTTCAATCTCTAAAAATACAACACAGCGAGGATTAGGACATACAGAAACGCGGACCTGATCGAAAAAGACCCCATCCTCTGCGTTAGAACTAGAACTAGTATTAGAAGCAACTCGGCACCAAAGCTCAACGCATCCTTCACAGGGAGAACATATTTGCCATCACCCCAAACTTCTTGCATGACTCGACAATCACGACGCTGCTCTATCTCGTACAGGCCATTCAACAATCCGCCTAAATTGGGGTGCCAAGAGGTCCGCAGATTTAGACTTCCTCGCTAGCGAACCGTCCTCGGCATGCTCGCCCTACCAGTAGGCGAGAGGGCGGGAGCAGGGTTAATTCAGGGTCACGGTATAATTCCCGGGAAAGAAATAGATTGCAAGCTAGGAGGCGAGATTATAAGCGGGGTTTCTACTTCCTAATTAGGATAATTATATAGGATACTCTCTCTCCCGCCTTAACTACCAAGCGATACAGCGGATGCCAGAATTTATACTTTTCTCCAACGGCGGATAGGAGCCCTCCCGCCGAGTCGCCCTAGCCTTACTCGTCCCCGCCGCGGACTGTTGAATGGCCTGATCTCGACGCTGCTCTATCTCGTATAGTAACAATCAAAATCATACTTCGTTTCTTCTTGTA
Organism: Venturia pyrina ICMP 11032; assembly: GCA_000738655.1. NCBI lineage: Eukaryota > Fungi > Ascomycota > Dothideomycetes > Venturiales > Venturiaceae > Venturia > Venturia pyrina. The sequence goes on along the minus strand of JEMP01000079.1, from coordinate 46,857 downwards.
TTCCTACAAAGTAGCAGCACCTGTCCGGGCGCGATGGACGAGCGAATAATCACCGTCATCGAGTTCCCTGTACGATATCCGGAATCCAATCCAATCCCGTAGATCCTCCAATCGTGCGTCCACGGTCCAGTCGACAACGGGACCCAGATAGGAAATTCCGGGTTCAAAGGTGAAATTAAATGCTCTTGTGTTTTATGCCACTGTTCTCGCACGGAAGGGAATTGGGCTGGATCCCGGAGCTTAGGGGATGGTTTAGGGCTTGGAGAAATAGGTTGGGAGGGCTGGACCAACGAGGTTTCTGTTTGATGCCGATATCTTCTGTGGCGAGATGGACTGGAGGAAATGGAACTGGAAGCCAAACGGCTTGGTGCTGAGAACAGGGGTGCAGAGGTGACTTCTTTTTGATGGTGACGGATGGGACATGATACGTGCAGATGATGTGAAAAGGCTTGGATTGGATGGACTGCGATCAAGGGATATTCACCGGGCACCACTGGATACCAAGATCAAACAACAGGTACTTTGTTCATGCTTCGGATTATGGATGTGACCAACATATATACATAAAAGATAGGGTATGCCAACATCCATCAAAGCAGTAGAAAAAATAGCGCATCAAATGGTGTAGAATTCGTTCATCCGAAGAACCCCTTGGAAAATGGTTTCGCAAAAATAAAATTCGCCAGCGCCATCCCCTCGGCCTCGCCATCAGCATGATTATTATCGGGTCGTCTGCTACGAATTAGTGAAATCTCACAAAATTAAAGCCAGTAGAATTCCTCTTGACTTTAACATGGATGGCTAAACTCACAGTCGGTGCTTCGTCAAGTCATATTCGCTCGTAATGTAAACTTTGTCTCCTTTCTTGATAGGAACAGCTGTGTCGCAAGGGGTATACGCTGTGATGGTCTCCCATTTCTGGCCATCAAGACCGGTCCCGGAGCCGCCTTCACTTCCATAGAGAGCCTTCGCCTCACAGATTTCCTTGCCATTGAGGAACACCTTGATGTTGACGGCGCCATCGTGAACACTGTTATGCGTTAGCTGAGGTTTGATGAAGGAGAGAGAGGTCGCGTCTTACTGCGGCGTAAAGTTGATGAAATAACCATTGTCAATAACATTCCATTCTTCGCCCTTATACGTAATTGCCTTATCCTTCGGCGGGTGAAGTATCCCTTTATCTTTGTCCGCGCAGGCATCAGCGGTAAGCGCGCCTAATCCAACATCGAGTAGATCCGCAGCTTTACCAGGGACCCATTCAAGATCGAGAGTGAAGTAAAGATCCTTCTCGACGGGGTCGTAGTTGACGATTTCGGAGGTGAGGTACATTTTTCCACCTTTGCCAATCCAGTACCCGGCTTTGACGTTACTACCCGGCTTGGGTGAGAAGGGATTACCGGATCCCATTGAGCCGCCCCCGCCGACGAAGACAGACATGCCTAATTGCCGTTTCGAGATAGGTGCGGAGCGTCGGGAATGGCCACCGTGAGACATGCCAGCCATGCCTCCTGCAGCAGGCATCGGTGCCGTGCCAGCAGCAGGAGCGCCAGCGGCCGGTGTTGTGGTCCCACCAGGAGACTTCGGTCCCATAGCATTCATTGGAGGCATCGGCGAGAGCACAGCTCCATTGGTACATCTGGGAGGGTTGACAGGGGGCATCATCTGACCCTTTCCACTCAGATCAGCGAGGATGATATGGTGAGTGTAGACTCCATTAGCAACATCAGCTTGTGTTCCGTCCTTGTAAGCAAAGTTGGCCATGACTTTGTAGACTGTACAGTCCTTGCATGGTGGTTCAATTCCTCCACCAGGAGTGTCACTGTTTGGATCAAGCTTCATTCCGGAAGTGCTCATGCCTGTCGGTCCATGAGTGGCCTATTAATCGGTCAGCCATTATTCACATCGCAGTTGAATAGGCTCATACATTGCTCGCTGGTAGCTTGAAAGGGCCATACATGTATATCGCCCGAGTCGCTTTGGGATCGTACACTGGGGTCAACGTTTTGAGAACAGTCGCTTGTTTTGATGTTCCCATGAATGAGGTCAGAAGGTTTCCAAGTTGTCTCTTTTCTACTTGTCCATCAGCATCTCGTGTAAAAAGTGTCCAAATACCGGAGTGAGCATACCCAGATCTTCGGCTGGAAGCGCGAAGGCTTCAGCGACGAGAAGAAAAAAAGGAATGAGTACCTTCATCGTGATTTGCTGACGGGGTTAACGAATGGTGGAACGTGAAAGAATGACCGGAAAGCACCACTCCAGCGTTGGGGAAATAATCCAAGTCTTTTATGCCCTCACCACAATTCAGACTTTACCACGCCACTAGCGAAGCATTGCTCGATACAACAACTCACATTCTTGTCAACTCCGTGCTTTCCATGGAGTTGCAATCAACTTCAGGAAAAGGAGTCAAGACCCTGAATGCATCCGGTTGCCACCGATATTAATCGAGTAAGAAATCTTGAATGATTGGTCAAATGCTTTTGCTACAAAAAGCAGATTAGGTGTTTTTCTGAATAATGTTGAGCCCGGAGCAACGTGCCGTTGGATCTATTATGACTCGTGAGTGTGTTTCGGCTGAGGATCTGGGGAGAGGAAGATCTACCAAATCCATGGAAGAGATCCGGGGCTCCAGTAGTGAACAGACTGAAGGGCCGAAGTGGGATGTATGCATATCTATAGCTTAAACCTGAACTCGACGGGACCACCGATCAGTAGCGGCATCTTTTTGCGAAATGGATTAGTAACCCTGATCTTATCTTTTTATGCCGCGAGCCGTAGGCCGTAGCAACTACTGAGGACGAGGTTTTCAACAGTTGTGCGGACAAGAAAAGATTCGGCAAGGTTCCGTGGAAGCTTGGATGTTTTGTTGGACAGCGCCCCCGGATCGCAGCCTTACTGCTATAGCCCAAACAAGGCTTAGCAAAGCTTGATCGATGGCCAGCCACTCTTGAAACGGAACGTGGAACCACAGCAGAGACTACCATGTATATGGATTTGAACATGGACCTTAGTGAATCCCCTCGTCTAATCGATGATTTACCACAGGACGAATACATAGTACACGCAGTGGTATACAGTAGGTCCCGGGCAGAGTCGAGCGCTTCCTGTTACAGTTAAATTTCTTTAGCTCTGTCAAAGTCAGGCCATTCTAGGCCATTCTAGGCCGACTTTGAAGGACAGAGCCCTCAACGAGGTCTTTCGTCCTGTCGAAAAAACCTAGCACGGAACCTGTTCAGAGATAAAGTGCTCGGCACTGCCCGAAAGGTACTAGAGTACGATTGCGCAGCTAGCGTTTTCTTAATAGAGGCAATACCAAAGAGTGTTGTATTTTCCAGGAAGAGACCTGCTCAGAGCTACCAAGTCCAGTATGGAACCTTTTTCTCGTATCACCGAACATAATCTCCAAGGTCAAAGTTCTTTGACCGAACATACCATAGTAATCTCCAAGGTCGAAGTTCTTTGACCACAAACGTACCTAGCGTATTGACTTGCTAGAGTGACAAATGATCTAGGGTAGGGATTGATCAGGTTTGCCAGCAACAACTTGACCATCTTAGGCATGGAAAAAGTTTGTATACGGGAAAAGTCCCTGAATCTATTGTCACTCTAGCAAGTGAATAATACGGTACTGCGTGATTTGGTCGTTGGTAGCAGAGTTGCGTGCATGTCGAATGGATGCGGATTTCCCGATAGAATCAGTCGCTCGTCAAGTCTAGAAACGCGATAGCGGTGTTAGGCTCTCCAGGTGTCCCTCGTCTCTTCTGCTTGCTCTTCAATAGCGGTCTCGAATGTGTTGGTGCTGCTTCTTTTGATTTCTCTGTTCCACCTTTCCAGTCCTCAACAATCTTCTCAAGCCTGCTCCTGATTTTTTGCCTCGCATCGTTTTGCTTCATTCCATGGCGGAGGAGTTCATCGTAATTAGTCAGCTTGTGTCGGACAAACGCTCGTACAGCCAGATTGATTGATTCGTCGAACGGAATTGTCGCAGTCCGTCCGACTCGACCACTTCGTTTCTTCAAAGTATGACTCAAGATGTCGGAGATCATGTCGCGCGGTATGTTCGGAAAGGAAACAACAATTTGTTCCTCGGCCTTGTGATTGAGACGAGCATCCTTTGCCGCGACTGCTGCTTGCCGGGATGTTTTGGTTTCCTGGTGTGCGGCAAGGACGGAAGCGAAGATGGTGCGAGGGACCCGAATGCCCAGGTTTCTCTTCCTGTGGTCTTGGACTACATAGAGCCTCTCTCCTGCACAATGGGTCTTCTTTCGGCTGCATTTGTCAGGTTGTCATGGCTTAAAAGTCTTGATCACGTGTGTCATACCAGTTCGAGGTTAGGTAAACGTTTCCTATTAAGCGTCAGCGTCGTCTTCCTGCCAGCCGGATCCTTCTTTCTTGTACGAACCTTTACGAACGAACATGTAGCCTTCCGGGATATGTGTTGTTGGTGATACCACGATTTCATGGTTGTTCGATGACATTAGATTGAATCGCGAGCTTTACAAACCGAGCGTTTGGAACCTAAAGAGCCGAGACTCGAAGATGGAAGTATTGATCAACAGAGCACTAGGATAATCAGAACTCTAATAAGTGTTGATGGAATGTTTCCCATTGTCCGCCCAAAAGAATGCTGAGCAAAGGAGTGTTGCTACTTATGTTGCTCATGAGCCATCGAAGCCCGTTGCCCCTGATAGACTAATGAAATTCCGCAATGTGAGAGTCCATGGCAAGCGTGTTGATGAGAATGATGAGTTCGTGATGGGATGGTGAAGGATCGACGGTGTGAGCTCGAAAACAAAATGTGGCGAGGAGAGTCCCAAATTGGACGTCACGTGGTAGATTCTGTGATGGGGAATAGACTAGTATACATCTCCCCCAGTCAAGGCCTCTATCGGATATGCCATTGACGAGCGAAAACTGTAGGCTCATCAATCACTGTTGGCCAAGATCGGGATATTGAATTGTATACAGGTCTCGCGGCCATTTGATCGAACTGTTTGGGAGATCTTTGAAAACTTTAGAAGGCTTTGGCGGAAAGATACAACCAGATCAAGTCAGTTGGAGTTCGATTTTGGCTGGACCGGTTTGCCTGTCTTGGGCCGAGAAACCGAACTGTCAATTCATGACTCTTACGATCTTGGTGGAGAAGCAAGTGACCTCCTCAAGTACCATCACTCAACTTGGGACGGATATCATTCATTTCCTGGCGGTTCAACGAATTACAATCGCCAGCAATCATACCATATCGGTCATGTTGAGGAAGACTAAAAGATACTGTGGCGGTGGAATGGAGGAGACAAGGCAAGACCCCGTTTTGCTGCTAGACGTCTACAAAATTGCTTTCATCTTCGGAGCAGCCTTCGGTCTCAAGATGCTCTGCTGCGTCATACAAGCCACCATTTTGCCCTCAGCATCCCACGTTCTGGCCTCAGAGTAGGTCCTCCCTTCTCCTGCATGGATCGTCATCATCTCCTTGAAGTGCCATCGACACAAGTCAACCTTGTTAGAAAATATTCTCAGCGAGAAGTCCAGACTCGAGCACGCACCAGCATCCTCGAGAAACATATGATTGTGCGAGAGTGGTATGAAAGATATTGCACCATCCATCCACCAGGTCAGGCCTGCGATTTGATCACTTTCGCTTTTAAGAGGCGCTTTGGATCGCGCCCAGTCTGCTGATGTTTTGTTGACGAACGGAATGTTGTCTTGGGTTGTAGGCAGATCCTTCGCTATACCGTAAAGGTTCTGCGAGAAGATGCTCTCTGGCACAGCTCTGCCTTCAAAGAAGCGCGCCATCAAGCCGAAGACGAAGCTTTGAATCTTCGCTTGCTTCGGCGTGATCTTTCCCTGTCTGATCAGAGTCGAGTTCGCTTCATCTCGTGTTGGGCTTGCTTCCACTGCATGACTGTCAATTGAAGTCGCCTGGTCCGTTCTCTAATATCCAATTTATGTCTCAAAATAAGCTTTTCCGGCTCAAGATCAATATCGATAAATTTCTGGCGAACGTTTGTAGATCATATTACCACAAAACTATCGACATTGTTCATGGTTTATGATGTCGATCCAGAAGTAGATATGGGATGAACTTACAACTACTGTATGTTTTCGTTGGGGGAGTGGTGTATTCTAACAACGATGCTGGTTCCTGCGTCTGAAAATCCGCAATCATTACGGCGCATTTTCGTCGCGTACCGTCATCCTGTTCCTGGCTCATCTCTACGAGACGTGTGGCAAACGTCCTTGTATCTCTCAGTCTCGTCACCTTGGCGAATATCTGACGATCGTCCGTCGCTGGTCCAAGATAGTTCCCCGAAACCGAATACGCATGGTATTGTGGCCCAACGGTCTGGTAGGCTGCGCTAACGCCTATTGCAATCGTGCAGCCGCCATATGCAATATTAGCCGCATTGCCCATTTTATCCGGAAAGAAGACGGAAACGTATTCATCGTCCGATGATTGTTTGACGGCGACCTGTTCGGCCAGAGTTGAGGCTTTGTTTAAGGAAGACATGGTATAGATCGGAGCGAAAGACCAGTGAGCTGAAAGAGAAGCTGGGCAGCAGGATGTGGGTGTAGATTCAATGTACACAGATTCCGAGAATGACAATCATCGATGGAGAAGGTACGTGGGAGGAAGAGGATGGGACAGAATAAACCTAGAAGGCAGCCAGACAAGAACGAGAGACACGCCAATATGTGAGCAGGACCGCAGCAGACCTTGTATCCGGAGCCGATTAGCGGCTCAGTGTGCCGAAGGAGCGAGGGATTCAGGTCTCTGTTGTTGCTGACGGGATGGTTTACTGATCATGCTGGGAAAGAAAGGCTACAGCCGAGGTGATGTTTCTCGGCAGAAGTCCGGCGGTTTCAATTCGGGACTAGTTCTACCTCCGTACCTTCATGTGAACACTTTGTATACCTAAGGTACTCCCATTACCAACTCCAAGTCTCGACCATCACGAATTCTTTCTCGTTATTAAGGTCTCAAGAAACGTAATTTGCATCTTGCAGTCCGCCAAGGCATGGCTCTACACACGATCGTAGCAGTCAATCAGTTGTTGGTCGTGAAAGCATTCAGTGTCTCGCTTCTCAGGTTGTAGGTGACTCAAACTACTTTGTCCAGGAACTAACCTTAGGGAAATATCTCGTTTGGCTTCATGCTTCAGGTGGGACCATGTTGAAAGCATGAATTGCAATGAGTACTGAATTAGAATATATTGTACAAACTCAAAGTAATCCATTTGACCATGGATCATAACGTGGCTCAAAATAGGCTCAGGGTCTCTCAGCCATCCCAATGTATTTGCGTATACGCAGATCCATTGCGCAACAGCCAGAGAAATTCAACGCCACATCCCAGACACCAATATCTGGAACATTCCGCCCATCCCAAAGCATCCGAAGAGCCTCAGATCATTCCGTGAACGCCAAATTCCGATCGCCAAATACTGCATATCCTACACCCGTCATTATCATCACCATCTTTCACCAAACACCAAAGCTCCTTTTCCTCTCCTAAATGAAGACACTATCATCACCCCTGTCCTCTTCGGCGAATTGTTCCTTACCAACCAATCCATCAGTAGCCTCCTCATTGAGCCTACCAGGGTATCTAGCTTCACGCTTAAGACGGGGGAGAGCACCACTGTTTGCGCCTTCAGTGTGGGCTCTAGCTTTGACATCATCGGTCAGAGGATGATGGACACCATCATCAGTCAGAGGCTGAGAAAGACCAGCATCACCAGCATCTCCATGTTGAGCGCTCATTTGACGAGAGGCTCGGATGCTGGCCTGACGAGCCACGCCAGCGTGCGCAGCGATTGCGAGACGAGTTGCCCAGGATGGATCGTGAGCAGGGACGGTGTCGTAGGCACTTATGAGACGAGCGGGATCACGTGCTGGGATTGGTGGAGGCGGGAAATCAGCTGAGGAGGTTTGATTGAGGTACTCTGTGAATCCTTTCTCCATGTAGGTATTGTAGTCGGTACCGGCTGGTATGTATGTGGGCTGAGTTGCACCTCTTGTAGGAGTACCGGCATGGTGGGCGCCATCGTTGATTCCTAAAGGTGTGCGCGAAGCTGTAGGTATAGCGGCGTTTGAGCGTTTATGGCCGTGACCCTTACCCATACTAGGTGAACCCATGTGAGAGGTGCGTTTGCGGATGTGCAAGGAGCCCATGGGAGTGCTGGATGTTGGGGATGGGTCGTTCTCGATTCCAAGATGCATGTGTCGTGAGTTTCCATTATCGAACGGTGTCTGTAGTGGTCCGCCAACCATGGAATTGCCTTGCTTCCGTGGCGTGCCGCCGTTCTCGGATTGCGAATAGATAGACGAGGTCTTGCGACTTAGTTGCGGCCCGAGGAAAGAGCTGTGTCGGTTTCCCTCGAATCCATGGCTCTCGTCGTTCAAGGGCGAGTCTGAATATTGGGTCAAGCGCGTGGATGCAGCGACATCAGGAAAGACGAACGATGTCTCCATCAGCTCCATAGACGGAGAAACAGCTGGCGAATTGGCGAGTTGTACACGGTCAGTCGCAAGGGTAGGCATCGATCCACCACTTGCGACCCTACTGTGTTGCGAGGAGAACGGGTCCAGGTTCATGGATGATTGTCCGTCATCGCGGATGCCCCAAGCTTCTAGGGTCCCATCTAGCAATCGTGGCTCTGTCGGAATCATGGATGAAGATCCGGGTGGTGACGTGGCGAGTAGAGCCTGTTCCTCCTCGTCCTTAAGGTTGTCAACCTTGGGCGCCGCTCCAGCCGAGTCAAGCCCACCAGTCTTCTTCACCTCAACTTCTTCTGTCTTGTGAGCCTTTTTGACAGGCGATTCCGGTTCCACATCTTCGTTGGTCTTCTTCTTCAACTCCTTGACCCCCTTCTTAATCGACCCACTGATACTCCTACGAATCCTCTCAGTCCAGCTATCACTCTTCTTGTGACCGCTTGAGCTTGCTCGACCTTTGAAGGACTCTTTTGATGCGGTCAGATTATTGAAAGCTTGGGCAAGTGCTTTGACTTTAGAGAGAGGCTTTGACTCAGTGCTGGGGACACGACTTGAACCGCTTGTTTGGCGAGAACGACATTCGGAAGAGGCGCTGGCAGTGCGAGTTTCGTCGGAAGTGATGATAGGCAAGTCGCCGCGGATGAACTCGTCACTGAGCGTGAACGAGGATGACGGTGGTCGCATAGATCCATCTGAGACTTGACAAGCAGTCGAAGAACTCTCTTTACTGACATTTGTAATGCCCGCTGCCGCTCTGGCCAAGAAGTTCGCCTCGAAATCAGCAAAGTGGGAATTCATGTCTGGCGTCGCCTCTGGAGCCTCACATTCTGGACGAGGTGCAACCACACTACGTTCTGATTGCTGTGCTGGGTAATGGCTCTGCGGAGAGGAAGAGGTACTCAACACGTCACTGAAAGTGACCGACTTACGACGGTTGCCTGCGCTTGGCTTACGAAAAGCAGAAGATGGGGTTAGTGGTGGCAACGGCGACTCTGAACCTCCTGTTCTATTTAGTAGGTGCTGCTATTGAAGTGTCTTCCTCTTGACTTACGATCATGACTTGCTCCCTCACCTCGAGGACCGCCTGGAGACTTTGTGGGCGTCTTGCTGTCTTCTGGGCTGGAACTTAACGCCGGCGGGCTTTTCTTCGCGTCCTGAGACTTCTCGATCATGGAGTACGGAGCTGGAGAAAGCATGATGTTAGCATTTACTCTCTTGTTAGAGAAGACACAAGATGAGCGTTGAGCAGCAAGAGCGGCCCGATGTCGATGTTGGTGTTGAGCTTGAAGTTGAACGGAACGGGCGACGAAGTGAAGTCAGACAGTCATCAGGGTAACACTCGTCATGTGGCCAAACATTTGACGCGTAGGTGGAGCGAGCGTGTAATTGTTTTGATAGTGGTCAGGAATTGAAAAGTGTTGGGAACCACAACCCCAAAACATCACAAGAAATCGCTCGAGTCTTGCCTGCCATGATGCTCCGAGCTCTTTGCAATGAACATCAATGGACATCCCGTAAGGGGCAGGCAAGATTGAAATCGAGTAGGGAGATTCTTCGACGCTCTGATATTCGAATCCAGACGACCGAGCTTCTTGTTTGAGACTCTGTTTAAGATCGATATTGATGGTTTCCATGAATGATAGCACATCTTGTGTCCCTCTCTTGGCGACATACATTTACGGTCTTGTGGTTGATATCGAGGAGCGAAGAGCTGAGTAATGCGGATTGCATGGTTAGCGAGCCGCAGTTGTTTTCCCGTACGTGAAGTGTCCCTGCAAACGCCCATGTACGCTCGCGGGCTGTCGCAAAGATGAGCAGATCAAAGCTCGGGGCTAATCGAAGTGCATTCGTACAGTAGTGTCATCGATTCAGTACCGTTCCAACCCTTGGATGTGGCCGAATAATCTATGGGGTTGGAATTGTATATCTATGTGGACGATGAAATACTCACCGATGCCGATCTTCAATCAGGAAGGTTAATTCGGATTTCAGGCTTTGATAAAAACAAGAGGGTAGTCATGGTTGTATCCATAAAAATATCTTGTGAAGAGCATTCACAGAAGAAGTAAACTCAAGTGTCACGAATCGAATCCTCCATTCGTTTTGGAGTTCCTCCATTCGAGATCGATGTCGACAGATTTCTCGCAATCTAATATCGGAATCTCACCAGGAATCTACCATTGTTGATCTCCAGTTGAAAGCGCTTATCAAGGTTGAAGATCTTGCTGCCAGGCAGACTATGGCCCTGCCGAATTTCAATCGATTCGCGTTTAGGCTGTTATTGAACGATCATTAGTCATATCCTCCAACGCCAGGGTATACCGATATCAAAGCAAATGTCAACTCAAAATCCGGTTCGCATGTGCGTCCCTTCTCTCCTTCCACATCATGTTTAGAACTCCGTATCTTGTGGTACAGCCATACTCTTTCTTAATTGCCTCTCCCTCTGACCAGCCTGTAGCTGCAACCGCTCGATCGCAAAAGTCAGTCGCTCCTTCTTTTGCCTTAACTGCTTCATTTTCATTATGTCCAGTCCTGTCAAATTGGCCTTGCCATCACCGCCCACATTTCCACTGGTAGGCTTGGTGAAGCTTTTTGCGCGTCCTCTGCTCGTAGGTCGCGCAGAAGAACCAGAATCAAGTCTTCCTTGCTGTAAATCGTGCTTAGCGATGAGAGACTGCTCGCGACGCTCTAATTTATCGAGGTATGTGGCTACGCGCGTCAGGAGGGATGTAACTTCGGGCTGTATCTCGGAGAGGAGGGCGGATTGAGCAGACCGAAGAGATGGTTCTGAGATGAGCTCGAAGTGCTGCTTATACATTAGCTATTCCCTGCTCCTAGAGTTCTAGGGGACATCAGAGCATGAAGGAGGGGAGTTATAGACATACTCGTGTAGTTTGCAGCACCTTTGCTAGCCGTGGGAAATCATTGACGCCTTGGTCAAGAGTGCGTATGGAGGAAGAAAGAGTGCCGATTGTCTCTCTCAGCGAGGAGACGCAGCCTTGGAGGGAATGTGCCATGTTCGCTTGATTGTCTTTTCTCACAAGAATTGTTGTTGATGTTGATGTTGATGTCCAGAGTCCAGTATACGCGTAAACTCCACTTTAACCCGTTTGCTGTGCGGGATCTCTCTCCAGAGGTATCTTGGCTTCCGGCTTCAAACGACCACAGCAAAGTCACTCCCACGACAACTCCAACCATACACACCCTCCACGCAATCACGATACTCCCCCTTCAAGCGCAAGAATGAGTTACTTTGGACGCAAATGGCCTGTGCCAGTCGGTGAGCTTGGATGTTGCGCAATGCCTGGCCGACCCCGGAACTGACTTTTCGATAGCTCAACCTATGTGGCCATTCTACACTGCCGGTATGCGAACACCGTTCCCCTCGCTTTCAATCAAATGTTATTCGTCGCATCGCGATGGAAAAGAGATGCAAGACATGGATTCGAGGAAATGGACGGCATTGGGACATTTTGGACTTCGAGACGGAACATTGGACAATAGCTGACGAATTGAATAGGCGTTGTCATCCTCTACGGCATTAACTCCTTCTCCGGCGTCCTCGCTAGCAGTACGTTTCCTGCAAACCCGATGCTGATCAAGTAGACACGATACTAATGATTGTAATAGCCGACGAATTCAAGAATGACCCCCGAAACCCAGCTGCGAAGGCAAACAATCCGGCAGGCGGACACTAAGCTCGTATACTCTCGTGCAAGAATTTAAGACTGCGACATGGACAGTGGATGATATTGCCGGATGCTGATGGTCGATGAGAAAGAAGGCAGATGTCTGTACATACTACTAGACGGCTTGTGGACATTCAAAAACTCTAAAATCTTCCGCTCTTCAGCTACTTCGCAACTCATGTTGGATGTGATATGCTTTGGCAAGCGACGTGGAGATGGCGAACGAATTGACGGGTTCGGTGTTCAACTCTTTATTCGCGTTCACACAGTGTCAAGCTATTCAAAATGGCAAACGGCATCTGTCTGGCTGCTAGACCAGATTGCGAAGCGATCAACTCCTACCAATCTCATGACTATCCATCCACGATCCAAAACTACCAGAGCCAACCTGGAAGAGATTTCTTCTTGTGGGCCTCGCCATCCTCCAGCCAAATTGACGATGTTTGTATGTGGACACGTCATTCGCAGCTTTTGCTACTGATGCAGGCAAAGCCCTCGCTGTCGAAAGCTAGCTTACCGCGACGATGCTACGTTGCGCCACTCATCGCGTGAATAGGAGCCAGATCCAATGGAGATGTGAAATAAACACGTCCCAAGCAGCACCGACGATAGACACATGCAGAAAGTGAAACCGTCGATCCATGCTCCGTGTTCTTCGCGGTGAGTTTAGTTTAAACATCAGAAACAGTCTATAACTTGCGCTGATGATCACATATGTAGCTGGCGTTGTGGGAAATGCCTGAGCTGATTCCTTTGTTGATGATGAAAAGGTTTCCAATTATGTCGATGGCGAGTATATCCATCACTAGATAACTGACAATGAGCGCGTGGATATTTCCCCACGTGTCGAGTTGGCTTGCATTACGCCTTGTGGGTGATATTGGTTTACCTTATTTGGGTCCTCAGCGATGTATTTCACAGCGACAAGGGATCTCGTGGTTTGTTGTATATCCGTACTTCTTGGTCCTCTAGATTATCAGGTTGATGGTGTTTTTATAGCATACCTGTGCCTGCTTCCGCATCTCCAGCTTCCAGGTAGCTTCTTCACCACAGTAGACCGCCCTTATCCGGTCCGTGCCTTCTTCGACCAGGTACCACATATTCCACCCGTCCGGGTTTTCAAATAAATATAGTCCTTACCAGCTCTTTATGAAGTTCAAGAGCACCCGCGCCAGCCATTTGGACTAAGAGCTGCGCTTCAGTATTGGTACGTGGACCTTCTGTTGGATGATATAGCTCTCATGTCTTGGCTGCCGGTCTGCGTGGGATCATTGGGACATGGTTGATTGCAATTTCAAGGACGAATGATAAGGGTAAGGAGAGATGCTTATGTTAGTGAAGATGAATCTCTTCAGGGTGTGCCGATGATCGTTGACAGTTTTACGACGTTTGACTAGATGAGCGTCATTGGATGTTTGTACTTTACTCCTCTGCGATCGTTTCTCTGCTCTTGCAAGCCATATTGAGGAAATGTGCTAACAATCCCACAGACCCATGTCCGTGTATCCATCAAATGCCTTGGTACTACAGCAAATGCCCTTGAGAGGGCGATTTTATAGCCCTTAATAGGTGCGTCTTTCTCTGACATCTGTCGGTCAACTACCACTCGAAAGGCTATCCCGCTTGTATCCTCGAGCTTACGTTGAGTATCAACAGATTCATTTCTCCTTCTTATTCCTCACAAGCCAGCTCTTCTTGCTGTGTCCGAGCGAAGGAGCAGAGGATAGGGGACTATATGTACCACACCACACCTTTCCCCATCTTCATCTTCACAATCCTAACTCCGAACCGAGTGCATGGTGGGATTCGCTATCCACTTCGACCATGTACCATCTACCAGCACCCCTCGCCCGATACTTTCCAAGGAAAAGGATTCTTCTAGAAACACTGACGAATGATTTGAGAAAGGGAGCGATGGTGGTGATGATCGTGACTCATGAAGGAGACGATAATCGTTAGCCACTGATGACGTCTGCTCTTGTTATCGATTCTACAGAGTGCCCTAGTCAATATATTTACCACTTCTAACGCGCGAGCCCAAAACCATTTTAGCACATCAGGACAGCCATATACTCAAACCTCCTTTTCGTGCCCTTGAGCTTAAAAGGCCATTCTGTATAGATAGCGAATTGCTAAAGGTAAATTGATATCCGCTGCTACCCTTGCCTCCAAGATCCACAATTCGTAGTCGTGAGCCCGCCGATATTCGGGTAACCTCGAGGCTCTCTTCTATTTATATGCCACGCCTTCACTGCCATCAACGACGCCCCATAGAAAGGCAAAGGCAAGAATGCCATCTACTACAATAAAGATGCAATGAACTTCAAGATCGACGCAGAAACAATTTTTCCTTCAAATTTGTGTTCATCAGTGCCAACGGATCCCGTCAAGGATCTGGTAATGATGATCTTCACCATCTATTGAAAGTAGGGGCGAGCGGGATAAGTGCCGTGAAATCACTAATGCCGCTTCAAGTCTGTGTCTCTGCGGCTTTATCATTGCCCTTCTTCGAATTCATCCATGGACCAGGCGCGACACGCACTATCAAAATCAAAAAAATGGGGATCAAAGCGTGTGGTGTATGCTTCCATGTTCCCATCGTTGTTGCTTTCAAAGTCATTTTTTGCTCCGCTATGATTTTGTAGTCGGCACTTTCAGCTTCTCGATTTTATTGGTAGAACCACCAGATTGATGGCATTCGACATGGGTAACATGCCTTGGATACTGTATCTGAAAAGAACGTACAGTATGTTGGTATATCTGCCCAACTTGCAAACCTTCCATTGGACCTTGTGAATTCCTGATTCTCCATAGAAATCCATGTTGGTGTCTTCCTCGCTCTTCAAAATTGAAAAGATGCAAGCTGGAGAAATCGATTTGGTGTTCGGAGGGGGCGTTTGTTACGACCGAGCAAGGCTGACAGGGTGTTTCAGCCTCGCACCGATATAAGAAGTCATGTCTACTAGTAGCACAGTGGGGACTGCTATTCTGTAGCCCTCTCGCTTAGCTTCCAGTAGCCCAGAGGGCTACAGAATAGCAGTCCCCACTGTGGTAGGTTCGTCTGTTGCTTCGATGCTCAGTTTCTGAAGGACTTCGTCAAGTCTTGACTACCTTGCGCGGGTTGGCGCAGAGAATTAGGGGAGTCCAATCGGCCAGAGTATCTCACTCAGAGTTCAAGATGATCAGTCTGACATAGGCCAATCACCACTTTCGACCCGGAGGATTCAGATTGTAGGCTATCTGCGGATCCAAGACGAATAATTCCTACTATCATTAGCAAACTACATATAAAAGGACCGAGTTAGGTGTCCATAGGATCCAGATTGGAATGACTGCAAGAAGAG
Source organism: Venturia pyrina ICMP 11032 (assembly GCA_000738655.1). Lineage (NCBI taxonomy): Eukaryota > Fungi > Ascomycota > Dothideomycetes > Venturiales > Venturiaceae > Venturia > Venturia pyrina. The sequence goes on along the minus strand of JEMP01000079.1, from coordinate 31,325 downwards.
CGAAGGCATGTGTCTGTTCATAGCTCAGAGGTGAGACGGAGAAGATTAAAAATCGCGGAGCATAAAGTGAAGGCAAGTCGAGACCCACGTCCGAAACTTCGATTCTGGTGATGATGCTCACCAAAAGCCTCAATCATCGTGTTGCTGGCTATCATTTTCTCGCTCTGATGGCCAGGGATCCTAGATCCTCGGGACACTTGTACCTCAAACCTATGCAGCAGAGTACAAACCACGAGATCGCGCGTGCTATTGCTTTTGTTGTTGTTGGTGTTGCCTGTATCCATCAGCTCTGCCCTCTTTTGAATGTGATGCTACCTATTCACATGCTCCAGCTCCAGTCCAAATCTTCTGCCGAGCCTAGCCATAAGACAGCATATCACAAATCGCCACATGTATGAGACTTGCGTTTGACATGAAAAGTAACCCCTCGCTCATGGCTTCTTAAGCACCAGAATAAGAGACAGACCTTCAACGAACAGCTTGTGTCCTCGATGATGTGTCTACGCTGGCTTCTCAAGTTCCTATCTTGTTTTCCGACTTTCTCGCGTGTTGAAAACGGGTGCGGTAGACTTTTAGCTTGGTATGTCATACACTCGACTCGTGGATAGATGATGATGAGCACCATTCTTTCTTACCGCCTATGATGAATGCCATTTTTTCAACCCCAAAATATGGATGTCCAATCTCTGCTTCACAGAAACACCATACACTTTGAGACACAATAGACTCCGAGAAATACGCGCGAGTATCGCCGCATGGCCGACCAAAGAGCATATCATCCTGTCTGAGACTGAAGACTAGGTAGTTCTGACCCATTCACGCATCTTAATCCGCTAGAAAGACCCACCATAAGATATGTTGATCTGACCCAATATTAGTATATTCGGCGAAGCTTTTTCTCGCACATTCGATGGTGAGGCGAAGATCAAGTCTTGGAGCCTTGCATCTACGACGAGCAGATGACATTAGTCCAGTAGTTACTATCCAAGATAGATTCGGGTAACTTGTTTTCGAATCACCCTTCCATGCCGCTGATTTCTGTTGATGTACATGTTGAACCAGCTTCCGAGTCGTCGTCTGCAAAGGCAATATGGGCACATAGTCATGGACAGCCTACAAACTTGGACTGACACGTGAATTTGTTGTCAGAACCTGGTAGTGTTGGGGAATGAAAGAGGATATCTGGTGAGAAATATGATGAATTGTGATTTCCGGGGAGCTTGTTGATGAATGGAGGAGCGAGTCTGCGACAGCCTTGGGGTCCTCGGGGGCTTTCGGCCAAAAGACGGCCCGGAAAGAAGGGGACACTCTTAAAATCTCTGGCTCGCTGGCCTTCTCTGCTCTATTACCCACTCCATCACCACTCCATCACCACTCCATTTTCAAATCATTCGCCTGCTGTCTGCCAGCACAGCAAGGTATCTATATCGAACATCAATCCTGAACATACACAGTTCTTACTATGTCATCGCAGGACCAGCTATTCGGACCTGAGTTTCTAACTCGAGATAGAGTCCGTTGTGCCTTAACCGATATTGATAGACTCCTGGCGAAACTATGCTTGAAAACTTCTCTCACTTGTACATCAGGTGAACAAGCAACCTGTCTGGTTGGTCAAAACCACCTTCGCCAAATTAGAACCCAGAGTTCCCGCACGATTTAGCCAGAACTATGTCAAGCCACGTCAGCCATACACTCAACATCTATAAGAACCACTCAACCTACATCGATGTCTGTTCGTACTGGATTCTGTACACGACTCAACAAAAAGAGACTGGAGAAGTTGGATGTCTGGACAATCGCCCAATTTGCTGTGGCATCTGCAGTATTGTTAGCCGATCAAGCGCTCATAACAATTAGAACGGAGATCTATGAGATGACTTACGCTGGACAATATAGTTTGGACCAGGACATACAGGAGCACCGGAAACGGGGAACTGCACTCGCAAGGCGCCAGCCTCGCCATACATCGGATCCGCAGGCGTGGCAGTGCCCTCAATGGTGACGCTGCTGTTGCCAACTTGGCAGCCGTTAAATACATTCACGGTGCCATTTGCCTGCGGTTTTCAGCAATATTAGCGAAGAGTTAAGAGCAAGGTCCTGGAAAATTTTACATTGGCTGTGTATTGCGCATAGACGCAGGTACAGCTCGCAGTGAACGGTGTCAGCGTTCCAGCGACTTGATACCAGCGCCCGAGGTAGCTGGTAAGGTTGAAAGTGCGTTCAGCAATGGGATAGGTGCATTGGCCGTCCCATAATGAGGGCGTGGCGGAGATATTGAGCGCGTATGAGGTGCTGAAGGTTTGAGCGCTGACAGCAAGCACGAGAGGCGACAAGAAAGCAAGATTCAACATGATTGAGTTGATAAGTAAAAAAATTCGTTGAAGGTGTAATGCGGGAAAATCTCGAACTTCAGAGCGAGGGACTTCGAATTGTCAATACAATATGGGAAGTGATTTTCTTCTATCATCGCGGAACGCTCCGATCCATGAGTGCACGAGTAACTTGCCCGCATAGGAACACCCAGCCAAGCATAATTCTCACAGCAACTGGCAGAAATTGTAGTCGGTTATTTGCTTGGCTTGAGCATGACCCAGGCACAGTCGCTTGTTCTAGCGCCAGGCGCTACAGAGGCCCCGTATGAACTTACCTAGTTAGTCCTCATCACTTTTTCCTATTCCGAAAATGCTGCCGATATTTGCTTGTTTTGCGCTCCAATAGTTCTAACGTCTGCGCAAAAATGAGCCCAAAGACAGGTAACAACGAGAGTAACAATCTTAAGTCGCAATAAAAGCCGAGTACGAACAGATCTTTGAATTTGACGACACAAAGCCAATCTAGTGGGCAATATCGGCGATAAGTCTTCGCCATCTGTGCCCTTCGACTTCTGAAAATGTAACCGGCCTATTTTGCGACGCTGTAGCTTGGCTATCTAGGTGCTCCTTTTGGGGGAGATTACCGTAGGCCTTTAGCCTGAAGTGTGAAGCTTTCTTTTCCTATTACTACGATATATATTCAGCGTATATTCTTCTCTGTATTGTTCTCTATTATCGCTTTCATATTTCGCAACGCTACTCCATTCGACTTACCCTCTCACATATCATTCCAACATGAAGTCTATCTCCTCCACCATCGCCGTCATAATGGCCCTCGTCTTTAGCACCGCCGTACAAGGCACACTCTACTGCAAACCCGCACCGCCTGAATGTGCTTATGGCCAGAAAATGTGGAGAGCGGTTCGTAATCTTCCCAGCTCTACTGCGACCTCATCAAGTCCCACAGATACTGACAGCGTTGCTCTAGTGTAACGTAGACGTGTGTCGAACCAACGCTTGCCCTGGAAAGAAACACGCCCACTGCTGCTATTCCGAAATCCCAGGCAAATACCACGATTACTGTACCTGAGGCTGTGTTGAAAGTGGACCGAATGGCAGGGTTCGCGGTGGTAGTTGGGGCTGGGGAAGAAATCTGGTCGAAATTTCGGTCTATTGATTACCGCGCTAGTGAGGTTAGAATTCAATCACCCAATCATGTCCATGTCAGTTCTCAAGTGGATTACCTTCCAGTGCCAGCTTTCGTGAATGTCGATGAATTGTGCAAGTGTTCAGGTTACGTTTCAGCCTTGTCGCTCGCCCCGTGATCGACAAACGATACTCGTTACAAACGTTCGATTTCTCGCGATTCGGATAGACAAAGTCGAGGATATTATTTTAATTCAAAGGAATGAGCTCACGTCAACCATTTCATCGCATGTCGACTGCGATATTGGGTTTGTGTTAATAGCAAGTCTCCAAGACACGTCAGTCCACACGACTAAGGTCGCTATTCGGCCTTCCATTTCAATAAAAGAAATGAGGGGGTCAGAATAGCCTTTTGTAGTCGATACCTTAGATTAAACTCGGCGTGTAAAAAGTAAGTTATCGTATCGTATATTTCTCTTCTAATTTTCTTCTCCCGCAAATACTCTAGGTTGATCACGTTGAGCTATGGTTCTTAGACGCTACGAATCCATGATCTATTATTCATTATATCGACAAGTAAAGCCGCGTCGTTAGATCTAATCTAAGCTATTTCCTAATATCACTAAACGGTAATGGCGAATATCATCAGCGGTTTCCCTTGAACAACTTATCGTTTCGGACAAAAATAAGGAAACCCCCTACCCATTCTTAAGCTCAGTTCCAGATACCATACTGTAAGATAATCACGTATACTTCCTCCTACAAAACAGAGCTCTATCCTTTGTGTTCTCAATAGAATAAAAGATAGAGGAAGATATGGTATACATACTCCTAACACTTTACTTCCCTTCGATTATCAACGGTCCACCAAATCCACCAACCCACCAAGAAATCCCCATCCCTATCCCGAACCTCTCATCAATGTCGAAACAACCAAGAGCGAGCATGGGCGGCAGCTTTTCCACCTTAAGAAAAATCGGGGAAACTGTAAAAGCCAACTTCGATAGTAAATCAGAGTTACGATAACAAGACCACACCACACCACACCATTCCTTTCCTTTCCTAATACCCAAATCCACATCACGGTCATCAAGACGTACACACAATGATAATGGCATTGTTCAGCATCAACTACAAAAAAAATACCGCCAAGGGGCTTTCTTCAATCTCAAGAACAGAGCCGAAGGATTCCACAAGATGATGCTGTCAAAACCTCGTTATGAGAAAATCCAAAGACAGTGCCTTCACCGACATGGTGTCTATACTTGTTGACTTTGTGGACGCAAGGCAGAACGACAGGCATGCTTTGTATACCGCGTCGCAACCTCCCCCGTCTGGATGCAGAAAGGTCGGCGCGGAACAGCGAAAGTGAGACAACCGACACCTCGCCACCATCGTCAAAAGGAGGTTAAAAAGGGGGGTTAGAAGAGCAACAGTGGCATTAGGGTATCTCATCCATCCTCCACAAAGACATAAACTCCGTAACCGGACGGTACGCTACAGAACCCGACCATCCCAACTACAGTCCACAAATCGACACTATCTAATCATACATCCATTTCCCGCAAGACTCCTAACCCAACAGCTTTTAATAATCATCGTCGTCCTCAGGGCCCACAACAACACCCTTTTTAACCCCATCCCTCCCGCGTCCCATCTTCCCACCCCGCCCCATCCCCATCTTCCCTCCATCACCATCAGCCCACCTTCCCTTTCCTCTCTTCCCCAACCCCTTCCGTCCAGCCTTCCTATCCTTCTTGATCCCCTCTTTTTTCCTATCCTCAACAACCCCAACATTAATCCTCCTCTCCGCCGCACTCCTCGCCCCAAGCGCCCAAAGATCACCCCACTTGGCTTTTCTTGCATCACGGAAGATCTGCCGCCCATTGCGTTTGTTGACGAGCCAGCGTTCGAGGGTACCAGAGGGTGTACATACATCAATCAGCACGTTACCCTTGCGTTTGAGTGGTGTGAGGATTGTGCGAGGGAGGGAGAGCGGATGTGGTGCTTCTTCATTTTCGAGTTGAAGAGACGTACCGGCTCCAACGGCTTCCTCGTCTACTATTTCCTCTCCATTTTCACTGGGTTCCTCTGTGCCGCGGGACCAGGAAAGACCATAGCCATCTAGTGCTTTCGCTGTGGCAGCGACGCCTTGGACAAAGCCACGGCCGAAGAGAGAATCACCTTCTGGTGTTCGTTGGTCGACTCCGCGTTGTACCGCGACGTAGGAGTACTCGACATCATCGTGATTGCGCGCTTTTGCGCCGAGGACGGTCATCAGTGCCGGTGGTCTCGTGTACCGCTGACTGAAGTAGCACCAATCCTTTCGACCTCTCCCAACACCAGGGATCTTGTAAAGTGGGCAAGTGGAGTGATTCGTGCAAGGAGCGATTATACATCCCTTCTCCTTCTCCGTCCATCTTCCGACGTCTTCCCATTTCTGCTCATCCAACGGTGTCTCGTAAGTTTCTGAGCCAGGAGAGGCGATATGGCGTTTCAGGAGCATTTCTCTTGCTCCAGCCACGACTTCAAAACCTCGCGGTACACCTTTCTCCATTATGACCAGAATACCACCATCGGGATTGAGGAGTGACCACAGTGTTTCGACCACACCCTTGCGCTGATACTCTTCCTTGATCGGCCACAAAGTATGTGGTGCCAGAATAATATCGTACTTCTTCCTTGGTTGTGGTCCAACACGCTCATGAGGATCAACCTGATCAGGAATACGTGGGATGAACGTCGTGTTCTCTAGAATTTTCGAAATGCGCTGTCGAAGTGGATCAGATCCTGTGACCACAGTCGACCTGCCGAATGGTACCGGTGGAGATTTTGGCTCTTCAGACATGAGTTCTGGGATAACTCCATCCTCAGAAGCGACGGGTTCTGATGCATTATCTTGATGCATGCCCTCCCATTCTGCTCGGAGAAGTTCTCTCCAAGCAATAACGCCAGCACCGCCAGCACCAGCGTCCATGATGAGTGGCCCGCCTTCTTTGTTGAGCAAGTTCCGTAGCCATGAGGCACCGAGTCTCTTCCTCACTTCCACCAATATACTCGTCAAGCTAGCATAAGTCTGAGGCATGACAGCGGACATGTAAACATCAGCTTCTCGATCGGACATCTTGGACTGGAACGAGGTGAGCGGAATGGGTTGCATCTCCATGCGCATGCCAATCCGCGGCGTGTTTGGTGATAATGGGATACCGAGACCACCAAGAGACTTTTGAGCAGCCTCAGCAAGATGCTTGTTTGCCAAGGGCGCCAGCATCTTCTGTACTGGATCGATGAATGCAGCGCGCGGAAGGGGCAAAGTGCTAGGATTTGTTCCGTAACGTCCTGATCTGGTCAAGGCGTGAGTACGGATGTATTCGTCACCTGGCCACTCATTCATGATCTTTTCCAGCGCTTCTTCCTTCGTAAGCGGCCTGTCGTCTTGCTCGGTCGAGTATTCGTCAAATGTCAGCGCGACCTCATCTCCTTCCTGCGGTGTAAAAATGGGATTATCAAGTTTGACCCCTTCGACGTCCGCAAGCTCATCCTCAAGAAACTCGTCTTGCTCATCGGTCAGAGCATCGTCTTCCTCAAGCTCAGCGTCATCGTCCACGATTTGATCAAGCTCATCATGAAGTACATAGTCAACTTCTTCCAGAGATCCATCCGCCACCTGCCTTAACAGCTTGTTTCTTTCCGGCCCCTCCTCGTTCATCGGATTGTCCTCCTCCGTAGAAGTGAATCTCGAAGGTGAGCCGTAAAGTCTTTGGTAGACGCTGTACTCAGCCTCGTCCAGGAGTCCCTCTGGCAACGTATCTCCGAACTCGTTCCTCGCAGCTTTTGCTACGGCTTCTAGTGCTTGTTCGGGCGTAAATGGCATGCTTGATTCTTCAGTATCTTGTCCAGCCTCTATCTCTTCGGATGTTTGCAGTTCCTTCTGCATCATTTCAATGGCAAGACGAGCAATGTGACCTTTCATTTCTGTCAGCTTGCTATCACCAATGGGCACATCTGCTTCATTCTTTCTCGCCTCCTCAACAGCCTTCGCAAGCGTAGCAGCCTCTCTTTCCATCTTGGCGTCCCTCTCTTCTTTTACCCTCGCCTCCCTCTCTTCCCGACTCCGCCTCTTCATCTCGCGCTCCTCAACCTTCTTCTCAGCTGCCTCCTTCGCCGCCTTCTTCTTCGCAGCCTTAGCATTAGCAGCTCGTTCGGCATTCCTCTCTTTCTCCGTCAAGGCCGCCCACCTAGCCTTCTCCTCAGCGTCTTCTTCCAACTCTTGCCACTCCTTGGTATCTTTCTCGCGCCGTAGTCTAGCCATTTGATCGAGTACCTTCAAACGTGTCGCTTCGAGCTTAGCCTCTTGTTCCTTCGTGATCTGCACTTGCTTCGATTGTTCCGCGTCAGCTTCAGCATCCATCTCCGCAATCCCATCTTCCTCCCACTTCTCCCCTCTCTCCTCCATACCTTTCAGCACATTCCCAAACATGCCCCTAAACTCCGCAGTATCGTAGAACGAGCCTTCAGCTTCTTGCTTAGCAGCCTTTGCTGCATTGTATCCAGCCACAAACGCACGGCCAGCAGGAGAGGTTGCGGCCTCCTGGTCCGCCGCGTATCGTTTTGGGTCGGTGGGATCGTCGAATTCCTCCCAATTGGAGAGAGTCCATATCAAAGCATCCCCATCGTCGTCTACAGCACGCTGACCAGTTCTATACGCGAGATCAGTATACTCCTCCTCATTCAATGCTTTCACATCCTTGCCTTCCAGCACGGCAACGTATGCCATACGCCATTGGAGGGTGTGTAGGGCAGGGTTGGCAACGTCAGATCTCGAGTTCTCGGGCCCCTCTGCCTTTTTCTTCTTCGCGAGGGATGCCATCATTTCGACTGCAGCCCTAGTAGTAGCAGCCACATCTTCCTGTTCAACGCCTTGACTTGAATTGTATTCATCTCGGGTTTGTGAAGTCTGAGGACTCGCATCGGAGGGCGAAAGTCGTGGTTCGATCGTAGAGGATTCGATCGTAGAAGCCATAGCATCTACACCACTGTCCTCTTTACTATCCGCCTCTTTGCCGTCTTTATCCCCATGAATAGCCCTCCTCGGTGTAGAAGCAAAGCCCTTCTTGAGCACATCCGAACTCTCGACTCGACTTCCTACTCCCACCACCCTCGAAGATCTGGAGGCGAGTAAGGGCGATACCGTATAAAGTGACCATGAACCCAATGCACTCCCATTGCCAACGCCATCCTTGTAAGAGCAACGCAACGCCCTCACAGTCCCGCCTAGTGTCCTCGGCGTGCAAAGTCTCGTCTTCAGACCACCATCAACCACCCCCCTCCCTCTCCAGTGTAACATCTCTTCCCACTATGCCACACGATCCCCTTTGCACTCCCAGTATACACGCTCCCCAATTTCCCAAGCTGTGCAATCGACTGCAGGCCTGACTTCATCAATGCCCCCACACCTCACACCAGCCAAACCTCAATCGTCCTCCTCAATTTTCCTTGCCAATTCTGCTTTTAAATCTTCGTTACCAACCGTCCGAGTCGGCGATGTAAATATTTCGCCCTCCTCAAGCGTATGGAATTCGTCCTTCGATTGTATGCGGTTTTGTTCGTTCGTTCGTTCGTTTGTTCGTATCCGTCCCGCTCGATCGCTTCGTATGCGCTTCAACTCGTCCCTATTCCCTCCTCACTCAAAAGTCCTTGATCTGCTCTCTCAATCCGTCTGCCTCAATTCGTCCACCTCAATCACTTCATCAACCCAGAGCGGGGGAAAAACGCGTGTCCAGTGAAGCAATACCAGTAAGGCTTTACAAAAGCGAAAGAAAGAATCGGTTGAACAGGGAGGGTATTCAATCAAGAAATCGAAACTGGGCTTATGAAATCCCAATGTCCAAAGAGACTCCGAACGGGCGCCTCCAAGAATTTCTCAAGCTAAATCGCGGTCTCCCGTGATTCAGGTAGCCAATCAAAATACAAGGATTACGTCGATTATGACAGGCGACAGGCCTCAAACGGGAAAGGGTTTATACGGTGAGCATTGGAGTCCCATCAGTCCGACAGTCACGACCAGCGGCCGACAGATTCGGCCTCACTCAATTGAAGTCACATTTGTTGGAAGTCAGAGATACAAGGAAAACATAATATTGAACGCAACACATGAGCTAAAGCAACGCCCGCACCACTGCCTTTGCCCCGAGAAACCAACTTTCCAGAGCCCGCCTCACAGAAGAAGACCCTATTTGATTGATTTCCGAAGTGCTGGCCACCGATGCCCCCCTAGCCTCCCCATAAGCCATTCCACCTAGCCCACCCCGTCACCCACAATCCACTATCATGTCTACAATTTGGTTTGATCTTTGTTGTTTTTGTGCATTTTTAGGCTTTCAATGAAAGAAAGGAAAAATGGTCCATCCTGCCCCCGGACCATAGCAAAAGCCTCCCCAGTCGCTGGTCGAACATGCCAAGTGCTGATGAATCCATACTGCCTCGTATCTGCTGTGAAAAGAATCGTGTGCTATGTGTAGGGGGGCATTAGGTGAAGAAAATCAAACAAGGAAAACCAAATAGGAGATGTGACCAGAGGACCATTGTGCTGATGAGCATGTCACGCGAAAAGAATTAGTTCTGATCGTGTTCTTGTGATCCCACCCTCGTTGTAGTAATTGAGTAAGGTCCTCTTTGCGAACCAGTGGAGCAATCCAAGTTGATTGCTGCCACAGTTCGAGGGGATCCCCGCCGCCGAAGAGTTGAGATTTGTTGCCAGCCTAGGTCGTGATAGAATGGGACGTGATAAGAATGCCAACTGAGCAGTTCCAGCTTGGCACCTCCGCGTTTCCCGAGTATGTGTTGTATGGGATGATCATCAAGGACAATCGGGTTGAGAGTAAGATTCGGACCAGGTGCCGATTCTAGCTCCGCCAGATTGTGGTACTGAATGTTCAGTAGTTGTTTGGTTGATCATCTTTACGGGTGTGTGAGCGAAGTTGCATAGTGCCTGAACGCGAATTTTGACTGAAACAGCAGCAAGTCAGTAAGTGATGCTCGACGGATTGCGTGTCCGGAGGTCCTCTTACAGGAGAGAGATCCAAGCTGCAGACATGGAACTCACAGTCAAGTACCGCGGGTTGGCCCTCGGCTGCTGTCCCTGATGGAAACAAGAGATTAGCACACACATCGTGCAAATGCGGCGGCTCTCGTCGAGACGGCAACCGAGGTACAACGGACGGTCATGGACTGCTGTGGCGCCCACGCAGGGCGGCACCGTTCCAAAGGTCTGCAACAGAAAATCAAAGTAACAATACGGGAAAGAGAGACTGACTTACACTCCGGGGGCTTGACGCGCAGCCGGGTTGCGAGTGCCGGATGGCTTGGAGGTGCCTGCAGCAGCGGCGTTGGTGCCTTCTTCGCCCTTCTCTGGCTCCTTCTGCTGAGCCTGAGCGATGGCTTGCGCGTTCTTCTGGTACTTGTAGACGGTCCAGTCGAAGACGTAGTCGTATTGAAAGCCTTCGCGAACAAAGAGATCACGGAAGATCTTGCGGAGGTACGAGTAGTCGGGCTTGTCGTCGAATCGGAGGGATCGAGTGTAGTTGAGATAGATGGCGAACTCGTTAGGGAAACCACGGCAAAGGACTTCGGTGGGGGTGGTCATCTTCTTCTCCATGATGCGGTCGTACTTCTGCTTCTTGGTAGCAGCCTTGAGACCTTGCCAGGGGAGAGAACCACGGCAGAAGTAGAGCATGACATAACCAAGCGACTCCATGTCATCACGACGAGATTGCTCGACACCCAAGTGGGTGTTGATGGAAGCATAACGGGCTGTGCCGGTCAAATTCTTGTTCTCACGGTATGGAATGTGGAAGTGTGTCTTTGGGTCACGGTACTTCTTAGCCAGACCGAAATCAATCACGTTGACCTGGTTGCCACGCTTGCCAATGCCCATCAAGAAGTTGTCTGGCTTGATATCACGGTGGATGAAGGATTTGGCGTGGATATACTCGATGCGGGAAATGAGCTGATCGGCAAGGAGGAGGACCGTCTTGAGAGAGAACTTTCGATTGCAGAAGTTGAAGAGATCTTCTAGGGAAGGGCCGAGGAGATCGAGAACCATGGCGTTGTAGTCGCACTCGGTTCCGAACCATCGGACGAAGGGAATGCCGACACCGCCAGCGAGTGATTTGTAAACGCGAGCCTCATATTCGAGTTGAGGGTGCTTGGCCTTGACGGACTCAAGCTTGATGGCAATCTCTTCACCAGAGATGATGTTGGTGCCTGTGTGGTCTTAGTACGAGGCTCAAGGGAGGGATTATGCTGAGGAAACCTACCGAGATAGATGTCACCGAAGGAGCCGGAGCCAATCTTGCGGCCGATTCTGTATTTGTTTCCCACGCGGAGATCCTGTGGTGTATTGTGAGTGTCCAGATTGCCGTGAGCTGAGGTCCGGGTATAGTGAGACATACCATTGTAGTCATGGTGAAGTTCTACGTGGCGTGAACCAGACCCAGTGTATAAGTGTAGGTGTGAGGGAAGGTAGCAGCGGTCGAGGAGGTTATGTGTGGAGGTCAGGCTGAGTCTGTGATGTCGAACCGGTCAGTATTAGTTCTCGTGTGGATGTTGAAGGAGGCGGTGAAGTGACTGATGAGGGGCTCACGGGAACACACACTGTGGCCTGTTCAGGCGAGAGAATGGTAGGGGAGGAGAAAGAGGAGGATGGTGGGAAGCAGTGTTTGGGAGGAAGGGGGGTGTATCAAGGCGGATTAATGTGTTGTCAGGTGCTTGGGGCTGGGTTGTGGTTCTTGGTTGGTCGGGCCTCAATGGGCTCCGGAGAGTGAGACAGGACGTACCAAGGCAGCGAGACAGTCGGCGCGTCGAGCCCTCAAGACACGAGCAGATAGGACTGAAGGAGGCTTCCGGGTTGCCTGTCCAGTTTGCAGCGAGTGCACTCTGTTATAGGTGTGGTTGAGGACGGGTGGTGGTGGTGTTGTTGGGAGAGAGGTCGAGCAGAGGAAGCAGGCGTGCTGTGCTGGTCGAACAACCTTAGTAAAAAGCATAGACGGAGAAGCGCCGGAACTGGAATGCTCTTGGCACATTCAATAGTATTCCATTATTATTTTGGGCTGGAACTGCCATTCCTTCTTTCGGCCCAGTTCAGTTCAGCCTCTCTATCAAATAGGTATCAATTCCCTCCATCTCACGGTACGCATTATTGCTTCCCGTCTCCTACAATCATCCATTCCCGTCTCACTCTTTGCACTCGCCAGTCTCTGCGCCCTTTGACACCCGAGCGGTAGTACTTGTAGACCCTTTGACATCGGAGCGGTACTTGTAGATACCTCGCCCATTGGCCACCTGCCGCATCAATCATGCGTCTCCGAATCAAGGAAAAAGACCATCTGTGTTCCCTTGTTGGTGCCGTCAGACTTCTCTGCTTCCGATGTTCTGTTCTAGCCTCTTTTTGCGCTTACTCAGTGCAACGTGAACGTGCCTCACCTTAATCTTGAAGCTCTCTGTACCCGAAACATGTCCAACACACGTTGCTTCCTTTCAGTCAACATTTGCCAATGGGATTAGAAATCTTGTGATTGATGTGTAATTATCCCGGCCGACATCGCCAATCGATGAAAGTCAAAGATAGATGAATCGATCGACATCAAGGACACATCAGCGTCTTGACATTAGTATATACCACACAGTGTAGTAGAATATGCTATTCTTACTATACCTTAATACCACAACAATTACTTACATCAGCATGTCGCTGAGAAGACCGCCATATGGGTGAGATCCGAGTGCGCAATGGAGCAAAGAGAGGAATACGACGCATCGGACCCACACCATTCCTGGAGAGCTTTTTGCAGCCTCTTTGTCAGTGCCAATTGCTGCCTTGGGACGAAAGCCTCCGGCACGACTTCATCATTGGAATGCGGCTAATTCTTGTTGCGACATGCTTTACACAGTACCAACCTCAGTCCATCTAAACTCATTCATTAGCAACATTCATTAGCAAAAGTTCCTCAGAACCATTATATGCTGGTACTAATTGTAATATGTTGATGATCCCCAGTTGTGAACAACTCTCACCTCCCACCCAGCATGGAATGGCATCCTCGTGATCGATGATGAGGGAAGTTGCGGGATTTCGCCATTGACTTACTATCGGCCTTCTCCTTATACCTCTCGAGACTCTCGAAATTGTGCAGAGCTAGTCCCACAGTGGCACTCCCAAACACAGCCTACGAGCTCGTTGTAATGTGGGTTTTGTTCGCTGACAAGAATCCATTTCTGGATTCACTGAACGCTGGGACCACTAGAACTAGTTTTGCAAGGCTCATCGGCAGGATGGGCGAGGACCAGCTCACGACATCATCAGCTTGAAAGGTTCATACAAGATATCCACGAGCTTGTCCAAGAAATCATGCAACGTGCTACGGGTTGACAAAGCGATAGAGTGTGCTAGCGAATCTTCGCAGTTACAGCGGTATTGCTAACATGAGTATCAAGAGATGATGGCGCTCTTGTTGGGGTCTTTGTCGCAGAAATCACCTTGCTGTTACTTCTGCGAGAAAATGGTAATGAGGCTCATCAACCTTCCATCACGAAATCAGCCGTCTTCAGACCATCAATGCGGAGCGGACAGGACCGTCCGCACGCCGAGGCGCAACTCAATCATTCCAATCTCAAAGGAATCTGTCTCCTCAATCGTTTGTTTCTATGCCAGTGCCGGGGGCCTTCGATTCCAGTCGTGATAATTTGTTCTTATTTTTCAAAAAGATGTGGCTAACCATTTCTGTATAGCTTGGCATGATCGTGTATGTGTGGGCAGATTCGCCAACAGCGCTGTAGTCATCTCCTGGACGAAGTAAGAGAAGCTTTCATACCCGATTCTTCCCTCCGAGTTCGATCTGGGTAAACTGTATGCTAAGCTCCAATTCTCTAGCCGTGAAATTTCGTAGCCTCTGACGAAATTAGAGGTATAAAAGATCGGTCGAGGTTTTGGTTTCGAGCTGCACGAGAGTCCGGCGTACGGGTTATCTCTTAGCCCTCTTCACGCTGCTTCTTAACGGTCATGGATCGTGTATCACGAGCCACTCTTACGCGTCTTGGATTCCTGGAGTTTGCTTGCTTGGGGATATAAAAGATCTTTGAATTTTAGCCTTTAGCAAGACACAGCACAATTCAAGCTGTGACTTCCATGGGACTTGGCATCTTCGATCTCAAATTCCATAGCAAGAACGAGAGTAAATTCACTTGCAAGATGAGTAGTGAATCTCCATGAAGTTGAAGAGAGCGCGGAATCTTGACGAGTTGTAGATGGAGCGCTGTTGACTCGTATCTACTCGAGTTCAGACTACTCTACGTCTCTAATAATCATTCTCATCATTATCATCATCATCACCACCTCCATATCCATCAATCCAGCCTTCCAAGAAATCATTACGATTCCACAGATCCCATATTCCCACCCCCCCAAACTTTCCCTCTCAAACTTCATACCTTCCAGCGAAGACCATGAAAACATCTCCTTCTTCGTCTTTTCTGTCTACTTTCATTACCCAACCGAAATTGGATTTATACCTCAATCCTTCCCTCCGACTCATTTCGATCCCTACAAGACTGCGTGACTACCCGCTTCGAACCGCCTTCTTCCCTCCTCATAGTAATTGTCTACTTCCGACCGGACGTAGATGACTTATCCAGTGTCTGCCCGAGAAGGGATTGTAAGATGGCGAAACCGCGGGTTCGAAGGGAAATATCTCGTGAAAAGGGATTTCCATCGTGGACATCACAGGCGGATGAGAAGGGAATAGCATACCAAATCATAATCATAATCATAAACAGTGGAAATTCATCATTATACAAAAGGGTATTATTTTGACTTCCTACATAAAGTCCGCTAACGCCGCATTTCCACTCGCGACGACCGGTTTAGATTTTCCGAGACGCGTCGCGGCCGGTAGCCACAGATGCATTTCGGGAGCTGCCGGTGTTATGTACGGCTTGGAATTCCTTGTGGTAATCGTCGTTTTGGCTGAGCTTGTATTCTTCCTTGTCGATATCTTTGTAGATCCACCAGAAGACTGGTGTGGCGACGGCACCGACGATGGTTGGACCGGCGAAGACCCTGTTGAGTGTATTAGTAAATGTGCGTTCACCAGAGGAGGGACGGGAACAAACCAAGTGAGATAGGGATCGGCGATGAGAGCTGAGAAAGCGAGACCAAGAGCATATGCGATGGCGGTGGAGAACAGATTGATGGCGGAGACGAGACCACGCATGTTCTTGGGTGAGCGGGAGTAGGCAAGACCGTAGGCTGGGACGTTGACGAAGAGTTCGGAGAAACCACCTAGAGCGTATGGGATAGCCATCCACCAGACGGAGATGTTGGAGACGAGAGCGTTGCCGTCAGCGTCCACACAGGAGGCGGAGGTACCGTACTCTTTGCAAGGACCAAGCTTGTATGCGTAGTAGTTGATGAGGGTGTATCCCAAGCCACCGAGGGTGGAGATGAAGAGACCAGTGGTGATACGAGCGATTGGTCCGTAGTGGATCTTCATCTTTCGAAGGAGTGGGTAGAGCCCATAGTTGAGCATAGGAGTGGTGCAAATAATGATGAGGGAGTTCATGTTCCCAATGACATCGTTGGGCACGTTGATGGCTGTAAGCATGGTGGATTGGGCGTTGGCGGCTTCACCGAGACCATTGTCGTTGATGTATTGGATGGGGAAGAACATGAAGATACCGCAGGCTTGGACGGCGCGGGCACAATCGTCAACAAATTCGTCGTTCCATGGGACCGTGACCTGCTTGCCTGCAGCGAGCATGACCGACGGCTTGGCTGGCTCGAAAAATCCACCCTTGAATGTGATGATTTTCAACAGACCTCCGTTCTTGAATCCCAGGCCAATGATCTTCAAGCAGTTGCCGAGATCACTGCCTCCTGGTGGGTAAAAGACAAGGTGTTTGCGCAGGTACCAGAGGAGTGGCAGAAGTGGGAGGTAGATCACAAGTGGCAGGAAGAAACCCAACCACCATCCGACGTATTTCTCAGAGTATGTGGTGGCAACACCGAAGAATCCTCCAATGTTGATAAAAAGATAGAACCACAGCATGACACGTTCCGTCGTCGCTTCTGGGTCAATGATGACCTTCTCTCCGGACTTCAATGTCTTCGTGACTGGCACAGTGACTGGCATTTGGTCCAACAGAGTCGGCGAGATATTGGGCTTGAACATGGCGGCACCAACGGCGAGAACGTAGACGGAGATGAAGAATGGAGCGACGGCGGTGTGGTTTGCGAGTAGTTGCGGAGCACCACAAGCAACCATGAGAACGTGGGCAATACCGCAGACAATGACACCCCAAACAATCAGAGGGAATCGACCAGTTTTGGCATCAGCGAGCCATCCGAAGAAGACTGGCAGGGCGTAGACGAGCATAGAGAAGGATTGCGAGACGGCCGAGGACTTCTTGGTACCGAGACCCAAAGCACCAGCAGTGTCTGAAGATCCCTTCTTTGGAGCACCCCATTTGTTGCCGCCCACTGGTAGCTTTCGGTTTACGAAGTTGTTGAAGAGTGGCTTGACACCGTAGAACGAAGCTCGCTCGGCGAATTCGACCAAGCACAGCCAATATGCCACAGCGGGAAGCTTTCCGGCGACCTGTCGAAGCGTCTTCTTCTCCTCCTCGGTTGGAAGTTGAGCCTCGTTTCCCTCGTCGTCCAGTGGGAGAACGTCAGAGGAGCTTTCGAACCCCTTCATCTTGATCGACTCGAGCTCGCCAGGAGTCTTCTCGTCGAATCCCGAAGGACCTTTGGCGATATGTCCCACATCATCGAACGATGCCCGGTCTGTTGGCGCGAGTGTGTCGGCGAAAGTTGCTGTCAGTTGTTAGAACAGGCGCTGTACAATGTACCACAGCGTCGACATACCCATTTTGTTAGACGGTAGCTCTAGGAAATACAAGCTGCTGGAGGAGTTCAACGAGGGGGAAGATGCTAGTACTTATTATGGACGAGCTTCACGATAAGATAGCTGATCTACGACTACCCTGTCCGTGTTCCCGGAACTTGGCTCTGATCCAATGCTCGTCCAGCGATAGCGAAGTGATACGCTGTCGCTTACTAGTAGTCTCATATACGGATACATGGCTCCCTGTCGCGTGCAGAATTGGGAGTATCCGACCGCGCCGTCGTCAGACCCAGCAGGTCGACCTACTACTTCGGGACATCCCTCCATGTTCTGCGTGTGCTAGTTCTAACCCATGGCGCCTCCGAATACTACGTTGGTCGTGCGAATGGAGAGGAATTGGGTGCGGTCGAGAGTTGTGAATCGCCATGCCTGCCGTGGGGTCCGCCCAATGGCGGGCGATGCTTATGAACCACTAAGATTCTTGGTCCTGTGCGCCAAGGGGAACAGGCAGTATGAGATCGACGGCGCATCAAGCATTTGTTCCCCAAATCGCCTCTTGCAACACTACTGGTCGCTCGTATCACAGTATGGACTGGCCCGGGACCTTCTCCTCGACGGACAAGGGAGGTCCTAGGAGGTATCCGTAGTCCGACCCAGCTCCATCAGAGCGTACTTTGTACCATAGAAACACCAAAGGGTTCGCGCCTGTGTCTCAAGACGCTGCTCCCGTCCAATTGGCAGACCAAGTAGAAGCTTGAGATATGCCTTTGCGTCTAACCGGCAACGCTTACCTCCGCTCGATGCTAACGTCGCGCGCGCCGAGACAGATAAGCTTCCCGAATCATGGGCGAGGCATCTGGACGGCTCCTTGGCGGGCGTCCCGATGTTACATCGAGCTAGAAGGAATGCCCGTCTTCTCGAAGACTTGCCGAGGATGCTGATCTGGAGATAGTACTGGCTTGGAATTGCTTAACAATATCCCCGATGAGATATCCTTGGGAACGTGAACGCCGTGACAGTTTGCTCCATAGATTGGATTGTCCCGTGAAGAGTATACGTTATGCTCTTCCCGCAACATCTTTGTTTCTGCAATAAAGCCCGAATATGGGCTTATATGGTCGTCAAATCTCCTTGTACAAAGAATACAACCAGCCATCATACACGAGCAATAGTGTCGTACCCAATTCGGACCTTCCAACAGCGCGGCTGCACAGAAGCATCTGATAAGCTTCTCGAAGCTCCATGTACTATGTAACATCCACATCGTATCCACCTATTTTTGGCCACTCTCCCGGACACGCCAGCATCAGGAAACGCAAGGGCCATGGTAAGATTCGCCATCCTTATCTCGCAATCTCCAAAAATGCTCGACCCAGACTCCCGGAGCCGTCCGCGAAACCAATATTTTTCCTTTCGAATCTCTTTTGCGCGCTTGTGGCGACTGGGATTGATACCGTATCTGTCCTACTTCTAGTACGGCATACACACTTTAGGCGGTTATAAGCGGTTTTATGCGTTGCTTTGTCAAGTTGTTTGGGAATCCTTCTGCTCAAAGCAAAGTACGAATGATATTCGGCTTCGGGTTCCTTTGGATTTGCTAAAATAGTACGCATTCGGCAAAACCAGGCCGCGAACCAACCTGGAACCTTTCGATGCCGCCTCGTGCACATCCACTTCTATCATGAGGGAAGAATTCGTGCGGGTATCCTTATACCCTGAGATTCCGAGCGAGTCTTTAGCTGCCGCTTCTGTGAACCCTACTTTTATATTTGATCGTATTGATCGGTTTGTTCTACCGAACATCAAGAAGCTTTACGGTCTCGGATCTCGAGTTTAAAAAAAAAAAGAGGCAACAGATTTCCACCAATAACGGGCATTGAGGATTAGCATTATCGGCTTTATATCCTGACAGCGATGTAGGGATATAGACGGAACTTTATTTGGTGGTAAATTTGCATCCGGATACTAGCTTTCTTCTATCAACCGTTCGTTGAAATTATTCTTTGATACTCCGTCTCTTCTATCTACTATAATCCTACCAATCAAATCCTACTTATTATCAATATCATTTGTTTGAATCCTACATGCAATCGCCGGATCGTGAATCATAGAAATATTCGAATTATTGTATAGTATCATTCGATATAGATAGCAACTTCTTGTAGGATAATAGACAATCGAATTAATAGCTATTTCTATCAAGTTGAAGACGCAAGAGTGATGCTCTGATCCTTGCAATACTAGCTATAAAAAGCCTGAGAGGATACGGGACAGTTCGTGCTCGCTAACAGACTGTGTCCTCGGGTATGACTATTGAGCGTCTCCGTAGAATCAGGAGAATTGGTGGTTTTGTTCTACCAAGCCTTACTTGATGACAAAGTCCCGGCAAGTCCGATTGTAGATCAAAACAGATGAACACAGGTTGTGATGGAAGGAGAGGGTTGAAATCGCTCAAGCTGTAGTGACTGAAGAGAGACCGCCGGGACACGGTCACGACGTACCTCCTACCTCCTACCTCCTACAACAAGCCGAGGAAGGCGCCGAAGCCAGGGTGCCACACCCTAGAGTCCAACTCCAAGCCGCTCAATATCGTGTTATATCTCAACTCCGATGATTGAGAAGGCAATAATGTCACTCCATCATTAAATTATGATCTACAGGACTCGGAGTCCAACTAGAACCTATATGCCTTCCCTCTCTAGCAACCTCGAACGTCGGCCACGTCCTATCCCCTACTCACCACGTCCTATTCCAGATACCGTCCATCAAACGATACACCGTTGAACTCGACCACCCATCCTGCAACCGAATCGTCACAGCAAGGCTTTCAGATTATACTCATATGGCTTGAGACCATGGGATTGGAGATCAAAAGGTATACGGCATAGAGCCGACACACAGGTTGCTGAAGTGGAAGCGATGGTAAAAAAGAGCTACACGCATTTCTTTCTGTCAAGGGGAATGGAAAAGAAGTCCATTGGGTCAAAAGAGACAATGCAACGAATTGAGTGGCCTAGCGGGATATGTTAAGGACATCCGCAAAGCTGCGGAGGTGCATAATCGGCTTGGTGAAGAGGGGGAAGATTCGTGGGCTTTTCCGTTCGACTTGCCGAACAACTGCTCGCCGCTCAGTGAGTAATGGGTTCAAAGAGGTTGGAATATTCAGACTGTATGGCATTTCCTCAAGACGTAGTACAACAACGAACGAAGCCCTAATATAAATGCCCAGTCTCAGACGATATATGGAGCTACGTGCAATGGATTACTGCCAAGACCGCCTGCTGGATATATGTCTTCACTATACATGCGCTCTCTACGAGCAAACAGTCGTGGATATATCCTGAGGCTCCTTGTTTCCTTCAAGCGCCTCGAGTTTCTGCCACTCTAGACGCCCTCCTGGAGCGTCATGGGTGCATTTACTCATCGAGCCTCTACCAATACAAATTGGTAAGGATCTAGGGTCTCATTCCTCGACATACTGCTATAACAGGAGACTCCGCTGTCGATATCATATTCAGGCGTCTAATGGACTTGGTACGATAACTTTCCATTACTTAGCTTGCTTGTACAAAGCACATATAGCGGAACAGAATGACCAGTTGATGCCGTATTCTAGACATTAAGTGGTCAGCCTGGTCCGCTATATAGGCTTTGTGCAAATAACGCATTTTGCGAGTATCGCGACCGAATGGAAATTAGCACTAGGAGAGAAGGCGGCAAGTCAAAGAGGTGCGAAACCATTGGAGTTAGCCGCATAGAGAATCTATCGACTGCTTGTAGCTCTTGCCTTGAAGTTTACTGGGTCTTCGCTGAATAGCAATAGAGCATGCGCCGCTTGTGTCAAAAGACCAGTCGAACGCGTGCTATCGCCATGATAGCAAGCAATCGTGAGTAATGACATAGTCAGCGACCACAAAATCTCATCGCTTCTCTTTACTCACATCTTCTTTCTATCACCGCCGGTGGAACGCATGTAATAGCTATCCAATGACACAATCTGCGGATAGTTGAGTTTGTATACTAAATCGTGCTATAATTAAGGCAGCCCGTCCTAGCGGACGAACGTGATCTTTATAGTAATAGGGATATAATTTTTAAAGTCCTCGATAGACCGTATGGACGATGGAAGATGCTCGAATGTTGGGATACCATCTCCCGGACCTTGCTTCATTCTAACCCGTTGTCTCAATAGTGAAAGCCATGATGCTAATCTAATTGCGATACACATTTCCATCCGACAATGACTCTCCCCATGGACGCTTAACTTGAAACCCTGTATATCGCTGCCTCCCTCTATCAACTGGATTTTAACGACCCCTGTACTCGTTTCTTCGAGGACGCGCGAAAGAACAACGTCGCTGCTAACGGTTATGCTGTCAATTTTTGGCGCCGTTGCTCTTTTTACAGGGATTGGTTCTGTGCCGGTTATCTTAAGCTTCAGAAATACTCTGGCTAAGATCAAGGCTGATGTACCGTATGATGAGCGACTAAGGCTCTATTCCTCGACTAATGCTAGTTGCTACGGATAAGGGGGAAAGATTATTTTTGATGTGGATAGGGCGTAGAGCTGGAGTTATTTGAAGGATATTGAGGCGGGATAGTAGGGGTATATCCCTAAATCAATAGAACGTATTTGGCTAAGAAGATAGTAGGAATAGGAGAGTTATATAAATCTATAGAGGGGTATAATGGGAAGAAGAGGGATTATACGGTAGAGTTACCTTGATTAGAGTAGCGAAGCCGATAGATTTCGGACTTTATACTATGGAGTAGTACTACTAGGAGCTACCCCAATGAAGGGGTAGCTGAATTGATAATTTGTAAGGACTTTGTAGATTCAAGTACGTTTATTAATACGCTAGCTCCGAATTTAGCCTTCCTGTTCTGGGAAGGGTCGACATCTTTACCTTGGTTGAAATAAGTTAAAGCAAGCGGATTAAATTAATGTAGACGCTGATTGTTTGAATGCGAAGGGATTGGCTGATATATATCTTTTCTCTGTACGTTGAAGCTGGTAAAGTTCTATAGTAATGTAGTGGATCGCTACAAGCTTTTGGTAAGTTACTACATGTCTGGAGCAGATCTTGTAAAGAGAGAAGTGCGTTATTATATAGAATCCTCTATATTCTTGTTCGATGTTGAAGAAAGCGTGGGTGTGGAACCTGAATCAGCGCCTAAACGGCAAACTAGGTGCCCGAATGACAACACACCACTTTTGAAAATACAAAAGAAGAGCAAATAGCAGGAAGAGAAATCACCTAAAAACCCAGAAACAAGAACAGTGAGTAAATCAGAAAAAGAAATCCAATTGGGTATCATCGATCCACACACTCCACCAAAATTCGAACAAATCCATCTCCATCTTCCATCTTTACTATTCTCTCCACTCCACTCCATCCCACCCCAACTTGAAATCCACCAAAGACCAAATAATCCCATCACCATCTTTCTTCCTCACTATTCCCTCCACTCCATCCCACCCCAAACCTTCCTTACTCCTTCTTCCCCCGCCCAAAAACCTTTCCCCAAACCTTCCCCACCTTCCTAGCCAACGAACTCTTCCCCTTCTTCTCCACCTTCCCTCCCACGTCAATCCTCTCGGGCGTAACCATTTCAAACTCAACACCCCGCTCCCTAACAATCCGTTTCTCCTCTTCCCCCCCTTCCCCATCCTCTTCCCACGGCATCGTAACAACAGCAGGCCGAATAACAGAATCAGCAGCTAACTCAACTGGCGCCCCATCATCGACTGGATCAACACTATATTCGAAGCGCGCTCGATCAACAATATCTTCTCCGAACATTGTGGCACATTTTGCTGTTTGACGCATTTGCCATAGGGATGTGTAGATGGCTGGGAGTGGTTTGGGGGATGTATCGAGAGCGTGTTGGAGCCGGTGGGATTCGGGGGTTGTTGGCGTGGTTCTGGGCAGAGAATTGGGGGTGGTACGAGTTGGAGTTGTGGGAAGAGGTTTTCCTGACTCTGATGGTGAGGAGCGAGGGATTGTGATGATGGTCTCCTTGTTTTTCGAAAAGTCGATTAGATCTTCTTTTTCGCTGGTAGATGGGAGGGTTGTGCGTGTTGGAAGCAGAGTAAACGGGTGATCATGTGCTTTTAGCTTCTTCGTTGTGATTCCTTCTGGTTGGGGCGCAGCGTGTTGTTTGGTATGTGCGAAGCGAGAAGGTGAGGATGGTGGTGTGTGCGTCGGCATCACTGATGTCGTGGGCTCGGAAGGGAAGAGCCGATCACCTGCTGAGTCTGGACTCGTAAGAATCGTTGAGAAGTACTCTGTGATTTCCTCGGTTGATTGGAGGGATTCGAGGTAGACCATATGGTCGTCCATGGAGTCCAATTGCTGCATCTTTGGCGAGAGAGCTGAGGTGGTATCAGCAGGAATTGGAGGTAAAGGTTTGTTTGCAGAGACTGCCGATGATCAGCAAAGTTTAAGAATGATTTTGGGTGTTCTACTCACTTGCGAGAGGTAGCATTGAGCGGTGTTGCGGCGTTGTCATCCTGGCTTGAACATCCTGCATCACCTTCTTGCCATAGATCTTCTGCGATAGAGGTAATCGTGAAGGTGTTGAGAAAATTTCCTCCGACGCATCTTCCTCCTCGAACTGGTGAACATCTCGTAGTCCCGACCGATCAGACGCCGTTTTCGATCCATGACCAGGCGACTGAGGGATCTTGGACCGAGACTCGAAAATTCCGGCCTTTCCAGAATCCTCGTTGGCGAAATCTGAGGCTCGTAGACTAGTGGGAGTCCTGTAGACGACTTGCTCGTCCCGAGCCACTGCCTTCGGCTTCGCAAGTAGCTCTTGGGCTCCTGAGATAGAAGAAAGCGTATGTGGGGTATATGGAGGGGTAATTGGCTCGAAAGTCGCACTACAGGTCTCTTCCATTGATATGTTACTACCGGATACATGGGAAAAGGTGTAAGGCGCTGAGCTTCGCGGTAATTTCGACCAAACACCAGTCGAAGGAACAGCAGGCGATGGCTCAGGAGTACTGTTGAGAGAATGACCCATTAATATTCCGCTACCAGATACATGGGCAAAACCCTTCGGTGTCGATATTTTCGGAATCCTCGATCGAGTAGGCGAAGGAGTCGTAGCAAGGAGAGGGCGATTCGGCAGCGCGTCGTAGTAATCATCATCCTTGACTCCCGAGAAGCCGAATTTGGAGAGAGAGCGAAGTGCTGATGGAATACGAGACTTGCGATCTGAAATCTTCTTCGCAGCCTCGACTTCCTTGACTCGCAAAGCCTCGTGTGGCCCAACTCTCTGCCTAAGAACCTTCTGTGCTTTCGAAGGGGAAGGATCCGGAGACTCGGTGACAGAGGGAGCATAATAAGCGCTCGTCTCAATCCTGGGCGTTTTCTTCGTTGCCTTCGGGATATTGGAACACTTTGCCTTCTTCAACTTTAGCGGAGTTGAATCCATGTGGAGTGGTGGAAGTCGCGGAGCCGTTGTCGAGTCGCGACCGAACAATCCTTTATTCAAACCAGAGAATCCACAAGGGTCTGGAAAGTTGCTGTAAAATAATCCCGTCTTCACGGGAGCCCATGTCTGAGTTGAGCATGGAGAAGTTGGAGCTGTTGATACCGGCGAAGTTGACTTAGGCGTCGAGGGTGAGAGTGGTGACGGCTGGCGAAACATTGAGACTGGAATTGATGTCTGCATTGAGACTGGCGAAAACGACTCGAGCGTAGAGAATTCGACTGGCGAAGTCTGCCCAGAAAGAGAGGTTGACAACGTCATCCGCTCCGACACAGGTTTCCGACGGAGCTGCGAGCTAATAGGGATCGGTTGAACATTCAAAGTAGGATAGTCTCGATGCCATGGGCTGAATGCCACTGCAGAGTCTGGTGAGGGCGCTATGGGCATGTTGTCTGGAGTCAGAACGACGCGCTCTTGGTGCTTGCGACGGAAGAATCGTGCTTTTGGAATCTTGGATGCTTGGTTGGAGGCGACCATGGCGTAAAATTGTCGATTGAATGTGGTTGCTCTTGAGAGGGTCGCAAGGCTGGGATTCTGGGGATGATTGGAAGATTGTCCAATGATTTGTGATTGTCTTGTTGAGAAACAGTACCGGTGGTCTGGATGAGATTTGAAGTGGTAGTTGTTTCTGGTGTTAGCGAGAGAAAGATGAGGCGAGAGTTGTTGAGTGGGAAACCGAGTTCGAGAAGTAGTCGAGGAAGCTGGCCCGTTCATGTGTTTGGAGTACTTGCTGCAGGTCCTGAATCAGAGTTTGCAACACGGTGTGTTCCTGTCAGCGATTGTAACGAGCCTATAAAGGTCGATGGGGCTCAGTCGATGGGTTCCCCATTGAATATTCTTAGGCAGAAGGGGTGATGATGTTGGTGCCCCAATCCAGGAAGACGTATTCGCTGAACCGATGTGTATCCGAGAGACGAGATACAAGAGCCACCGTGTTGTTGACGTCTTCCTTTGAGTGCGATCGAGTTGCTATTTCCGTGAAGAATATTTCGCATCAGCTTGTGTGTTTCCCGAATTTGATCACGCAGTAACAGTGTGTTTGCAAAACCTGAATATCATAACACACTCCTTCATCGATTTGCTCTTGGGGGGAAGTCAGACGAGACTAAGTTGAGTGAGTATGCAAAAATCAGCGACAATATGGTTAAAAGTCAACACCAGACCCAAGCTCGATTTAAAGTGAAGGAATACCTCACAGCTTATCATCCGACTCCTCGACATCTTCCAAAGCCGCATTCCCGAAGCCTTGTTCTAATTCCACATCGAACTCATCGATCTCATAGTAGTCCTGTCTTCCAGATGTCCAAGATGTCAACACCGTGGCTACCGCTTCAAGTGCACTATATAGCCTGAGCTGGTGTGTGACGGCAGTGAAATGACTGACTGGCTGCCTAGAGTACTATAAGAATTGGCCTCAAAACAGACACTGAAACAGAACGATAAGAGCAGGAAATCGCAGCTCACATGATCGTGCATCTCGTTGACCGTTTCCCCTGTTTCACGCTCGTCTCTTTCACGACCATCGCTTTTCTAAGTAGCCAGAACTTCTTGGTCTCTTCTTCATCCACGCTCCAGCGCGACTTCAATGGCGCCTCGGGCATCTCAATCGCCGAGTCCGCTCGTGGTAAAGTTGGTACTCTTCTGGTTGGCACTGCCCTCTTAACTTCTGTTATTTTCCCAGCATTATTGGTATCTCTAGACTTACGCGACCTCCACCTCCTTGTCTTTTTCTTTTTATCTGGTCTTTCACCAAACTTATGTTTCAAATCTTCCATATCTTCCACGCCAAGGATTTCAGCGGCTTTAGCACTAGGGTTCGGTCTGTAGGCAAGTTTGTCGCGGACAGCAGGGTCGTAATAGTCTAAATGTTGCTCGTGGTATGTCTCTGCTCGAGGCTTTGGTTGCCTGATTTTTGGTAATGGCGAGGGAGGGTAGATATTGCGTTCCCGCACTCCATACTGAGACGGGTGATCATAGGGATGACTGTAGTGGTAATTTTCTGATGGTCGAGGCTGGGGATGATGATCGGACATTTCTGGTTGTTTCGAAACCAAGGAAAAGGTCGAACTATTAAGGATAGTATTGATGGGATTCAGTGAGCCCCGAGACACGGACCCCATCTATATGCGGTCGTACATTCTTTCCTTTGTGTAAACTGTTGCTGGAATGCTGGACACCTCATCCTGTGAGGCCTTGTGAAAGTGACAGCATCGAGTTCTGTTGATTTTGGCATTGTTTTCAAAAGTTTGAAGTGTAGAGTTCCTCAACTGTAGCTGATAGGACAAACATGCTGTCAAAAGTTAATTTTTGCCTTGCTTCGTCTGTTATGGTACGCTCTTCCTGCTTGGCACAATGTCAAGAGCTGGATACTCGACCGTTTCAGTACACATGATCAGATCTGAATCAATTGTATCATGTGAAGCGGGTTAGTAGCCTGAGTTTGACGGATTGCAAAGTGGAGATCCATTCCTCAGAGGGCTCCCAATCCCGATCTCCATGAGAAATAGACAGAGGGCAGACGACTAAATCAAGCATGTCAGAATAATCGCAGATTGAGTAAGGCGATCTAGAGAGGACGAGTACGACAGAAGAAGAGATGAACTTGATGGGTTTGATGATGAAACCTTGATAAAGGACTCGGAGGATGGTCGTCCAGATTGTAGTCTCGGCGAAGCCTCGGACATCTTGGGCTATCACGTGCAAAGGCTTTGAATGTCGATTTCACCAAAGCCACTGTCTATGCTGGGTTCCACATGTGGGATCACTATTTCCAAGGAAACCGTTGAAGATGGTTCTTGAAGTTGAATCTCCCATACAAACTTCTCCCACATCGATGAAGTGAGAATCGCTTTTTCGGTCCGATGTCCTTCACATTGTGGGTCAAGCCAACTCCAATGTGTCTCATTTCAAGACTTCCACTCCCTCACCTCACCTCCATCAACAGCCCCCACCTTGAACCAAGAGTCGACTCCATGGGTAATGGATGATCAGCGTGCGATCAGAAGAACGCTGGCATCTGAAATGCTGATCAGTTGTTCTTACTGAGATATATGACTACTGCAACATGGCCTGGTGGCTGAAGGTGCAATTGATTTCTTCCAAAGTAGCCATATCGATACAATATTCTGGGCTATTCTTGTAAAATCCGCCATCGTTTCATCCTCACTCCACTCGCAGATAAAGATACGTACTATTTAGTAGATCCATAGGGATCTGACATTGATGAGCCGGGGGTTGTGCACAAGCCGGATTACATCAGGTTGGTCGGGGAAGAATTTTGACGAGAGGTCCGGAACCGATGTCTCGCATTCTGTCCTATATACTTCATTCACTTGTCCCCGAGGTTAGTGTCGGTGTTCTTCGTCTCTAGCCGATGCTCGCATGGATCTTGGCTACGCCTGTGGGTATGAAATACTGATAATTGATAGACTGAAAAGACAAAGATGTCAGGTCAGCAGAGGCAAGGAGGATACAGGGGATCCGTTCTTGCGTCTTGCTCAAGAAGTAGACGATTTACTCTTCACGTTTCGTGGCGCTTCCGCTGCTACCTTTCCACGACAAGATACACACCATGTTGGCTTTCAAGTTCAAAGATTAAGATAATGATGATGAAATTTATCATCATCATCTCTATTGGTATACGAGGCCTTTTCCCATTCCAGACAAGTTTCCTTCCGTTGACAATCAAGGACAGGCTTATGAGTTTTCCAAAATTGAAGCCTGAAGATAGGCTGTGCAGATCATAAAACCAGAGCCCGCACGCATAGTGGTGGCTGCGTTTTTCAAACTTGCTTGGCAGATAGAATAATGGAGAGGACAATGCGAACGATAGCGAATGAGATAAAGGGGCTACGGATAGGCTCTAGCATTGATCGAGGAGCAATTCCCCTCGTGATAGCTACCGTGATGGTTTATTGCTCGAAGCTCTTTCTATACTATTTCCAGGGCGATTGCTCGTCCAGAAACATGTTTACACAACTAAAAGCTTTGTAATCAACTCAAACTCCGGAGGTGGCTTTGTCAATCCGTCTACCCAACTACAAAAGAAGAAGTTGTCCCATCAAGATAGAATCAAAGAGAAAGAATTGAAGGACGTGCACCATGGGTGTTTCGTGCTATCTCGATCATAGTTTAATCCAATTATCCTAAGTCAGTGTTATCTTATGAGAAACATCTACCTTGGAAATTCAAAAAAGGAGCTTGGAGGTTTCTCGAAAATGCGATAATGATGAGAATCAACACTCCATGATTATACTCATCCCCTTCCCTTCAGAAATCATGGCTATCAACTCCAAGAAAATAAAACGCGGACAGCTGACTCCACAGGTACCAAAGTTTCCATGAAATGATTCTGCAATAGAAAGGCCACATCGAACTCCTGCAGCAGCGAAGCTAGCCATATCTTTGTGCTTGACTATCTAAGCTACGTATCGAGATTATATACTCCCCTCTTCTCGAAATAGCAAGCTTATACACGGCTTTATTTGGCTCGCGGAGGTAGGACACTCCGGAAGAAATTAACCTGTAGTTCTGGGTTAGTAAGGCTCCATCACGTATTGTTTTACTTCCACGCAATGGAAGCGCGATTTGAATAAATAAGAGGGGGGAGTCTACTTGCTTTGAAGTAATTCGATTGATTTCATATTTCTTCTTCAAGTCTTGTAGGGGATCGACGTCGATGATACTAAACACATCATAATCTCTGTTATGACTAACGTCCCTCTTCGTCTGCTTAAACTCCCCGAAGGTATTTCGGATTTGACTGAGAACTTATGGATAGCCTAAGACTGAGTGATAGCTTCTTCAAAACCGTAAGCCAATCGAACAGGTGCCCATCACGCCGTTCTTTACACGTTTGATCTTTGAAGAAGCAAAATCTGTCAAGGCTGATTTTTATGGTCCCTTCCGTCTGTGCCCAGGGCCTGTGGTTTATAAACGGTCTGAGTGAGAGCTTGTCATGATGGCTGTTTCGTGGGAGAGAACTGCGCTTTGCCGTGATTTTTCGAATAGGAGGTACATAGCTGCGAAAGGTGGGGTCTTTAAACCGTATTTGTTCTAGACAACCTCTCTACCGCAAATTCTCCATTTGCATGCAATACCTCCCTATTAAATAGTCGTACACCTATAAAACCGTATTATATTATATCCGCTTCTTCTACGGTTCTATTATATTACGTTAACCCTAGTAATAACGCTAATCTTATATTTCCGATTCCTCTATATCACCCCCTTAATTTCCGTATCGGAGATAAGG
>JEMP01000078.1:46306-190347 GCA_000738655.1 Venturia pyrina ICMP 11032 | reverse complement strand
TTAACTTAGCTTTATCTATAATATTACCTCTAGTACTTACTAAGGTCTTCCCTTAATATTAAGTTAACTCTTTTTTCCGGCGTACTTACGAGGATACGGAGATTACGATAAACGATACTCTAACTAGCGCGTCTAAGGCGATCGACGCTAATAGATATAGCGAGATAATCCGTTAGTTAATAGTTATATAGTAATAATAGTCTAAACTACTAGAATAGTAGGCTACCTAGCTTACTCAAGCGGCGAGCGGCCTTACTAAGGCGGATAACGCCTATAAAGCTATTAAAGACGATAATAATAGCCTTAAGGTATTTATAAAGCCCTTCTAGGAGCGTTACCTAGGAGAACCGTCCTTAGACGTAAACGGGACGGCGTACGGCCTATAAGAATAGGAGCCCCCTTATTAGGATAACTCTACCGCGATATTTAGAGATTTCTTTATACGTATTAAAAGCTCCTACTATACTCGAGCTAGCCTAAAGCCTTCGCTCTCCGCTTCTTTCTACTAGGATAGTATTAACGACTACTTAACACTCGAGAAGCGAGCCTATATATACGGGTTTTAGGCCGTAGGCGGGACCGGATAGAGGTATAATCCTAAGGAGTTCCTTTAAGAAATCGAGTATATCTTTACGGACTCTATAGAAAAGACTACCGCTCTTAAGAAGCTAGTCTAGATAAAGTATATTAACGGCTAGCTATAGTAAGACTACCTACTTATTTTCGATAAGCTCCTACTCGCCTAAGACGGTAACTAATAGAACGATAACGTTAAAATTACGTAACTATAGAAAACCCTCTATAACTAGGATAATATTCTTCTTATAGCTATACTATACTTAACAGGATACGTAGACTTCGCCTTAGAGATAAGTCGTATTATATAGAACTACGAGTATACGGCCTAGTTTATATCTTATAATACTAGCTAGCGGTCTAAGAGAAAGGTTAAGGAGGCCGGTCGTCCGTCCTTAGTCCCTACTACGCTAGCGGGGCCTAGCCTTACTACTAATAGTAATATAGTTATAATAGTAACCCGCGTTAAGGACTAGTCTTAAAGTAGTAAGAGCTAGGATAGCTCCTCTAAACCTAGAACTAAATAGGTCTTAAAGTCCGAGTTCGATAATTACCGTAAGAAAGGCCTCTATTTCCGGTATAGAGCGAGCGGTTATCGGTTAAGTAACTATATATACCGAGCCGTAGAGAACCCGTCTAAGAAAGGCGTTACTATAAACGCCTTTAGTTTATTAGGTTAGAAGGATATCGCCCTAGTCCTAGAGGAGTCTAACCCCTCTAGACTAGGAAAAGAATAGCTCCTTTATAGAGATAGAAGGTAGGAGCTTAGGAAGTACTAATAAGGGGATAGTAAGCTTACTNTCCTTTATAGAGATAGAAGGTAGGAGCTTAGGAAGTACTAATAAGGGGATAGTAAGCTTACTNCGAGGGTCTTAGCGCGATGTACGTAACATCAGGATTCCGGGCTTATAACTATATAATAGAAATAGAGATCTCAAAGAATATAAGGAATTAAATATATAAAGAGTAAGTATAATAGCCTAATCCATCTCAGTATATATAGAGATCCTAGAGATACGTGAAATGAGTGTAATCTCCCCTATCTCGGCCGTGTCATCCTCAATCTCCGTGTCATTTCCGTGTATCCACGTAGATCCATGTCACTACTTCATACAGTCATTTTGGGACACATTATGACGTCCAATTTGGTGACCAACTGGATCCTCGAGAAGCAGAAGACGGTGATAATGCTTCGAAGCCAAGCGCTTGCGGTGAAGCCTTCAGCAGTGATTTTTATCTTCGAAGATCCGTGTGAAGATCCGCAGCGTGGTGGCTCTATTCAGAGATCCTTGTGTAAATCTTGAAGCGTTGTGGGCCAGCAGGTGGTGGAGATCTTGGCATTGTAAGCCGTGTCTGGGAGAATTAGTGGAGTTAACGGAGTACAGTCGGGAACAGACCGCCGAGGTGATGAGAGGCTGATGGAATTGCTTACAGACTGTATTGACCTGAAGACCTTTTCCTGAGGTCATGATAATCGTTCGAGTGAGGAGATTTCCCCGGAACAAACATGCGGGCAAAAGTACTATTGTGGTAAGATGGGTAGTAAAGGTCAGTGGATCTAGACAATTAACCCTGTTTCTTATCTACTACTACGGCGAATAAACAATATTTTTAGATCGCTAGAAAGACGAGGGTAATATCAATTAGACCTGAAAAAGCAGTAGTAGTAGAAAATCGGCGTAGACTTCAAGAAGTTGTAAGGATCATTGCCGAGACCCACTGACATTTAATAGCCCTGATAATTATCACAGTAGGTGCAACGCGGTGGCCGCAGGGCTGCGTAGTATTTCTGGCCAAAGGGAGGGGTCATATAGCCTTTACGCGGTTTGTGTAAGGTGAACCCAAAAGATCATCAAGGCCAAGACTACCTGTCGGCCTGCTTTGAAAACAAATTGGTCAGATCTCAGGGTAATCGTAGCAGTTGAGGGAGAGTGAGGTGCGCGGACGTGAACGGCACGGGAAGGAATTGTATGACACCATCCTAGTGAGGCGGGCCAGGAAATCTCGTATCCGGATCACGGTTTCCCAGTCTTTGATTAGCCACTCTGGTTCGACACATATAACTGTGGATTCAGCTATGGTTTTTTATCCGTTGTCGACCCTCAAGGCTTGCGCCCATGCCATAACTCACCATACCATTCAAACGTCCTCCGATAATGTTAGTCGGCTCGACTGCACAATGGGTGTCTAACGACAACATGGCGTCAGCACTTATTGGACACCCTCCGAATACTCAGCGGGACTGGTACATCGTCCGAGGTCTTCTTCGAGTCGTTGGGATGGGAGAGACGGACCCGGCGTCAGGCTTTGTCCTGGCCGCGAAGAAAACGGGCAATAACGAGTCGAAAAGGTCATCCATCATCGCCGGCCTAGTGGTCTCGTTGGTCATCATTTCAAGTGTTACCCTAACTCGATTGGCTTTGAGATTGTCAGTGGCGACGATGCGATTTGGGCTTGACGACTGGGCCACCATTGCTGCGGCAGGAATGGGATTGACAGTACGTAGTTCGGGAAGCACCTCTTAGCTCTTTTGACCATATCTGAGTCGCCCCAGAAAAATCGAAAAGCCTGAACATGGAATTGAGACACCGGCTGACTCTCACACGATTAGTACACGACTTGTCAATTGATCATGGCCATCAAAGGCGGAGGTGATCATATCGTACGTCGCCCTTGCCTCTCAAGATTCCAATGAACTTGAGTAACCGAATGAGGCATGTAAGCTGATTTGATCCTTGTGTACTTAGTGGGAGCATACGTACGAGGACTACAATACCTTCAATTATTACGGGGTCCTTGACAAGGTTGTCTTTTATGCCACGGTCGCCTTGATCAAAACTTCCCTCGCCTTATTCATCCGCCGATTGGCTGCTGGCATATCAAGGAAATGGCGCTGGTTCTGCGATTTCTTTCTGCTCACGCTGGCCCTGTATCTGGTCTCAGCGACAATCTGGTTTCTGTTCACCTGCGATCCATTACGAGCACAATGGGATCTACTCTACAGAGGCCAGTTGGAAGAAATGCCAAGCTGTATCGACGGTCTCCTTTGGGGTAAGGTTTACAACGTGGCTCATGTCGTGCAAGGGGTCATTTTGCTTTTGAGTCCGATGGTCATCTTGTGGAAGGTTAAGATCGAGATCAAAAAGAAAATCCGGTTGTTTTTCATATGGGGCTGTGGTTTGCTTGCTGTATTGTGCGGTTTGATGCGGATGCTGGACGCGAACTTCACGTCCGACATCTTTTGGTCATACACCCAGCTGCTTATTTGGACTGCGCTGGATGTCACAGTCGGCATTGTGGTAATTTCGCTTCCCGTTCTTGACGCCATGATAGCTGCCAATGTGCGCAAAGCGATTTTGAAGACAAGAAGGACAAAAACAGGTGGTAGGAGCGGGTATGGCCACCTGGACAAGAGAAAGATCAGATCGGGACCACCAAGTACGGCGAGGAGTACCAATTCTTTCGGACCAGACGGGGAACTCGGAGACGGCCGAGACAAAGTACTGCCCAAAGCCGATCAGAAGCTCCGCCTCAATGCAAAGGACTTGCCGGTGGAGCTTAACATCATGCGGACTGTCGAGTATGCTGTGAGATATTTGAGCGTAGAGAAAGTGCAAGCAGGAGGAAAGGCGAAACAGGAGCGGAAGCAGGAGACTGCGGCGGATGTGTCGATGAGTCGAGGAAGATGAGAACGGAGGTGAAGACTTTTCATTTATGAATGCCATTGATCTCAAACTCGGCCGCGAATGACCCTTCATTGTGAATCAAGCTTGGAGAGATTCCTCAGTCTTCGGAAGGGCCTCCCGGATTCATCTCAGAATTTGCAGTAGGAGGAACTGATTGAACTGGTTGGCTGAGCACTTGGAAATGGAAAAGCACTTTGCTTTGACATTGAGTTGCAGAGACGCATGTTGTCCGTTGTTGAGAGAAGTTGATGGAGGTTGCAGGAGGGTCATGGGAAGGAGAGCCTGAGAGCCTGAGAGCCTGAGAGCCTAAAAGCCTCAGAACGTGACCAGCCACCCTGAATCCTCAGATGAGTTGCCCATTTACCACAACATCATTCACTCTCAACAACTCTTTTCTGCTGCTATCGTATAGCAGAGCCAATGTGGTTTTCGTTGTCTTCGGAAGCAAGGGTAATCCAGCAGCCCAATGCAGATCTTCCACACCATCGCATGCAGGAGTTGTTTTTCGCTTCCACAACGGCCCAGACTTCCTTGCCGTAATGACGGATGTGGCAGTCCTTATCTTCCAATTTTGGAGAGACGACTGATGGGATTCGTGGATTGGGAAGATGCTACTGATGCTATTGCTGCGATTGGCATAGCGACTCCCTCATGCTGTCTATCACTTCGCTGGCTCTGGTAAGACTTTGGCGAAATCAGGATGGTGCCGACGAGTATATATTCTGTCGTATGGCCATTGAGTCGTAAGGTAAGAGTGCTGTTACTTACCATCGCATACCTGAAGACAACATGCGTTTCTCTATACTACCCGTCGTGTCAATGCTCTTGACCTTGGTGGCTGCGCAAGCTGTTAGTTCGAGGTAAGTCTTCCTCCCTCCTTTCACCTGAAGACCAGTACTGATACGAGCGGCGGGTATAGAACGGCCAATACCGAAGTAGCCCTTACCACCGTTTCTCCCACTACATCGACTGCTACTACAGCCACGACATCGGATGAACACACTGCGAATACGATTGTCAGTGGTCCTACAACGGTTTCTCCTACAACCACAACCGCGACAACGGCAACCACATCAGACTCGGTAAGCTCAGACACTGGCATAAACACGCCTAGCGCAATTGCTAATAGCGTGTAGCACACGGCCAACACGATTGTGTCTGGTCCAACGACGGTGACAGGAAGTCAGACGGGCGCCAGTCAAGGACAGACTGCAGGCATCGCTGCGATTGCGACTCCAAACGCCCTCGGTGTAGCTGGATTGGGGCTTTTCGCCGTGGGCATGGGCTTTGGTATGGCTTAGCCAATGGGCAGACGTGACGCCAACGATGGGCAGTCGATTTCTCATGGGGCATTTTCGCATGGCAAACTCTATAGAGCAGTGTCTAGGATTTAATGATATGTATTCTGTCTAGAGGAGGCCGCCAATCCTCACGCCTCCTGAGTTTCGCCGACTACCAGATGCCCGGGTGAAAGACTGTTCTCGTGCAGGTTGCGATGCTTTGATCTACGCAGGCTGTACAGCCTTGGAACGACAAGATGCGCCAAATGGGGCGGAGTCTTTTTCTCACGTGCAGCCTTGCGCGAGGAGATTCTACCTAGGTAAGGCAGCTCACCCGGCCCATGGAACCTCACTGAATGACGACCAACAACTTTCAACAGTGCTCTTAGCGATGTTCTCCTTTGACGAGGATGCGTGACACACTCCATCGTCCTGCTCACAAAACCCTCCCAAATTAACAACCTCCACGTAAAGCTCGCAAGCCAGAGCTCTCGACGTGGAGACCGCCAGCGCAAGGAACTACAAACAACATGGCCGGCAACGTTGATTACAGCTTCATCAATGAACTGTATGAAGAAATAGAGCGACGACCACCTGGAATAGAAGCTCGAAAACTTCTGGTTGATACCTTCATTGCCGCCGGATTGACAGACGCAGTCGGCGACGCTGTCCAAGAGCTCAAAACGCTATGCAACAACGATCCCCAAGTGACCGAGTGGTACAATGCATTCTGCAAGAGTCGCGAATCGGCACCGATGAACGGCTTGGAACCACAGGGCTCGAGTTCGAAACAATCAACTTTTTCTGGTGGAACGTCGAAAAACACGTTTGCGAAGCCAGCAAACCCGCCCATCGCAGCAGCAGTACTACCTTCAGATCCGACTGAATTGGCGTCAGAAAAGCAGAAGCTTGTCACGAGCTATCGAGAGCTTCGGCAGAAAGCAATAACGCTGCTGCGCGATCGGAGTTTGCTATCTGATCTGTTGACCAAAAAAGGGCTCCCTGCGAGGAAAGACGACCATCACAAAGACCTAGAATTGCTCGGCGACGGGAAAATCACTACAGTCTTGAGAACGCGCGATCTCAATGTTCCCACGGATGGGTCTTCAGCAAAGACGAATCGACCCCCAGACAGCGCAAGAGAAGTAGCCCGAAAGATGAAAGCTGACCCATCGAGAGCGTTCGACATCTGTATCGCTGATCTGGGGACCATGATCCAGTGGTTGAACGATACTCAGCCTCAATCATCAATAAACAATGATTCACTGCGTGAGGCCGTTGCAAAACGAGTTCGCCTGATGATCGTTGCTCTTCCGGACAATCTGCACATCCACGCAAATGCGGGTTTGATGCATATCGAGCATGAGAACAAATGGAAGGCCTATATGAATGATGAAACCATGTATGGAGATGCAATCTCTGATGTCCCACGAGAGAAGTTCTATTGTACCGAGGATGGGTATGCGTGGGACATGGAGGAACTCTCGCAAGCCATCACAAGCAATAAAGGAGTAATGCGCAATCCACTCAGCAAGCACATGTTCACACCTGGCGATATCAAAGGTATTCTCAGCCATCCGCTTGGTCAATCTCTAGCAGCACTTGGAATTGAACAACACAAGCTGAAACAAGGTGTGCGTCCGAGGACACTGGAGGAGATGGATCGGATGGTGAATGTGCTCATGGAGGACATGGCTGAAGATGCGATGAAATCAAGATTAGCAGTAGACGAGTTTCTTGCTTATACTGCAACCTTGCCCGAGGCGGAACAGAACGCGCTGGATAATCTTCGAGTCCCCGCGAGAGACTCGCATACTGGGCAAGCCTTCGATGGGACAATTGGCGAGGCAGTTCGCGATGCCAAAGCTAACAAGCTTTGCTTTCACAAGGCTGGTAAGTCTTTTTTCCACATCTCTATCACCTCTCATCCACAAGACATGACCATGAAAACATCACCTAGCCATTGACCGTCCATTGCTATCACTCATAAAGAGTCCTTCCACGCTTTGGGCGGTTTCTTATCGAGTTGTCGAAAAATTCATCGACTACTCCACCAGCATACATGGATAAACCTGCAAGGCTAAAAACATACTTACTAACAATCTTTAGGCGATTTCATTCGCCAGGCGTCGACGCATCTGCGCAGCCAGCGATAGCCTATGTTGGTTCGCGAAACCATGGGTACAGATACGTCTTTACCGAAGTTCAATTACTTTTAGCCTTCCATGTCTCCACTGAAAAGAAGATTCTGAGAAGATTCCATAAACCTAGCGTACATGATCTTTTAATTCACAAATGATGTGCTGGCCAAGCGAAGACTTGAGACACTGGTCATGATTGCTTTTTCGGCATTCCCAAGATCTTCAGACGGTGGACGCCTCGTATTGCTTACGCAGCTCAGCCTCGCAAGGCACATTTGATAACCGACAATCTCCCAGTTTCGAACAGATAGACACGCTATCATATCACTGCTGCATGCACGTGCGATCATTTGCAATCGCCCTGTTCGCCCTGTTGGTGTGGAGCAGAGGTACCTCCGTACCACGGGAAAAGTGTTCAACGCGACCGAATCTCATCCGGCCTAGTCATTTTCTGACATTCACGATCAATACACTTTCTTCGACACCAGAACCCCACAACATCTTCAAAGCGACCGACATTTTTCTTTCGGCGAATTAGTCGTCTCAGTCATACATCGACGAGGTGGCCTGAAGCTGATTTTACACATCTCAACCGTGCACTATACTAAGAGGAGGCTAAGTTGACAGGTCTCTCACTTGCAACCTCGCCTTGGAAGGCTTTCGCTCTAGCAGCTCAATACCAATTTAGACGCGGCCTCGATTTCTTCTACTGATCCGACGCTCGCTTTGATCACGAACGCCTTTGCTGCCATCATTGTATGAATGGCTTGGTTCAGTCAAGTTTTGTGCGACACGATCAATACCTACCACTTTTAGGACATCTCCTCGGGACCAAAAGACGAGCAAGAAGATTCTTTGGCTCTCACCTGCCTGAAATACCATGGCTTGGGAAGTTATCAAGCGATCCTTTTCGTCACTCCTTCTGGAAGAAAGCTTCGAAAAACAGATTCTAAGGATAGCGAACAGATTGCATCCTTCAGATACAGCGTTCCCTTGGGAAAACTTGAATGCTTGTGTGGGACTCTTCATCAGGAAGCAGAAGAATATCAATGTTCACAGCGGAATTGACGAGTATTTAATTTATCTGATCGAGCAATGTTCTTCAAAAGACATCGCTTTAGCATCTTGTGCTGATATGTTGAGCATCCATGCCATTGAGGGGTTGCTCAACGAGTTCAGGCCTGCACTGGGGAGCATCTCGGGATTCCAATCCTATATCCATATTTTGCTGGCTGTTAATCATCACCAAACTCAGATTGTCAACGGCGATGAAGCAAGATGTGCCCAAATGGTCCTCCAGCTACTGTCACAACCAACACACGACCCTGTCAACCTCTTGCGGCCACTGGCGTCAATTATCAAGGGCGGAGTACCACGGAATTCGCATTTGGCTGATCATCTTGATGCTCTTGTGCGGCAATCATCTTCCATTCTATCGGCACGAATGGAAACTTTGAAAGCCAACCTAGATTGGTCTGCGGCACACAAACATGCAGCATGGCTCCATGAAGACTTCAAAGTTCTTGCCAACCAATCTAACATTCGACCAGACGATCTATCCATTGAAGACATATTTGACGAAACATTTCCGTCGTGGTCTAGTTGGGCAGCATGGGAGCCGAACGAGCGTGCGATCCAAGCATACGCCCTCCACCTGTCCGCCCTTCCTCGAGACAAATTTTTGATCAGAGACTTGCTCGCTCTCGAGGGTCCAGATTTTACAGTTGGAGACAGGTTCAGAAGAATACACTATTCTACGATGCGAGAACAACTTTCGGCCGTGAACAGAACCAAACTTGTCCATCGATGCGGGGCCATCAAGTTTGACCTCTTAGGTTCACGACCCAATCATGTCCGAGCTACATTAGGCGCCCTGAGCGGACTTGTTCTGGACGTGTGCACCAAGGACACTGGGAAACACGACAATTGCCGCATGTTGTTACTCCAACAAATTTGTCTTAGCGAGCCAATCAACGAGGAGAGATTATGGTTGCTGGAAGCCGCATTTGCCACTGGCTCCACGGCAGTCATCTCAGCGGTTCGTGAGGTCAAGATAGCGGAGAAGGAAGGCAGGGAACCTGATGCTGGGGAAGTGAGCATCTTATTCAAAGCCTTAGAGTGGGATGCGGCCACAGAGTTGAGGAGATTACTTGGCGAGTACGTCGTCGCATCCATGTGTAAGCACTTGGAGAAAACACAAAGAACGCTGAAGATGATCGTGGACATGGATCGAAACTGGACTTTCCCGGATTTACAACTCCTGGAGGCACTGCAGAGTTTTGGAGAGGTCTGTGGGAGGTCTCCGAAGCTGAATCGTCATTTTTCCGAGGAGTCGAGGACGATCCTTGAGCGTTGGCCTGCGAAGTGGGAAGTGAGTCTCTCCTTAATACCGATTCCTGACTCCTGTGCTCTTTTGGATGAACTCTGGCAGTCCAATTCATTAAAATCGTCTGCTTAATCTCCATGAGGATCATGAATTGAATTCTTCTTGAAGTATCGAGAAATACTAACGATTGGCCTGCAGGTCCAAGAATGCTACCAAATCATTCTCCTAGCTCAAGCCAATTGCCCCACTTCCACAAAATGGCTGACAACGCAGGTCAAAACATACCTACTCTATCGCCTCGTTTCTCCATGGCTCATTTCCGTAGAAACGCAATCCGCAAAACTTGCCACCCGACTCATCGAGTCTTTGCTCCATCTCTGGCGCAAAACACAGGACCACGATCGGCGCTCTATGGCTTTGATGGCAGCACAATCAGACGCAATCCCTGATGATTGCCTCAGGCTGAAATGTATCCACCAACTCGACTTCATCGACGACGGGTTTTTACAAATTCTGAAGTTTTTGGTTGAAAACAGTCAAAGCAATTCGGCCGGCGAAGCGTGCGTCTCCTTTGCCCGAGCATTGACTCTCGAAGAAGATCTGATTGAAACGTGGCGCTTCCCACTCCGTCTCGTTATCACAGAGGAGAGTGAAAAAATAGAGAAGTGGGCACTTCAAACGCTTGATGTGGGTAGTTGGATCAACTGGATCGATGATGTGGGGAGAATTTTCCCAGATATGATTCACGCGGTTGATGAAGATTCTCCCGTTTTCTTCACAAGTGATCTTCGCAGATGGGCGCTGACGTTACGTTCGAATTTGGCGACGTTGAAACGCCTGGAAAGTAGGGACGGTATGAGACATAGTGATGCTATGGCGTGTATGCTAAGAGGTGGAGACGTACGGCTATGCCATGAGCTTGAACGTATTATTGGATTCTTGAACGTCGCGTGCGAAGAGGTAAAATGGGATACATTCGTGGCATTAGTCGCGCGGTTGGATAACAACGGCAAGAATGCGGAGACTATAAGGACGGCCATCTTTCAAGTTAGCATGGCAACTATTCCCGGAGTTGAGGCATGTCTGCACGTCCTGGAGTCATATGAGGAGGTTTCGTTACAAGTTGCGGAGACGATGCTTGCTTGCTGGTTGAATGAAGAGGACATGATGGACCGAGATTGTCTCGCCCTAGAAGCTGTGGCAATAGTGCTTGGGATGGACGCGGAGGGCCCTGGAGAGCCCACTCTGGACAGCTTGGAGGCAACCCATGTCCATCTAGACGAGCAATTCCAGGCTCTCATCGCTGAAGCTGTTCGTCTCGAAGGACTGCGCATCGCTTTCAAGACCAAGGATCCGAATGGAATTGCACTCATACTGGACGAAGTTGGCGTTGAGGATAGCGTTTTGCTAGATGATATTCTGGATAACTTACCATCAGACCTTATAGATGTCGTAGAGCGCATCTCAGACCACGAAGTCGAGCTCCAGCTACCTCTCACCAGACTCACGACTCTTCAGAAAAAGGCCATCGGATCGGGCACTGCACAGAGTTTGCTAGTCAGGTTTAGTCCAGGTTACAACGGTCTACCTCCTAACTTCTGCTTTCACTGGGACAACGAGCCCAAGGAGCTGGCCATCGTTGGCCATTCGCCATGTTTAGCATTTCCACTTTTGGAGCCAGAAGAACATTCGTGTCATGGTCGTCCAAGCCCGGGCGTGTACCAGCTCAGCCGAATCTTTGCTAGACACCTCATCGACAATGGGTTCACCTCGATTCAGGACATATACAAGTTCCTAGTCTCAGAGATGGCCAGCTTGCACACCAAATGTCTAGTCTGCGCCGTCCCACATGCGTACAATATGCGACGCTCGACAGTCTGTAAAGACCCACAATGCTTGAAAACCTTCAATACATCACACTTGGATGTTCGCATCGCCGATATCCGTCATGATCCAGCAGTAGTCGACCTTCTCTTAACAATGGTCCACGCTTCAGCTTCAGCCACCCCTGCAAACATGTCACTCCTGCCAGACTGCCCCATCA
Organism: Venturia pyrina ICMP 11032; assembly: GCA_000738655.1. Classification (NCBI taxonomy): domain Eukaryota; kingdom Fungi; phylum Ascomycota; class Dothideomycetes; order Venturiales; family Venturiaceae; genus Venturia; species Venturia pyrina. The sequence goes on along the minus strand of JEMP01000078.1, from coordinate 178,294 downwards.
CCAACATGCCTATAATCAGACAAAGACTCAACAGTCTCCCCAGCATAGCCACCCTCCAAAACGCACAACACATCGACACAAGCATCGGAACGTCAGGAGAGATCCTATCCTGGGCCCTAACATCCTACCGCGGTTTCCTCGTCTCGGCAACCGCCAATCTGAAAATCCCTTCTTTCCCAGGCGCCCATCAATTCCTTCTCGCAAACGCATCACCCCAACTCGAAATGGAATTCGACGCCAAATACAACCTCTACAAAACCACCCGCGTCGTCTTCCACGGCACCACCATCGACAGAATGTACGCCATCCTCTCCCAAGGCCTAAAACCCCTCTCAAGCACACCCCTCCAACGCCACGGCTACGCCTACGGAAAAGGCATCTACGTATCCACGGAACCGAGCACGGCATGGACATATACGCAACTGAGTGGCGCCAGTTGGAGAAACAGTGATTTCGGACATCAGAGGGTGCTTTTGGCTTGTGAGTTGACGGGGCATTGGACGGCGGCTAGTGGGAATATTTTGTTGGTTACGGAACCGGCTTGTTTGATGGTTCGGTATGTCTTTTTGATGAAGGATGCGGCGATGGTGCCGGTTAGTCGGCATGTTGTTCCGGCTTTGGGGAGTGTTTTTGCTGGGTTGAGGAGGGGGGCTTTGTAGGTCGTGTCAGAGTTTTCTTTCTGATGAAGAAGGGGAGGGGGAGAAGGGGGATGGGGGATTTAGGTACGGTTGTGATTTAGCGTTGTACTTGGGGTTTTTCGGGATGGGTCGTGATTTATTGTGGGATTGGACTTTCTGATCAGATTTTATAGATTAGCAACGACTTGTTTACTCGCTGGAGCATCCCTCCCCGTCATACTTCATCACTACTCCTACTCTAAATTATCTTACAAACTTCAACTCTTTACTAGTCCCCTTTATTTTCAACGGTCCCCACAGAACCCCCTATTTACAATTTCTATCTTGATGCCAAATTATTAGTCTAGTTACCTCCTTTAGTCGATCTACTCAGATTTGATTGTCTAGTTTTTATACTTTTGCGCGGAAAGTAGGACATTCCCCCTTTCCCTATTATCCTACGGTAGAAGAGTTGGGAAACCAATTTCTTTGAAAAGAGACTTTTTCTAAGTTGATTTCAGATAGGATGTAGGATTATAATATTCAGGATCAGAAAAAATGTATGGATATATACGAATCATCTAAATAGACAGAATTGGTTGATGAGGTGATTTTTGGGTTAGTCATCTCAAAGGGAAAGAGAGGTTGTTTCGTTATCGAGATTAGGAGGCTAGGGGTTTTGGAAATTTAGGGTAAGAGGGAAGGAGTTCTTGATAACTGGATAAAGTATATTTAGGGACGAATCCGCGGTTTCGGGCTTTTTTTGTGTTTTTTGATGGGTTGGAGAAGGGGGTTGATTATTGTAGAATGCTCTTATTGTAGGTATTTCTAGATTACTTAGTAAATGAAGGAGTTAGTCGTGAGGTCGTATCTTATAATTTTTATCTTACTCGAAGTTTTTCTTCCGTCGAGCCGATAGTTGTATCCATCGTGATTTTCTTCTATCTTGAAATAGAGGGATAGATAATGGACTATATTGTTCAACTTTAATTGTTGTGCATCGCTTTTTGCGAAGAAAATTTCTCGTTGGTACAGAAAGTGAGGAGGTTTCGGGCGTCGGGGTAGCCCGGTTTGGAGTCCGAAATACGGTTGAATATCCGCCGGATGTCTGCGACGGAAGTATCGCGTTCTATACTTTTTTGGAATACGCGAACTCACTTTGAGAATTGAGACTGTTGATGAAGAACGAATCTTTGAAGAAAATGGTAGAAGGAACACAAAACCTGAAAGGCTTTGTCCGCGGATACTCCCGGCGGCGACTATCAAAAACCACAGCACACGCGAAACGACTGGGCTGAGATTGAGATCGGAGAAATGATGGAATAGAAACCTGTGTGTCCGCCGCTAAGCCATAGTCAGTCCCTAATATCCGAGACGGTTTTCTCGCCCTTGTAGTTGTAGGCCGATCTATTACCGGCATTCCAGCACTTTTGCCCGGCATCGTGCTTCGCGCACCATCCAGCCATCTCTTTCGCCCCAATCCTTCCTTTATAGCCTGGCGAATTATCGTAGATGTACTCCGAGCTTTCAATTGGCGCACCATTGATATCCCACCAAGTACGGGGACTGAAAGAGAAATGACCTTTGGCTGCATCCACGACTGCTTGGGTCGAATCGTGGTCGCAGCTAAAGGAACCTGAGTCTTCTTGTATCTTGGTACAGCAGCAGAGCTCATATTTCTTGGCGGAGACATAGCTGGCGAGGCTGGCGATGAGGAGGGCGACTGTGAGCTTCATCGTTATCGATCGTTTGTTGTTTTATGAGGAGTCGAGAATTTCTATTCTTTTGATTAGTATGAGAAAAGGATGGTTGATACGCGGGACTGACTCGCTGGGGGTCGTATCTCTAATTCAGGCTTGAGATGTTCCCAATTTATAGATGTTGGCTGAGGGAAAGATGGTAATGACTTGGAAAAGAAATCGCCTAGAGAACAATGACTTCGATATCCTATATTGGTGAAGGAGTGAGGGAAGCAACGAAAGAGTCTGATAAGCGACTTCCTGTACCATGTACACAGGTCTTATATGTAGAAGTACTGTGGTCTACCACCAAAGAATGTCTAGCTGCTGAAATCTCGGAAGGATGTTCAAGCTGTAGAACATGCATCTGACATGGGTTTCCATTCACATTCATTTGGCGGTCGTCCACAGTAGTCGAATGTTTCTGCGCGAAAGACACTCAGGCCTGAATGCCCAGGAGCTACACATTTAAAGCATTAGATTTTTCTCATCACGACCGAATAACAGGGGATTGGCGGTTTCATCCCTCCAATCCTGCTCGAGCGCGGCGAAAAGACCGCCTTCCACACTCGAAGCTACGAGACTTCCGCCTGTTCGAAGACTGGAGGTGTCCAATAAATACAACGAACTGACACGCCTGGATTGCCACTTCTCGGGCCCAACACCAAGAGGGACATGGGACCGATCGCATCTCTTTCGAAGTGATCATGAAGACGCCAAGGGACGGGCTGAAAGACGTGCGTGCGGTCTTGAAATTTGATCGTGAAGTGACCGGAGCGAGCACCGTATCGAGATGGAGATAGCAGCGCCCCGTAGATTTTCTTAGGGCGAATCGATATATTTCAGGACTCCGCCTCGGGTTAAGCTCGAATTCTGAGTCTGCCTCGCCTCGAACGGTCATCCTCAGGTCTGCGTGTATAATTGCACGAGTATATATCTATTTTTGGCCAAAAAATATTCACGCAAAAGCTGTGGGGGTCCCGAATCTACCGCAGGCCATTTTGACGTCTCTGGTGCAAGCGCGATGGCTTCAAGAGCTGCTGTACTAGAGTTGAAAAGAGTAAGAGAGGTTACTCGTATAGATATCCGAAGTGATGGAATCGCAAGTGGATGGAATCAGAGAGAGAAAGAGCAGAACAAAAGGAGATCCTCGGCTGAGCGGCTATATCGGCTATATGATGGCTGATCTAGCGCGGAAGATAGCCTCGTCCACTCTCTCAAACAAGAAGATTTACCACTTAAAGCCTTTCTTCCCGAATATCCAAACTACCACTAACAACAACAATAACAACAATCAACGGACCAAGCCACAGACCTACTTTCATATCTCGTCGCTCAACAACTCGTCAAATCACCCAAATAGAAATCTCACAAATACCTATACAACAACACTAAATCCTATAATCCCGCTGTAAAATAAGAAAATCTCCCCTTCCCAAAGAGAAAATATCCAATATCAAAAAGAAAAAAAAAGAAAAGAAAAGACCCATCCTCTATAAACATCCCTATCCCCACCTCAAAACAAGACCTACATCCGAATAATCTAAATACAAAAGTAAAATAGACGTAGTCCCTTAATAACCCCTATCCCCCTTGCCTCCCCCCCTCTCCCCCTCTCCCCTACTCCCCTCGCTCTCCCCCTTCTAGTACCCTATCTTCCAAAATTATTCTAATTTCGAATTACAAAAACAACTATAAAACCTCTCTACAATACCGCTAGATAATAACATCGTTAAACAGCTCTAGTCTTCAGTAAAGAGAAAGAAAGAAATTCCACACGCACCCAAATACGCAACTAATTTCTACTAGAGCCAGGGTGAAAGAGTCAAGAAGAAAATATCAGGGAAGGAAAGATCCCAAGTTTATTCAAGAGAGGGGAAGGTGACAACTCCCGTAATCGGGTACGAACACGATCGTGATAATCTGCTATTAACTATTGGTTTGATGAATGAAATGGGAAGGAGGTATTCTATATACACTTCCCACTCCATCTCCTATCTATCATCTCCCCTTNGGTTGTCTAGAACAAATACGGTTTAAAGACCCCACCTTTCGCAGCTATGTATCTTCTGTCTAGTACAGCGTGATCTTGGCAAATATTAAAAGCTTGTTTGAGATATACGCTGCTTATCGCAAAAGCAGGTCACTCTCCAATTGTGGTTTGATAGTCGAGCTCGTGCAAACAGAAAATAGGGTCTACATAAGAACCTTGTAAAGCTATTTCTATACTATAGTATATATACGGAGTACAGTAGTAAGATACTATGCACTGTCGAACGTGATTCGCTATTCATTCCGCTAACCCATGGCCCCCACCTCCTCATATATTTCAAGTATACAGGCTATCTTCGCGATTTACATAGTACACAGTAGACAAGATGAGATATCTAAACAGTGCTACATAGTATGTACTGTGTAATACGGGAGGATATGCGGGAACTACTAAATTAAACTAACCGTCGAATAATAAATACTTACTATCTCATCCCGCGGGGTTTTCCTTATTTGACCTATACCACAGTCATTCTATACCGCTGTTGTTATCCTATCACTCCATCATCCCCTCCTCCTCCTCCTCCTCCTCCTCCGAACCTCACAATGAAAATCTCCATCGCCCTCAGCCTACTCGCTTACATCGTCTCCACCTCCGCCGAGCCACACGATCTATGCTGCTGTTCCTCCAAGAAGGCGAAGAAATGTATGAACGATGAAACCAAGTTAGTTATGAACAATCACAAAGGCGCCGAAAAATGGGTATTCGACAATGGACATTACACGAAGGACGACGGGGCCCCTTTTGATTGCACGGGCTGCTATATACAGGCATATACGTATCCTCAGGGAGACGGGGAAATTGGTGGTGAACAGATGTCTAACGAGTGTTTACGACATGGCCAAGGTAGCAGTTGCTGGGATCACCGAGAGCCTAAGAAGCCAAAGAACCCAGGGAGGCCCCATGATCATTGTGGTCCATAGAAAGTGGTATGGTGTGCGGTGTGGGGAATGGATGATGGGCTGGTCGATGGTGATGACGGGAGATGTGTTGGTCATGTGCTAAGCAGATTCGATGTTCTGACCATCTGGGATACGTTGTTGGACCTTTGGTGATCCCAACCTCACTAGTGCTTATCCCAAATACTCCCTTTCCCTAGCCATTCACACCATCACTCCTCTCAACAATGAAGAGAATCGATGCTGTAAGGGCAACAAGGGTTTTCACTGGACGAAAGAGTCAAGAAACTTATGTATAGTGACACAAGTGTACCAGGCAATGATTGGTTCATTTAAGATGCCACAGTGATGCCTTTGCAGATACGCGTATCCGTACGCTCTGCGCCTGATCGGGAAATCCTCAGCCTCTTCTGCTGACATCAAACTGCATGAATGTTGCATTGTGGAACTATGGAACGGAGATCTTTTTAGATATGGAAGGTGCGGGCCGGGAATACGTCTTGCTGTCATGTTGGTACCGCGTTGTAAAGCGTTGGTGATTGGAGAGGGAGCATGTACGTGAGAATTGGGGTCTGGGGATCGAAAAGGAGGTTTGATTAGACGGGTAACGATCTTCTTTGTTGGTTCAATCTATAGATTTGAAGTGTGTAAATAATTCAGCGCGATCCTCCAACAACATAATCAGAATGGAAGTAACCCACGAGCTCACCCGAACGGGATCGAACCATAGAAACCCAAACTCAACCTTTCAAACGACAGCTACATAAACAACAAGTATTCCATAGCCACTGCAGATCCCTACCGAGGACGACCGCGGTTACAGACAGACAGTACCGGTTTTCTTGGCCACGAATGACAAGGGTAAGAGTGGTTTTCTAGACAACACTTGTAAATGAGTACTTTAACAGTAGTTGTTGGTGGGAAGGCGTTTTGAAGAAAACCGCAGTATCAGTCATTACTTGAGCGTTTGACAGGAGGTACTTGTCTTTGGAACGGTTGCTGAGAGACAACAGTATTGTGTGTATGTGGTCCAATCATGGTTTAATGAATGTGCTGAAGATGAAATTAAGTCTGTCGGGGTCTGTGATTACTTCAATTGTAATTAAACTCATCATACTCAAACTCGTGATGTCGAAATGCTCATATCTAAGGATTTTTGCCGTGATCGGTCATATCACGCATCAATATGGTCTGGCCAAATCCCCGTGCCGCAAACGCGTATCCGCATCACGTCGATCGATGTGCGACATCGTGACTCCTTGTACCAGTTGAATAACCTCGAAATGCTTTTCGTTGAGATGGGGGTTTCCGTCTGACGGCTCAAAGCATTGGACTTTGCCCAAGTTTAATACGCGTTCATTTAGCTCCCAAATCTTGGACGAGGTTATATGATGGGGGAGTCCGACTTCAATGAGCAAGAGGAAGACTTTGAGTTTTCTTCATCTCTGGAGAAGGCCTTACCAATGAAGCCGCTTTTGTGGTTTCGCGAACCTGCACACCTTGTCTTCCTTGCTGCCTCCTAGCATCGTTTTTCCAATGCTCTTTGTTCCCGCACAGTTTCGCCTGTTCGCTACATTTCGCGCGTTGCTCGTCCCATGGTTGAGTCTCATCATGAGCATGGCGCAGCAAGTCGAAAAGATGAAGAGAAGCCTCATCGCCTCATTGCTCGACTGGCTTAGAATAGACGTGGGGTTGAGGGTGGAATGGGGGACTGAACCTAGGAGGTAGTGGGTAGAAGGAAGCGGCACTGGCCTAGGAAGGTCGATCGGGGCGGTGAGCCCGAGATCGGCAAGGGCTTAGCCTGAGGATCCCTCCGACTTTCCTCCACTCATTTCAGGCCATCGCCAGCCAAGTACTACATCACATAATCATCTACACGGTCAGGTATGCTCTGGGATGTCGGAGACGATTATCTTTGATCGCAGCTTAGCGAAGTTACACACGTCGGACCCGGATTGCCTAGCAAATGGGTCTTCCGACCTTATCTGCAGCCATGTTGTCCAGCAGGTGGACGCGCATAGCCAGAACCCGAGAACCCCCTAATCAGAATCGAGAAAGCCACCCATCTTTCATTTCAATGAGGCAGCTTTGAGCTTATTACACCAGACTCCATTGATCTAGTCGCTACTCGAACAAAATCCAGGCAACAATGCAGAAACGAATAAGTCACACGAAGTCGCGGAAAGGATGTAGAAATTGCAAGAAGAGGCACGTCAAGGTCGGTTGGTGCACTCGAATAGCGTTGGCTTTAGAATAGCTGAATATCGAACTCGCTGACAGGACTGTCCAGTGTGATGAACAAGGACCGCCATGCTTCAACTGCGTTGTTCGATCAACGACAGACACCTGTTCCTTGCCAAACAGAGCTCCTCCAATACCTGCTCGACAAAGCAGGTTTTCTCCAGCCTCATCGAGTTCAGAACTCTTGCAACCTCCCGGGCTGCCGCCGCTAACGAGAGTTGTAAGCGCCTCTACTCAAAGCCGCCGTATGCTCGAGTTAAGACTCATGCATCGATGGTCAACAACAACCTACCAAAGTTTCTGCAGCACAATCTACGACCCTCCCTGGTTACAATTTTACGTCCCAGAATGCGCCCTTGAACACGACTACCTGCTTTACGGTATCTTCGCAATGTCTTCTCTCGATCTGATCATTGGGGGATCTGTTGTGGAGGATACCCAGACCAAAATGTACTTCCAAGCAGCGCTAGAATACTACGATAAGGCTAGCGAATCCTTTCGACAGCAACTGAGTAATATCACGCCTACGAATTTCCATAGCATGTACATGTTTGCTTTCATGGCTGCAGCGATGTACATGGCTCGACCACTTTGTCCCCTTGAACAGCGGACTCGCCAACCAGAAGGCATCATCGGGCGTGCAGCAGTGGTCATGAAGTTGCTCATGGCATGTTCCGGGCTTGCGGAGCAAAACGTTGGGCAATTGTTGGACGTCAACGGTGTTTCCGGAACCTCGGTGACAACCACGATGACAGCTGTGGGAGACGTGGTTCACTCTCCACAATATCTGGGCACGATTACCGAGGAAGCACTGGAACGGCTCACGAATCTCATCAAAACTGACGCATTTTTAAATGTGGGGAGGGAAGCCTCGTCCCTGAATGCATCGTACCAGAATGCAGTGAGGTGGTTACGAGTCAGTTTCGGAATGGAAGCAAAATACAACGAAACCGTCATGGGATTCTGTCTGGCATGGCCCGCGCTTGCGGGCACAGATTTTGTGGAGGCTTTCAGCAAAGCCGATGTGATGGCCATGTTGATAGTGATGCACTGGGCCGTGCTTTTGGATAGGCTCGGGTCACTTGCGTGGTGGGCAGCTTCGATGGGACGGGACCTTGTGAAGGAAATTTCCAGCACCATATTTCAGTCGAAAGCGCAAGTAGCTGTCGGGCCGGAGATACATCAAAGTATAGAGTGGGCGAGACAACAGGTGGGTTTGACGTCGGAGCTTGAATTTGACTTTTCGAGTACAGATCCGTCGTTTCTAGATCTGTTGGAAAGTTTACATTAGACGACTTGGCAATGTAAAAGAAGCGTTGTACTCAATCGACACTTGATTTCCCTGGGGCAGACATTTTTCTTTCGCTGATGCTCATCAATCATCCCACCAAAAACTGACACTGCAGCTCACGCTCAAACTCTCAACGTAATGCCACCAGCCCCTGGGGATATACAAAGCCTCTCCTGGCGCCAATATCTCCTCGACATACTTCGCGTCCTTGAAATGCGGAAATTCATCCTCAATGATCTCCGTCTCGCAACTTTCACCATTGATCCATAGTCCAACATCAACTTGAGAAGTATTACTCATGTCCACATCTCCCTCCTTCTCCGGTTTCGGTTTCGGATACACTTCCTCGGATGGCGCGTAGAGACGGACGTATTTATATCCGAAAACTTGGGTTAAGATGTTATGATGTGGGTCGGTGTGGAGAGGTGATGTCGTTCCTGCGGGACCGAGCCAGATATTTCTTTTAACGTCATCAATTTGGTCTTCTACTTTTGGTGGGGGTGGGGCGTTTGGACCTTCGGGTGTGGGTGGGGTGCTATAGCAGTAATCTGGTGTGCGAATGTCGCTTTTGATGCCGGGCATCTGGGTGAAGAGGTCATGTTGGGCTAGGTAGCCTATTCCACTTTCCTCCCCTGATGATGAGGAGGGGATAGATGAAGATGGAAGGAGATAGTCTTTCAGAAAGACGCGGAAGGGGATGATTTTTTGGCTCCAGTCGTCATCTGTGTATGCTCTGCCCAACTCAACAGGAACAAGACGTCGGCCGCCGATGGTGTTCAAAAGCCAATAATGCGGATCTCTCCATGATTTTGATGGGTCAGCGAGGGCGGGCCATTCTGTGATGGCTTGCGTGATTATGAAGGGCAGAGATCCTTGCTTTTGATTTCTGTTATGATCATCGTTGAGCTGCATCTGAAATGCTGCAAATGACATGCAGAGGAATCGCGGCATCGGATAGTTCAGCTTTCGCTTTGGAGCTGGTACTGTGGGGAGACTGTTCGGTAGATCGGCATAGGGATTCATTTCCTGGGAGACCTTCTGTCGCTTCGCTTGATGTTCGGTAGCTGGTCGAGTGTGAGCGATCATTTGTACGCGGACATAATCATTCGTAGCCATCCACGATAACATTTGCCGAATTAGTTTTTCCCTCATTGGTGCGCCGGCGATGATGATTGCCATGTCAAGTATCTCCACGAGCTTGCCTTCCGGGTCGTCATCCTCGGTAGACTCAAGATTCGCAGCTCTCCATAGTGAAGCCTCAGTATAGAGACGACGCCAACATTCGGAAACCTTGTAGAAAGGAAATACGTTCAAGTGTTTAGTTGCAAGTTCAAACGCTTCCTGCGGTCGAGTTGGGAGGATGGAGAGAGCTTCTGTTCCAGTCTCATGGATCGTATCGGATGAGTCGTATGGTATAGTCAGCTCCTGTCTCAGCTGTGCTTGAACTGCAGCAATTATTTGAGAAGAGCTTTGGAACAGTGAATGTGCAGCTTGCCGGGGCAAGTAACACCTTGAAGCCATGTCTCCAACCTCCAAGCTTTTTTCTTTGGTGGATTGGTGAGGTTTTCATGTTCGTGATGAAAGTCCTCGTGTGGGTGAGGGAAATAAGTCCGGGTCGAGCTCCATTAAGTCGATGATATTTCACGCTACCAGCAATTGATAGAACTTGCTCATTGTTGTAGAAAGAAGGAAGCGAGAATCCCGATTAGTAACCTGAGTACCACTATCACGTGAGATAGCCCGAACTCGGACAAGCGATTGATATGCAACTTTTTATGAACTACCTACACCAAACCATTCTGTTCCCACCAAGATATGGGATGCTTCGAGCATTTACGAAACTCCTGAAAATGGCTGAACCCAAGCGCGTCCCGATCCCCAAGAATGGTGTCGACTACAGAGGCAAAATCGTGCTGGCTCCCATGGTGAGGTCCGGCGAGTTGCCTTCTCGCCTCATGGCGTTGAAGTACGGCGCTGATCTTGTCTGGGGTATGTGAAGTCGTAAATCACCATTCACAAACCTAGTTCTGACATTGAGTTGGCAGGCCCGGAAACAGTCGATAAAGCCATGATTGGATGCACCAGACATGTATGCGATCGCACATCTACCGTTTACTGGAGTCGCATATCTTCGAATGCTATAAGGGAACCGGAACAACACCCAAATAAGAAAGAGAGTGTCATATACAGGCTTCATCCAACCCTGGAGCACAAGAAACTCATATTTCAGATTGGCACCGCGACCCCAGAACTCGCTGTAGCAGCAGCACGTCTGGTAGCAGCAGATGTCGCAGGCATAGACGTCAATTCTGGCTGTCCGAAGCCGTTCTCTACCTCTGGAGGCATGGGCGCTGCCCTTCTCAAAGACCCAGACCGCCTGTGCTCGATTTTGGAAGCACTAGTCAAAGAGATAGGAAAGGAATTCGAAATCGGAATCAGCGTTAAAATTCGTATACTCCAAGACAAAGCAGATACCGAAAAGCTCGTGCGAAGATTAGTGAACACGGGTATCACAGGCTTGACAGTGCATTGCAGAACCACGCCCATGCGCCCGAAGGAACGCGCGATCCGCGATCAGCTGCGCATGATTGCCGATATTTGCAGAGAGGCAGGTGTGGCATGTGTCATGAATGGTGATGTGGAGAACAGAGCTCAGGCATTAGAACTCATGAAGGAATACGGAGTAGATGGAGCCATGATCGCCACAGCCGCTGAGAAGAACTCCAGCGTCTTTCGACCCGAATCCGAAGGTGGAAAAGCACACTGGAAAGAAGTCGTTCGTGCCTACGTCGAATCAGCCATGTCCGTCGACAATCGCTGGGGAAACACAAAGTTCCTCCTCGCCCAATTGATCCCTGGAAAGGAAGAAAAGAGTATTGGGCTCCAGGCCTGCAGAACTCACGTCCAAATGGTTCATGCATTGGGATTTCCCGAGTTGGAAGAGTTGGCAAAGAAGATTGATCAAGTACTTGGCATGGATAATATGCAACATGTTAAAAAGGTGGGCAAACGAGCTGCTGCTACTCAGAGGAGGAACGAACAGAATGCTAAGAGGGCAAGGACGCAGGACGAGCTGTCAGACGAAAAATCCGCGAACGTAAAGAGGGCTAAGATACACGATGAGAAATCAGAGGAGAAGGATACATCGGTGGAGGAGAAAAGGCGTCCGGTGACGCAAGATATTGATGCTGCGACGAAAGAAGAGGAGGTTCAGGCAGAGGAGGAGAAAGGGAAGTACGTCTCCACCGATCCAGATATACAATTGGAAGAAAGCAAAGAGAAGAGCATTGCACCAGCTGCAGTCGCAGCATGAGACATGATGAAGGCCGACTGGATGATGTGTATAAAACCTGTATATAAGCATAGCGAGGCAAGGAGTTTGGCACCGGTGAGATGGTTCAGCACCTGCATGGTATTGGATGAGAACGAAGATATTGATGAGGTTGGTATACATTCATGAACCATTCATATCACGTTCGACGCTCAAATCGAACGAAGAACGCTTCCAAAGACCAAAAACCGAAGCGCCTTACAAAAGTGGGAATCTGCTCGCCTTCTAGAACCAGCCAGTCGTGCATGTCAAAACGACGCTCGCTATATCGTATAACCACTACCCATTTTCGCTCCCTTAAAAATCAACCACCCATCCCACCCATATTTCCCCCAAAGAAAAACCCATCAAAAAGATCCACACCGCCTTCCTCTCCACCTCCAAGACCAGGTAAACTCCCATCCCAACCCATACCCATATCCAAGCCGAAATCATTAATGCCACCGGTTCCATCACCATTCCCGTCATTATTGCCCATTTGCATTGAATCTAGGAAATCGAGATCGGAGAAGGGGGATACCATTGCGTTGTAGGGTGATTGGGCTGGGATGTTGTTGCCGAATGTGTTTGAGTAGTTTGTCGATGGTGGGTTGTTCATGATGTTGTCGCTGAAGGAGGGGCTGGTTTGGGTTACGTTTCCGAACTGGGCGGAGGGGGAGGGGACTTGGAGAGGTGCGGAGAGAGAGGGCGAGTTGAGGGCTGATGTGGGGAGGGTTTGGAAGGAGCCGTATTGACCAGAGAGACTCAGCGCGTTTTGGGGAGCCTCGGTTTTGAGGCTGGATAGTTGTTGGTGGATGGACGGAGGTTGTGATCGTGATGATGGATGCATTGAGTTGCGGTTATTAAAGCGGCTGAGAGGCGTGGAGGCTGTTTCTTCATCGCTGAAGAGATTGCGGAGATCGTAATCAAAGGCTGGGCGGCGATTTTGCTGATGCTCCAAAGGTTGTCTGTGATTGTTATAGAAATATGGCGCATTGGGGTTGAGAGAGGCAGGTATTTGTTCGGAGGACTTGCTGTCTGTCGAGGTCATCTGGGTTTGTCTCGAAGGTTGGCTGTTGAAACCTCCGCGAGCACCAAAGCCGGTTGTAGAAAGGCACATCTTGATGGTTGCCTTGCTCATCCGCACAAAGGCGTCGCGGCATGCCTCCGCCGGTGGACATTTTTTCGTCAGGTCATCAAGCACCGAGGTAGCTGCGAGTACTGTGAAGTCAACATCATCGAGACTCTATGAGTTAGTCAGCTGTCTGGATCATCTAAAGCTCAAGTTGAGACAAGCTTACAAGTTGGCTTCGGACGCTTGGCGAATGCCATATGGCGTACAGGAAAGATATGCCTGATCGAGTCAGTTTGATGTCACATAACAGTCGATACGTGAGGTTATACCAGCCATGAAAAGATGATGCGTCGCTAAGAAGGTGTAATTCACCAAGTGTATGCGGTGCAATTGCCGATACAGTTTCAGAACCTTCTGTCCCGCCTCCGCCACTTTGAGAAATACAGTCTCTTCATCCTCGCGCTCTTCAATTTGAACCATCGACGGACTCTGAATGTCCTCATTCGTGGCACGCAATTCTTCCGCAAGTAAAGCAGGAACAGTAAGGCTCTGCCTGTAGAGCATGATAACAGCTTGCCAGTAATTCAATTCCAGGAATAGGGGCGAGAACTGAACTCCTGCATCCTGCTGCGTCGGAGCCGTTTCCTTCCAATCCCACAACCTGCGATCGATATCCTGTCGCCAGTGTCTGAAAGAGTAGTCGAAATTCTTCAGGAATGGAGAGGGTAGTTGCGTATGCATGTATGGGTTGTCCTGGTTCACACCGCGTTCTCGAGCCTGTGAAGCCTGCCGATGTTGTAAAACCTGTAGAATCTCTGACTGCAGCAGCCTTAGACGGAAATAGTGGTATGCGACCAGTTTATAGCTTGGCTTCTCTGCTGCTGCAGGTGATTTTAGGAATCCTTTCGGGGTGATGTACTTGTCGTTCAACAACGTTGGGAACTCGGTAGTAATAACCTGGTCTGTGATACCAAAGGGTCGTCCGACGCAAGTGCTCACGAGCCGATCGAAGGAGTAAACACACCACCAAAGGCGTCGACGAAAATCGCAAATGTACTGACGCCGACCTTTTTCGGATTTAGACTTCGCAGTTCCATTGGGCTCGGCCAACAGATCACCTTCGGGATTTCGATGATCCTCACTTAGGTTTCTGTCGCTGTCAGACCAATCCTCAGAGTGAAGGCCAAGATCGACTCCTAGACGTAAAGCCACGCCAACAATATACCATAGTCCTGGCGCAACTGGTCGTAGCAGAGCAAATCCAGCTAGAAGCAAAACGGCTTGCAGTTCTTCCAAACTTCCGCCGATGCCGTCAGGCCGCTCCAGAGCTGCAGACGATGCCAAAAAGCTTTCAAGATGCACAATGGCCGACGCGTGATACTCTTCCGGTTGACTTTGCTCCTCAACAAGTTTTCTTTTCTTGAGACTGGGGCCAGAATCAGGAGACCCTGCCGAGCTCGAACCACCTTGGTCTGTTTGGTTGTCCTCTTCTGACGCCTTGCCCACGATGATGCCTGCTCCAATTGCAAAGACTATGTTCAGCATGTAAGACTCTCGGGCACTACGGGATCGCTCATCCGATGCATATGCGTTCTCAAACATGGCCATGAACTCGGGGCGATGCAAGATTGGAATCTGCGGGTTCGCGTGCTCAAAGTACAAGCCCACAAGCTTCTCGCCCAATTCCTTGCTGGGAAATTGAGCAGGTTTGATCGTCGGTTTTGTGTGCAACCCAAAAAACGAATCCCTCATCGAGGTTGTTCCACCGCCTGAGTTTGCTCCCAGCGGCTTGCTAGGACGGATTCCACCGCGTTCGGAGGGCGCGCCGGAAACTGAACTCTTGACTGCCGCGAAGACGACACGGGCAAAGGATATGCCTGAAGTTGAACCCAGAAACCTGGAGTCAGATGCACCTTGCACAGCGACTCTGCTGGCGTGGGACAACAGCTTGTCGACCTTGTTGCGCTCATCGTGAACGACGACTTCTCCGCTCAATGTGGAGTTCACCGCAGGTTGTTTGTACGCGTCGCCATCGTTGACACTGGCTGGAGTGTTGCTGGGTCGTGGGATCGTCGCAAAGTCCTCGGGTGGATTGAAAGGGATTCCCTTCGCCTGGAGTAACGATTCAAGGTACGATACCCGCGATTCGAGGTAGAAGACGTAGCTGAATAGGTCAGTGTTGATTGGGGCATGGCCAGCCCAAGCGGCGAATTGGCAATTGAGCATGTGCTGACCTTCGCGGTATCTCTCTCTTCGTGATAGGGTCATAGCCCACACACTTTACGTGAGCTTTCTCGCAAGCTGTGCAGGCTGGCAAGCGTTGATCACATCTGTTCTTCCGTAGCCGACATCGATTGCACGCCGAAACATTTCGGAAGGAGGACGAGCTGGAGCTGGAATGTGGAGGAGACACGGTCACAGCTTTGGAGGAGGAGTCAAGATCGTCGGGGGACCTTCTCATGCGCTTCTTCGCCGTCGGGGAGATGGGCAGGGTCGTCATTTGGGTTGACTGGGGCGCATTGTAGCTATAATCGGGACGACGACATGAGGTTCACTTGAGATATGGGGTCACTGGTATAGCTGTAGCTGTAGCTGTAGCTGTAGCTGCGGGATATCCACGCGCTTGAAATGCACCCAGCCTTTGCTGCTCCCATCTTTTACTGGATCCCGGCAAAAATTTGGGATGATGCCCCCCATGTTGGCGATAAGAGTCACGGGACGGCGTTACCAATTTGCATCGAGTCAGCATCATCATGTCTCAGTTGTGAAGAAGAATATCTGAACCTGAAATACTGCCTCAGGTCGAAGTCACGTAAAAAGGGATAATACTATTCATCCATGATCAAGACGGATAGAAATCCGTCTTGATGCTCACAAAGCCCGCGTCCAACCGATTACGCTATCCATAGCCATCACAAAGAAAGGGAGAGTAGGTCATGCGAAGAAAGACGATGTTTCTCAAGATGCCAAATTAGGCCTTCATTGATTCGCTAGCTGAGGACAGTGGGTATCTATCGATCGTACGTGTACAAAGGTCTGAACCCATCCTCTTCCTGTAGTAATGCTAAAGGGGTATTCCGATACTTAAAATCCAATTGTGCAGCAACTCCGTCCCGCAGCATTGCCACCCACTCCAATCCATCTAGGTAGACTGTTCTACTTCCGTGTCCCCTAGCGCCGGGTGATGTGTGTTTGCTCTATGTGAAAATGCTCCAATGGTTAACGCCGCGAGATGCCAAGCAAAAGAAAAGGAAAATCGTCAAAAGGTCGTGTATCCAATACCAGAAGATCGTTGAGAAAGGGAAAAACCGGAAATGTCGATCAAATCAGCTTGGCTGCCTCCAGGTCGCTGGGATAGCCGTCCGCCTTGTTCAAAGTTGACCGCGTCATCTCACAATCGGAGGAAATAGATTCATCTTCTTCTGAGAATCGTGTTCCTAGAAGTGGCTCAACCACGCCTTCTTCTTCATCACGAACATCGTGTGCCACGGCATCAGGTCGGGCGCCACTCCTGATATCCGTCATATACAAACTGACCAACGCACCCAGAGAGGCCACGAGAGCACACGTCCACCAGGAGAGCCCAGAATAACCGATCTTGATACCTGAGGAATGGATCAGGCCTGCCACGGTTGGCCCAAAGGCACGAGCCAGACTCGCTGCAGACATAGCGAAGCCATTCAAAGTTCCTAGAACCTTCTTGGAAGGAGCAGAATTGGCCAGCATGATGGATTGGGCCGGGTAAGAGAAGGATTGCGCGGTAACTTTCCAAACCAGGACCACAAAGATGGCTGCGTACCGAAAATTGTCGTGTGCCAGGACAATATATGGGAGAAAGAGGTACAGAATAGGGTACCCCATAATAGCGATCCGGAATGTGGTCAAACTCCCGAGTCTCTCATTGACGACCGGGAACACAAAGATTTGGGCAATCATTTGTAAAAATCCTTGGAGCGAGAGAATCAGACCCACTTGCTTCATTTCCATTCCAAATCCGCCAATAAATTTGAATGGCAAATCCGGCTTAGTAGACGATTCCTTGGAAGAGAATAAGACCGGAAGAAGTTGTTCGAGGGCGATTGTGTGGCTATGGATGTTAGTAGGCTTCCGGTAGTGCTTGTTAGCGGAAAGAAACTCACAATGCCAGGATGCCATAACTCAAAATGATTAGCTTGACCTGTTTCGTGAAGCCTTGACGCCAGGAAATTGGTGTGGTGGAGTGACTTTTGGTGTCGGCAGTTTCTGTATCCACAATGGCCGAAGATGGAGCAGCAGTAAGAGGTGCGTGGGCTGAACATATGCCAGCACTGAAGTTTGGCTTCTCACTATCGTCGTCGGCAAGATATGATAGGGTCTCTTCAAGATAGCTGACTTTGCAAGCGGAACGCTTCGACTTCCAAAACTTCAAGTTCTCCACAATCCACTGCCCCACTTTGAGTCCAGGATCAGTACGGCCACGCTTATCTTCGTGTGTTTCTTCGAGAAACAGCAAGCCAACAATGAGTCCAAGAAGCACAATCGCGGTACAAACGAGGTTAGGCAGAAGGTAGGGGTATTTTGCAAAAAGGCCGTTGGAGTCGAAAAAGTCAGGGTAGCTTTTCACTGGGTCTGAAAGAACGCCACCAAGGCCAGCACCGATGATTGAGCTGTGAAGAATTAAATCAGAGCTGCAACAAGCAACATAATTAGACTTACCCAAGGCACCATACGAACGGTATGATAGAGAAAGCTCGTGACTGATGAGCTTCGACCGTGACGACTTCACCTACAGTGGTCAAAATCACGCCAATGTTGCTATGACACGTCAGCTGGAGTACGAGATCGGAAATGGCACAGATGCAGCGACCTACCCGTTTAAGAAACCACCCAAAGCGCGTGCGAACAAGGCCATGGGGAGATTTGGCGCAAACCCAAACATCAGCATACTGAGTCCCGTGCCAGCAAGACCAGTAAGCAGGATTGGTTTCCGCCCAACCCTGTCGCTGAGCCATCCCCAGAAAATGCTTGCAGAGAATTCAGCGATGGCGAAAATAGAGGTCACAAGTCCAGTGTAGACAGCAATCTCGCGTTCGTTGGTGATGCCGAACGATTTGACCATGTAGAAAATGTAGGGGAAAATGGAAGTGAAGGCAATCGGCTCGCATATTCTGCAGAGTGCTATGACATGATTGGTTAATGAGAAGCCCGATCTTCACTAGCATTCCCGACGTACCAAGAATAAACAAGGGTCGCACTGGAAATGCTGGAGTCGCTCTATGGACTGAAGTTGATTTCTTCGACATGTTGATGCCAAAAGCCATGATCGAAAATGGAGTAAATGCTCACTACGTGGAAGGTTGTCGCGGCAAGTTGCTAAGAGTTCTCCCCTGTTGTAATGGTGTATTGTAGGGTCGAATGGAGAGCATCGACAAGAGCAAAAGCTAAGGTAGTAAGGTGAGGTGAGGTGAGGTAGGGCAGCACGATGATCGGTCTGGCGGGAAGGCTTGGTTATATGTGATGGGTTGACGTGACAAAAGGGGTCCTTGGGTGCTTGCGAATAGTGAAGTCAAGGATGCACAAGGATGTCGTGGGCGGGGATCACAGCCGAAAGGCGATGGAGTGGTACAAATTTAAACAAAGGTTAAAATCCCCTCTTTTCACGACGGACGATGCGCAGGATCGGGAGAAAATGTGATCTGCCAGAGCACCAAACAGGCGCATGCTTGACCTCGCCGCAGAAACCTGTCTAAGCGGAGTGAGAGGGTATCGTCATGAAAACACAAACAGATTGCTACAGTGACATGGATCTTTGTGTAACTGCTCCCACTGGCATACGAGTACGGAGTAGAGCAAACTTCCCATAGACGGCTGGCCACGACCCTGACTTGCGCAGGCTCGGAAAGCAATCCAGAGTCATGTCTGTACCTATATTAGACGCCACGAGGCGGAGGAACAAGCGCGAATGGGAATGCTAGGTAGGAGCTCCAGGAGTCCAGGGTCTCTTTTTGATGGAACTCAACGATGCTTCCGTGAGTGGTACACTGGTACGCTTGCTACGCTTGCTCGTATTGGCAAGGCGAAAGACTGGGGATTCGGGGAGACAAATTAGGAGCATATAGCCTGTGCGACGAGGTCAAAGACTGCTATCCGTACTAGCACTCCGGCATGTCGGGTTCGAGATCCAAACGTCGCTAGTGGCTGGAACGTTATTTTTTCTTGGGTCTGACATGTTTTTCGGGTCCCAGACTCCTAGAGAAGAAATCCAATTTCGAGCCGTCACCTCCACGAAGCAATTATCCCCTCCATGAAGCAATCATCACCTCCATGGAGTAATCATCACCTCCATGGAGTAATCATCACCTCCATGAAGCAATTATGTTCCGGCACATATGGCTTCAGAGGACAGCTCCACAGGTGCACACGCGTGCATGCAAGTTTTGGCTGCTTCACATTCATCTCACGACGATCCATTCACAGTCATCTCATGGCGATCCATTCAACGACCGCGGAAGTAACTCCACCACCTTCTTTCTTTTGATTCACATGCTAGGACCCGCCCAACTGCAAAGTGGGGAGAGTCGCACTAGGAAGGATCAGCCACTCCGACAGCTTGCGGACGCTTTTTACTTTTGGTCCGAATCTCTCAGGCCGACCCCTGCGGAGATCACAAGGCTTCGGGAGTCCCTGAAAGCTCCGAGTCGTTTCGGAAGGGAACCAGGACAAAAGCGCAAGTGTCTGTGTCTGTGTCTGCCTCTGCGTCTGTGTCTGTGTTTGTGTCGCCAGGAGAGCACGCTCCCCTTCCTCCGTAGCAAAAGAGCGGTGAGTAGGTAGTGCCCTAAATAAAGTCTGGTCACCGACCGATTCGCCAGACCGTAGTCACCGTACTATTCTGACCGCTCCAACATTGCTTCGGCTGGGACGGAGACGAATTGGACCGTCAAAGCCAAAACAACAGCAACAAGCTTCGCACGAGGGGACTTTCAAGTCAGTTGACCTGAATGACCAAGGAGGCGGGCAAAGCAGGCATTCACGTTGGAAACGAATATCCCTGGGCAAGCCTCGCGGTCCGGAAGTTGGGCAGCTGGACCCGCGCGGAGGATTTTGACCTTCAAGTCAACACCATCATCGTTTGACTTTGCGCGCCGCCGTGCTTCCCGTCCGCCTGGCATTATCATCGCGCCCCCGCCATGCGAACCCATTCACCTGCAGGCTGTCAGGTTTGTGCGAACTCATTGTGATCTCAGAAGTTGTGCATCATGCCATGGAACCTCACGACGTGACAGGTCGCTTGTACTGTGAGTCAAGGCAGTGGCTGGAGTTTTGGACGTGGCCATGGCCTACCACGAGATGACAGGGGCGCCAATCGTGGCAACAAGCCTGAAACTGATCATTTCCACGAAGTTGCTTTGTGATTCGTTCCCAAAAGAAGCTAGGTACCGCCAGCTTTAGCGAATCGGCGATGAACCGATGGATCTTTGAACGCACGGCTGGTGACACTCGCAGATCAATGTGGTCAGCTGTCGAGAGACAGGGCTGTGGAACCCGGCTCTCTGGTTTCCCTAGAAGCCATCACAGCCTCCTAACCGATTCCTGGGTATCACACCTTAAACGTCATCAACGCTGGACCTCGCCTATCTTGCCTGACTCTTGACTCTTGACAATGGCAAGATCAGATCACGCGCACCGCGCTTCTGTTGTGGGACTTAAGGTTGGTTGCTGTCCACATTGAGAAACGTGTCTGCGCCCTCTTCGCCCAGCTGTACTCCTACTTCGGTTCCGAGGCAAGCACAAGCAATACTTCTGCGGCAGCGTCTTCCAAGTTCCGCGCAAGTGAGCATGGGCATGAACAGCAATGGTACCCCTGATTCCGCCCGCTTTGTGACTGCTTTATTCACGGACTTCGTTCCAGACTCTCTCAGGTCTCACCGGTGTTGTTGCACCACCGACTACACATGCTTCTTCTCGGGTATATACTGTAGCACGTAGCCGACGCAGACCAACCCAGGGTGGCACAGCATGTCTGGACAGTCAAGAGCAGTCTGCCACGAGCGAGATGCTGATGCTGATGCTGATGCTTTGTTTCGGAACCTACTCCCGTCCACGCGACTGGACAAAGAAATGAACACTCGGGTGGGGGAGAGGCCTCTCGCGCAAGGCTTGAATGTACCCTGTTGGACGATGATCGCGACAATCGATGTCCACGCGATCAAGCCTTGCAAGCATGTTCCCACATGAGTGAGGTTGTGCGGTCTGCTCGCCGGCTTGGTGCGGCCTTCTCTATTTTCCGTACCTACATTCTTCGCTTATTTAAACAGTGACGAACAGGAGAAGCAAGGGAGGGATATACTTGCAGTAGGATCAATTATGACTCGCAGAAATGTTCCACCCTGCCCGCTCCGCTGTCTTCAAGGTAGTCAAGCAGGCAAGACAATCAATGCATAACGATACAAGAGAAGTTCGTGATCGTGGTTCGTCCATGAGTTGACTGAGATAAGAACTTAATCGGGCCTAGTGTCAAATTCGTTGGTCCCGGTCCACCGGCAGTTCCGAAGCCGTGACAGAAAACCTTCGCATCTCGTATTTTCACTCCCAAGTCCCAACTCCAGTGGGACATGGACTGCCCTTATCGAGGTCTAGGTAGTTCATTACGAAGTTGACCCTTGCCATGTCCTCAATACTTGCCTCCTTGTCGAGGCAGAATCTACTCCTCGAGTTGTAGGTGCGGAAAGCATACCATTCATCTCAACAAACTTCGCGTGCGTCGATGGATAAGGCTGATTAATCATGTGAAGTGCAAGTTTGAAACACACGTATCCTGAGGGCGTGTACGTCACTATCACTCCGGGAGATGCCTCTCTTTGGTCAGGTATCCTCTTTGTGAGAAAAGGTGGTTTAGATCGATCGCCTATGTCTGAACTACATCGAAACTAATAGCCATTGGTAAAGGTCCATATTCTCCCGCGATACTACGCTTCCAGGTCTCATTTCCATCGCCATTTCCGGCGTCGTCACCTCTCATTACCTTCTCCTCGGACATATTTCATCCACTCCTGACGCCGTTGACGACTTACACCTATACAACCAGTACCTCGGACGTGGACACAGTCAGCGCCACCGATGATGAGCGTCTTCCTCCAGGCGGATTCAGTCTAAGACACGGCTTTCCGCAATGGTTTGGGAGAGGCAAAGACAGGACGGCTGGGTCTAGGGTGTCTGGTATATCTGTCGCGGATAGTGCTACAAGTCAACCTAGGACAGCTGTTTCTACTCCTAATATGTACGAGGTTCTGGAATATTTACGATCTGCTTTCACGGACGAGGCATTTCTGGATTCAGTACCGCTACAAGCCGCTGCAAACTCTGGAGCTTACCATGCATGGAAAACTCACCGAGCGCGAGAACCAGGCGGAGATGAGATGGAGTCTCAAGTGCAACCATTCGATGGCCGTGCTCGATCTCCGCTGTCATTGTCTTCCAGGTCTGGGACTCCAACAACAGGCAGAACACGTCGACCTGGAGAGTGGAATTGGGAAGGTGTATGGGAGGAGCGTGTTAAACGCGGTGTTCAGAACAGCTTGGCTGAGCCATCTCTGTTTGGTGCTGGAGCGGTTGGGGGAGACGATATTGTACTGAGCTCTCATATCAGACCAAAAATCTTTCGCTAACGACGCACAGATACGATTCTCCGACTTGGAGCCAGATAGTCTCCAGAGAATCAAGCAACAGATGGTCTAGCGTGTGCTATTTGTCAGCTGCACTAGTAGAGGCAGAATTGCAATCGAGTACAAACCGCGTTTTGAAAGGCAGAAGCTGTGAAAAGACTTCAGGCACTGTCTTTCAGTTTGCTCAGAAATAGACAATCAACAACTCATGACTTGGAACTTGACTCAGGTATCGCTCATGATCTACAACATTCAGATGTCGATGCGCAGGGCACTGGCAGCGTCTTCACTTTGTTACGACATGGATCGCTTGCACAGTTGCAAACACCAACACTTTCTACTCTTCAACATTCGATGGAGGCGACTGGCGGTCGATTCACGTTGAAAGCACCACGTTGCATAGTACACCAAGACCAACAGGTCATTACGCCCGCGTCCTCCAGCCACGAAGTGATGTACTGCTGAGGTCCACCTTAAGTGTGGCCAATTTCTCGTAATTTTGCAACATATTACCTAGCTACCTAGGGACGTCCCAGCATCCCTTGAGGGAAATGGAAGCGGTAACTTGAAGAGCAGTTTTCGAAGGTCATGGAATTTATCGAGGCGGTGAGCTGAAACGCTCCTCCCTTGCGAATGAAGGAAGGCACAACCAATGTCAAGCTTCTTGGAACAACAAACGCAACCCGGCCATACTTCGTCTGCAACTCTCATATTCCAATATCCACAGCCATGACTTTATCATGTCGATTTGCACACTCCAATAGCTGACATTGCCACCATCTCCACGGCTCCAGCAGAACCACAGCCTTGATTGGAAGGCGGAAAGAGATTCAAGCCTCCACCATTCTAGTAGGTCATCGACAATGGTCCTAACACACAGAGATTGATGCAACGTGGGGTAGGTACCGCTGTCATGAGCTTCAATGATCCAAGTATTTTGTCCACGGCACGCTTCTCCTCAAAGCAGGCCCAGCCAGTATCTCTCACTGTCCGAAATCCAAATATCCAACCGCCTCAACGCAGATCGTCACTCAAGCCGTCTTCTGCAGTGCGCTGTTCAAAGAAGAAGGGGTCTCGGGCGCCAGAAAACGAAATCATTAGCCAACCAACGAAGCTCAAGAGTCCCCACCAGCTTGCTTCAGGCTCACTGCTAAAGGTTGCCAAAACGAGGGTTAGCACTGAGAATGTACCTCCAATTCAGCAAAGCAGCGACAACATCCTTGGGAAACTCCCCAATGTCTCTGTACATAGTCTCCTATCCGAAGACCTTAGCCGGTGGAAGGGTACCGATCTGGGAATACTACGAGGCAACAGCTTCAGGAGCCACGTGTTGAAAGCCTCTCCGAAACGAACTTTGCATTCGAATGCAGACGATGTGTGTCTGCCCGACAGTCGGCCGAGCACGGCAATGAGTCACTCGACCACTATATCGATCCCTCGTCAAGTCCATCATCGTCGAGATTCCGTGCGGCGGACAGTCACAAAGGTGTTCTCGAGCCTGAACAGAAAGAAAAGAACTGGTCTGTCAGAACATACGAAATCAAGTCCAGGGTCTGAGGCCCGTTGGCTCGGCTCGCTCACCACTTCAGACGCCCACCAGGCAGAGAAAAAACGCGCTCGCGATGATGCACGCGATTCCGGAGTTTTTCTGGTGGGCGAGGCAAATTATTCCTCAGAAGTGGATGGCGCTCAAGACACGGAAGACTCTGTGACTAGTAACATTTATCATTCCCCTGGAACAAGCATTTTCTCGGGCTACAGAGATTTGCCATCGAACAGTCCTTCAACATCTTTCGCCAGATTGCAGAGTTTTCGAGGGAGCAGTGAGAGCCTTCTCTCTGAGCCAGGAAATCCAAAGCAACATCCATCACAAGCTGGCCGTCGTTCTCAGATCTTTGGTCGGAAGAGAAAGGAATGGTCTACATTGCGTGTTCGACTTGCAGCAAAGGCCGAACTAAAAGAAGCAAGCCTGACATCCGAGGATGCCATCTGGGCGATGGTACAGATTCATGGCGAAGTGACTGGGATTGCCTCCCAACCTCTCGACACTGAGTTTGAGACGAGTGTCGCTGTCGCAATCGTCCTAGACAACTCTTGTCTCGCCACCATGAAGGATATAGAAAAGGCTTCGCTGGAGATCGTTGGGCTCTCAGGTCGGCTCCGGGAAAATGTGGACAGACTGGGAGTCTTCTGTACCGCATTCGCTCTCCTATCAGCAGATGAGAGTCCGGATTGTTGTGTGGTCAGTCTTTCCAAACCTCTGGACAGAGAGCAGCTTTCAAATCGCTTGAAACGGGTTGCCAAACAATCGCAACATGGCTACCACCTCGAAACAGCACTCAGGCAAGCAGCTCAAGCATTACATGAGCTTGATGGGGCACAAGCTCCGACAGTCAGAAGGGACATTATTGTGATTTCGCCTAATCCAGTCGGGCTGACCAACTGCATTGAGTGCCTTGACGATACCGTCAACGTTCACATATTCAATCCGGGCCTTGTGCCGTTTGGCATCCTTGATGACCCTTCTCACCATGGTTCTGAATCGGACACCCGATCAATTGGGGGTTACTCACACCGCGCGCGTTCGCGTGATAGAGATTATGACTCGGTTGGAGAAGTAGCGCATCCTGGCTGGGTCATCGATGCGACTACGTGTGTTTCCCGCGGTTGCAATATCCATGGATCTCACTCTCTTTACGACGTTGTAGCTCATGCCAAAGCGCAGGCAAATACTGGTTCCATTGCGAACATCGGCATTTCGATAACGCCTGGGGCTAATGTGTCATCGATCTTGGAGATCATAGGAAAGCTTGATTACTCGGTCCTACTTCCAGGTCAAATCATATCTATACCCATCAAGGTCCGGCTCAAATCGCTGGCATATCGTCTTTCGCATGTTCCGTTGCCTTCGTCATCACGTCGATCTGTTACGGAGGCGATTACGGATCTAGAGTTGACGCTCGGGGAACATCTCAGTGAACTGTTCCGCGTACAGGTGCGATACAGTCACAGCATGTTCCCAGAAAATACCACACTGGTGGCGCAAGAAAGTTGCTGGCTGCGTCGCACCCTCAAACGTCGAGTCGCACGTGGAGACGACACTCGGCGCGAATCTGTGTACGAATGTATGGTTCAAAGACAATTGGCTCTCAGTCTCGCCGGCCACGGGCCACCGATCGATGCATTAAATGCTCTTGAAACGGAGTTCGATAGCAAGCCTGTCCCTCCGTACTGCTCAAAATTTGTCGGGGCCGTCAAAGATAGGCTACGACACAGAATAAGCCAGTCGCCATTTCAGACAGCGTGCGTTGATGATATCGAAGATGAATCGTACGAGGCGCAGCTGCAAGAGTTCGTGGATGGAAGAGAGCGCCAGGAGCTTGACACGGACGACTCACCCTCTACCGTGGTTAGAAGAAGAATTGTGCATACGCCGGACGTGGAAATGTATGACACGGCACGCCGAATCTGGCAACATATACGGAAAACCTCGAGGCCAGGAAGAGAAATATGCAATGAGATCGAGCCTGATGAAATGGTGGGTCAGGTGTCGAATGCGCAGATTGAGGAGATTCGGAGGATGGCAATGAAAAACAAAAGGAAGATGAGTACAGAGACTTTGAAGAGCCTGGCTAGAGATTACACACGTTTCTCTACTGAGCTAGGAGGGGTGGACGAGCTCTCTAGTGATGATGTTGATTGATATGGTTATTCTTGTTTGCGATGGGTCTGGCGATTGTTTGGGACCACTTAAGAACACATTGTGATTGA
Organism: Venturia pyrina ICMP 11032; assembly: GCA_000738655.1. NCBI lineage: Eukaryota > Fungi > Ascomycota > Dothideomycetes > Venturiales > Venturiaceae > Venturia > Venturia pyrina. The sequence goes on along the minus strand of JEMP01000078.1, from coordinate 151,657 downwards.
GCTGTAGAGTAGCAAATTTGGTGTTCAAGCCAGCTCTTGGTTTCTAGACAATAATGAAGTGCTGATTGAATTTCAAAGGGTAATAATTACCATGTCTCACACAGTCTTGATCGGTAGCTCATTCTCGGCAACACGACCCGAGCCGAAGTTGATGCCGCAAAGGAAGACATTATGCATTGTTTCACAAGCTCCTCTCAAACATCCTTGCGTGCAGGTATAAAAAGATCCATATAGCTCGATTTGATTTGAAGAAAGTCCAAGCTTCAACTTCGATCGCAACTACCAGTCTGCCAGTACCACTCAAAGTCTAGACCTCAACCCCGCGCAATACAACCCCCACACTTTGAACAAACACAAACTTGAGCTTCACACCAGCTAGCTAAACGATTGCCCTTTGCCCCGACGACTCGTCCACCACGGCATCACCACTATCACGACAGTCACATCACACGAGTGCACGAGTGATTTGACCATCATCATCATCATGGCCAACGCGCAGAAGACGGGCGCGGCGATGCTGTTGGCGAAGCAATTGAAGCTCATGCAGGGTACGGATCATATCCCTGGGATCAGTGTTGGGCTTGTTGATGATGGGGATGTTTTTGAGTGGGAGGTTATGCTTATGATTAGTGATGAGTGTAAATTTTATGGGGGTGAGTTTCTGTGTCATTTTTTGGGGTGGTGGGGGAGGGAGGAGGGGAGAGGGGAGAGGAGAATGATGAAGAGGGGGTTGAGAAGAGGATGAGGGGGATGTTGAGAAGGGGAATGGCAGGATGGGGAGGATCAGAAAGAAAGAGGGATACAATGGCTAACCACGTTCTACAGGAGGATTCTTCAGAGCCCGTCTCTCATTCCCAAAAGAATACCCATTGCTACCACCGAACATGAAATTCGAAACTCCAATATGGCATCCCAATAGTACGTCCCCTCCACTCGGATTCCTACTCAAAACCTCCCCTCCCACACTGACACACCCAAGTCTTCACAAACGGCTCCGTCTGCATCTCCATCCTCCACCCACCCGAAGAAGACAGCACCGGCTACGAATCCGCCTCGGAACGCTGGTCCCCCGTCCAAACCCCCTCGACCATCCTCCTCTCCGTCATAAGCATGTTGAGCAGTCCCAACGATGAGAGCGCGGCCAATATCGAGGCGGCGAGGCAGTGGAGGGATGATCTCGTGCTGTTTAAGAAGAAGGTGAGGAAGTGTGTTAGGGATAGTTTGGAGGCTTGATGTTTTTATATCGCTTTGGTTGGTGGATTGCATTGGGTGGGTATATGTTTTTAATATTTGGATTGGCATTTGGGTTGGGATTGGGAGTTTGGGCATGGCATGGCATGGCATGGTATTGTCTTCTTTGTAACGATGATTATATGGATTCGTGGCAGATACGGTATCCTTGCAAATAGCAGGTAGGGTATCAGGAACAAAGGCATAACAGCGATGTCACCGATTCAGTATTGTCTCATTGACGATTCCGAACTCCTCGTTTCGAGAATTGTGTTTTCAAACTCCCCGACGACCGATTTTTGAGAATGGATTTGCAATATTATGTATGTAGTGAGAACGGGGTCGAGGCGAGTCCTGTGAATATATATACATAGATTTGGGGTGTAATAGATGGCTCATTGTTTTCGTCTTGCTTGGAGAAAATGAGTGATGTAGATGATGGATTTAGATTTTGGAAAATGGACTATAAAATATGGAAATACCCAGTAATAAGCTGTTAGAAAAGAACGATGGCAAAGCGCTGGTAGTCATCTCGTTTCCATCGGGTGTCTCAAAGACAGTATATTGATCGCTAGGCGCTGTATCAACCTTCAGATATCGTGATGGAAGACGAACAGAAACAGAGGATGACACAAATCTCCATCGAAGGGATCATTCACGGCTCCATCTACCCTCAGTCCCAGTACCAGCCTCGAACCAGGGGCGTCTTTTATTCACATTCCCCTTTCTGCAGATATATCTTCATCCACTTTGTTCACTTCACATCTCCCCCACCATTCTTATTACTCAATCCCCCGTCTGTGCAAAGCATTGCACTCCACTGTCTAATCTTGGTATAATCCCCTCTTCCCCACCAACCCCAAAGGATTTCGTAAACCATGACGCATCAGATCCATATCCATAGAATCACCGAAAACACAGAGCAAAGAATGAATACAAGAACGATGAGTGCGTGTTGGTCGAAGGTGACTGCTTTGTGCAAATTTTCGCGACTCGGTTGGTACACGCGCACTAGGGGATATCTCAAAGACAATAATCGGAAAAAAATACTGTTGGGAAGTCTCTGGACAGTCTTGTGGGTCGAGAGGACGGCCGCCGCGATGCTCGTGGTTTGTGACTGTATCACGTTCGTCGTTCGTTTGTTGAATCGGCATTATTCGGCATCGGCGGCGGCGGCAGCGGCGGCGGAGTGTTGAGACGAGCCTTTAGGGCGAAAGCTCGTGAGAAATTTTGTAGTCGTTTATTTAGATGAGCCCTCTTCAAGGCGGTGGTTTCTCCATTGAAGAAATAGGGTGTAGGTGATCGTTAAGCAATCCCCCGACATCGTGCAGTGTTTGGTCCGATTCCGGTCTCGGTCTTTGGCTTGGAGTGGTGAGCTCAATGCCCTCGATGACAGGACTGGCGTGCAATGCTGACGTCATCGAGTGTTCTTGCACATTTTCTTGCGAAGGTTGTCGATGGGATGACAGGATTGGTGAGAGGAGTCCACCTAGATCGGAGAGGATTTGTCGTGAGCTTTTCCGTGGAGCGGAAGGAGTGGGTGCCCAATCTTGAACGTGAATCGTTGTGGGAGAAGCGGCTATCGTGCTTGAGCGAGACGAGGCGTCCTCCAAAAGACCACCGACATCGCTGAAAGAAACATTGCGCTTTTTGGAAGGGCAAGATTGTCTCGTGTGGCTGGTCATGGGACTCATTGGTACATCGACGGATTTCTTGACATCAGACTCGTCGCTGTCTGTGGTAGTCTCCTGGAAATAGCTGTCTTTCTCCTTGGACTCTTCTGACTCGTCTCTACACGGTGAAGCCACAATAGGCGGTGCACGAGGCTCAGGCCGTTCTTCGAGCGCAGGAGTGCGATAGCACATGTCTCTGAACAGATCCTGGTCGCTTTCATTGCTGTGCAGCCCAACGGCTTGCCGCCTCGTGGCGGGCCGCTCTGTGCTCTCTGTGACCGAGTTGTATTTGAACTTCGGCTTCTTGACACCGCGATCTCGGAGGTAGGAACCAATGACGATCGCGTTGGCGACAGCCGCAGCAGCTAAAATCTCGCCGGAAGCGAAGACACTTCTGTATTGTTGTCGACCTCGGTGGTCGATGACTGATTTGACGCGGTAAGCTGTGAGTGCCACAAGAATCAGCGACAGGCTGAAAAGAAGCACAAGCGATATCTTCCTTTTGATATTGAAGGCCTTGGCTCTAACGACGATAGGTATCGGGAAGAAGACGAGTAAGATATCGGTGATGATATCCGCAGCCCCCATGGTGATGAGTTGGGCATATCCTTCTCGACATTGTGGCCCAGGGTCCGGAATCACCTGCCAGTAGTGATGAAAAGGTTGGCACTCGGCCAAAGTCGCAATGACGACAGCGAGGAAAGTGACGGCAAGAAAGATCCTGATCCCACGGAGAACGATTTCGTACTGAGGTCTCCAGAAGCTCGACGTGAGTCGTTTCAAGAATTCGGATATGGTGAATTTGGCCATCCAAATGCTACAGCGTGATAGGTCAGTATTCGAGTCATAGCACACAAACATTCCCTGATGGAGTAACATACAACATGGCGTAGCATATCCTCGAGGCCAAGACAAGTCTCGCTCCAACCATTCGATGGTGTATTTTCTCATCGGTTATGCCTTTGCTAATGTCGACATTGTTCGTGCCCCAGATCAGAATGACATGTACCAATCCCATTCGCGCCAGCAAAGGTATCAGGCTCAGCAACATGATTTTGTCCTCGCGAAACAGGCGGTTGTTCCGCACCATGCGCCCAAACAATCGTACACATATGATGGTGAACGCAAATCCTGTGCACCACCAACTGAACAGCAATGTGGGATTATTCGACTGTCGCGTGCGCGGTTCTGGTGGGGCAGTTGCAAATGCGCTCCGTGGTAGAATCATGGTGGACGCCTTTCGTCCAACCCGCGCACTCAAGAGGAGTGGCAGGATATAGCCAGGCTCGTATCGGTATCGCGGGTTATCAGGCTGTTATCGCGAGCCTCTCTATGTATCTTGAGACTTGCCGGCTTTCCCAACCCGTCTGCACCATGACTTCAATATCCAACTAATTTTCCTCTGTGGCCTGGAGTAAGTCTGCGATGGAGGGCAGAGCGCGTCGAACGACGAGTGTGTGAAGACGAAAGGGACGAAGAGAGAAATGGGGTAGACAGATCAAAGAGGGAATACGACCAGGTAGATAGCGGCAGAGGTCGTGTTAAGCCTTCCACGCAGCCACGCCGATACTGGCATGGAGACGGCAGCTATCTTGCACAATTCGGAGCCGATCGACGAGTAGGGTCCTGGGGCCAAAGAGGCTACTATGGCTATGGCACAGCTGGCCTGCAGGAAAAGCGCCATCCTGATCGAGGATGTCCTATGATAAGCTGTTGGGGGTGGGCCATGGCCGCGCCTAATCTTCCTTTGCACCTGGCATCTGCCTAGGGTGGACCAATCCCTACGAAGATGGAGAAACCTCCTTGGTGGAGACTTGAGCGACTGGCGACACGACAATAATTACAGGATTTCGGGGAGTGCATGGCATAACGAGCAGTTCAAGCATAGACGTTTCTGCAGTCCAGTCTTCAACCAAGAGCCTGGTTTGCGACGGTCGAAAGGAGTGAGCTGCCCTCGATTGGAGGTTTGGAAGGATGGATATCCTGGCACAAGACCTCGGCTTCTGGGCGCGTGAAATCAACCCTTTACAAACATGGCACTACTGTGACTGGTCGTAGTGGTCCAGTCAGACCGGACCACTCTACGGAGTACTGTACGGAGTACTACTGTGTGTCGTACTACTGTGTATCGTACTACTGTCTATGTACTCAGTACTGGCACTCAGAGGGGCACAGGCACAGGCACAGGCACAGGCACAGGCACAAGCACAGCCCAAGCCCAAGCCCAAGCCCAGAGACGAGCCACGAGCCGACGAGCCCACCGAACTGGTCCAAGACGCCACCAGCACATACTTACTGTGTACATAGTACATGTAGTAATTACTGTGTACTAACTCCGTACTGGTAGTAGCCGACTGCCTAATCCACTCCAGGGCTCTTGCGTGGGGTGTCACTGGTACGGAGTACATAGTACGCGGAGTAGTCTCCCTCTATCATCAGTTCGTCCTGCACTCGTTCATCGTCGCCTTGACGGTTGATTCCGCTTCTCTCCGCAAAAATAACCATTAGAGAGCGTAGTCGCAAGCAATTCTATTTTGTACGAATCTCCTCCCCCAAGCCGAGCGATGCCTCGGAGAAATGATGATGATGTCCTCTGTTTGTGCGATGCGCAAGGAAGTCCGCTGATTGTGTGGCGGATTGTCACCGGGAGGCCTGGAAGGCGATCATGCCCACAGGTCTCCAGGCGGTCAGAAGTAAAATGCACCACCCGCTGTCATCCGCAATCCCATCGACGGAGCACGCCGTTGTTTGCGGGGGACGCCTCTCTTCCGTGGCACCCAACGTACACAGTATGTTTGCTGTGGAAAGTGTGCAGACTGAAGCCTGAAGACTGAAGTCTGAAGACTATAATATAATGATCGGACATGCTGGTTGAGGGGAGTGGATCAGATGGTCATCCGTTGTTTTTGCGGAGGAGAAGGCGCATGAGAGGTGGGGGGGGGGAATGCAAAGACAAGCGAAATGTGAGGCTGGAATAATTGGAACAAGAAAAACCTGCCTGTTAAAATAACAATCCACCTTTCCCGATATGGAGGCATCAGTCGGGGATCATCTTGTGTTTCGGAATCCCAACGGGTGTGTGTTTCACATCTAACGAGGCATTTCTTATCGGGTTCCAAAATAGATGCTGCAAATCATTCGAGTTGTATAAAGTATTGGGAGAAGAATTCGATCGCCAGCAACGTGACGGCATCTCTCGTTGTCCTCGTGCATCGTGATCGTGATTGTGATCGTGCTATCTGGGTGAGGGTGGTCATTTGCGGGTGAGTCCCAACTTAATATAACAACAGTGAGCTCACCTGCAGGTCTAATATCGACAGTAAAGACAAGAAGGGTGCCAGACGAATCATCTATTCGAACTCCAAATCTCCATCAATCACCACTCTGAGTTCAACTGTGTCGTTTTCCCCCGTCGCTTTCACTCACCTGACCTGAATATGCCCGGGCAGCAGCGACCTCTACTATGTAATCGTATATCGATTGGACGCTTCTCAAATCCAACCTCTTACCTCCGTGTCTTCAAGCATCACAAAGGAAAGAATAAGCTAGAAAGGTAGAGGCACCCGTGAAGTTCCCACACCAAATCACCTCCACAGCTGCACCCGTTAGAACCTCCAACTCTATTTTTACCAACTGATCCCTTCGATCCGGAGGTGGGCGTCGAGGAAGTCTATCCTTCCATACATAGTACACGATCAATTAAGCAGCACCTTATCTTTCCCATATTTAGGTACCACAAGTATTCTCGATGCCCCGATCGATCGCCCTCTTATATTGTCATAAATCCACCTACATTCTGCCAAAAAAAAAGCGACTCCACTTGTTCTCTACCACAACAAAAACGACTCCACTCACTCTACCACAACAAAAACGACTCCACTGAACAAGAAAGCACAACATCACTGCAACAAGTCATCAGCACTTCTCCATCTGACCTCATGAGAATCCTACCCCTTATCGCCCTCTTCGTCGCCGGCAGTGTCGCCACTCCTCCTGTGGTCAGTTCCACCATAACGGTCGAGTTGAGTTGGCTCAGACAGCGCTAATGAATCAAACAGACAGAATGCCTCGTGGATCCCGATACTTCACCCCATTCTAAAACCCCTGGTACCTGCGGCGACGTCGACCAGTACGGAGTACCTTCCCTTAATAAACAAATGTGCACTCAGGTAAGATACTTGGCAACCTGAATACCAGAATCCCTTTCCCTCTCCAGATCTCTAGAACTGTGGCTGATGTTGCTTGTGATTTAGTCATTTCCCTGCAAGACTAACGGCAACGGATGTATCAAGAATGTAGAATGTTACGGCGGGGTTTGCTACTCCCACTGCTCCGGCGGTAAATGATAGATTGTTCAATGAAATCGCGTTAATTCATCGTTCATGATACATCGCGTCCACGAGCATACTGCTACTGTTTAATCTGACAACAATCCCTGCAGAAGTGACGCTGATTATCCACGAGGCGATTGCTTCATCCTGCAGATCCGTAATCAACAATTCGAGTCCAAAAAAGGAATATGACTACAGCTGAAACTTGTCCAAATACTTGCGGGCAAGCCCCACTCCCTCATCAATCTTGTCTGGGTTGGTACCGTTGCCGACACAAGTTGGGCCTTTCCCGCCAGCCTTACCGCCGACAGCAACCGATACGGCTCCTGCCCATTCACTTGCGACCGCGCCTTGTTTGCTGTATTTCTGCGACGATTGTTAGCCATGTGTATCATGCAATGAATGCCGTGTCGTAACCCACCTCGGAAACAGCGCAACCATGAGCTACCTTGCCAGTACTGCTATCAGTAGAGAGGAGATACACCGTCTTGTCTTTCTCCTTGTTGGCCACATACTTTATGGCTTCAGTGACAGCCTTAGATCCAACAGAAAACGGTATCTTCGTGACCAAAGACTGTGAGTCTGTGTTCTGCTGGAAATGGTCTTTTATTATCTTGAGCACCTTCTCTTGCTCGGCTTTCTGAGCTTCTTTCTGGTGCTTGAGAATATCCTTCTCGACATCATTGAGCTTCTTCTCGAAACCTTTCTTTGTGATAGCGGATATCTCTAGCTTCTTGTACTTAGCGGAGACCTCCTTCAGCAGAGCTTCCTTCTCAGGGTTGAAAGGCATTTTGTGCAGCTTGTCCAGAACTTCACCAAATTCTTTGGCCTCTTGTTGCACCTTGTAAGCAGCGCTGCCTGTCACAGCGATGATTCTTCGGATGCCCTTGGCGATGCCACCTTCTTCAATGATAACGAGTTCCTTGATATCGCCCGTTTTATCGACGTGCGTTCCTCCGCAGAACTCGACACTGACCTTCTCCCAGTCGGCCTTCGTCGGGTCCTCAAGTAGATGATCCACTTCTACTCCGATGGAAACGACACGAACTGGGTCTGGATACGTCTCGCCAAAGACGGCGCGAACACCCCGGATTTCCCTCGCCAGTGCAAGTGGCACGTCCTTGGCGTACACCTCGCTGTTTTGGGCAATGTATTTTGTGCAAATGTCCTCGACCTTTACAAGTTCCGGCTCGGTTAAGCCCGATTTATGTGAGAAGTCGAAGCGAAGCTTTTCAGCTGCAACAAGCGAGCCCTTCTGGTTCACTTCGTCACCAAGCACTTCTTTCAGCGCATAGTTGAGGACGTGAGTGCCGGTGTGGTTATTTCGAATCGGTTGCCGTCTAAGCTCGTCATACTGGCAGATTACTTTGTTACCAATATAGAAGGAGCCTTCCTTCATGTAGCCGGTGTGTAAAACGTAGCCCCCATACACTTGGACGTTCTGAATTTCCATTTCCGCACCGGTTTCGTCAATGACGAGCAGACCGGTGTCGTATTCCTGACCACCTTGCTCAGCGTAGAAATTCGTTTGAGCGAGGATGACACCGAACTGCTCTCCTTCACTGATACCTTCCGTGCTATCGAGGAACTTCTTATCTTTGTAGATTGCCTGGATGGGTGCAGTGATAGTCTCCTTCCGAAATTTTGGAGAATCATCCGTCTTCGAAACCTCGGTCATCTTCTCAAGTGCGCCCAGATCATGGACATCCAGCTTGATCGAGAATGCGCCCTGCTTCTTCTCTCCTTTGCTGGCCTCCTTGTGCTTTTGTTCTGCAGCTCTGACCTCGGCATCATCAATCGTCAAGCCTTGCTCTTCTGCCATCAACAGGGTGAGATCCTCAGGGAAGCCGTAAGTATCATACAATCTCCATACATCTGCTCCTGACAGAGTTTTCGCTCCCTTGGTCTTGCAGTCTTTAGCGTATTTGTTGAACATGGTTTCTCCCCGGTCAAGACTCATTGCAAAAGCCTTCTCCTCCTCATCCAAGGTCTCCTTGACGTCTTTCTCCTTACTCTTGATTTCAGGGAACATGTCGCCCATCTGCTGGACGAGAGTGGGGACAAGCTTCGAGAAGAACGATCCGATCTCAGCGTTGAGATATTTCCTTGCATAACGAGCACCGCGACGTAGCACTCTTCGCACAACATAGCCGCGTCCATCACTAGATGGATTACCGCCGTCTGAGATAGCAAATGTGCACAATCGAAGGTGATCCGCGACAACACGGTAGGCGGTATCGATACCATCGGGATCCTCAGCTCCGAAGCCTCCTCGGTATTCTCTCACGTCCTTGACATTTTGGTGGATGGCTGCAAAGAGGGGAGTGAAGACGTCGGTATCGTAATTGGATAACTTGTCTTGGAGTACTGAGACCAAACGCTCGAAGCCCATACCAGTGTCCACATGCTTGTTCGGCAGCGGTTTTAGCGACTTATCCTCTTCGCGATTGAATTGAATGAAGACGTTATTCCAGATCTCGAGGACATTGGGATCGTCTTGGTTGACCAAATGCGCAGCATTCCTGCCTCCAATTCTGTCGTAGTGAACCTCACTGCATGGTCCGCAAGGACCTTGGTCTCCCATCTCCCAGAAGTTGTCCTTCATGTCGCCTGGCAGAATATGGTCCTCTGGCACTCCGACCTTCGTCCACAACGCTTTTGCCTCCAAATCGGGCTCCAAGTCCGTTCCATTTCCTTCAAAATAGGTGACGTAGAGTCGATCTGGACTTATTCCGTAAACCTTTGTGAGAAGCTCCCAGGTGTATCCTATTGCCTCTGCCTTGAAATAGTCACCGAAGCTCCAATTGCCCAGCATTTCGAAGAAGGTGTGGTGGTAGCTGTCTTTGCCGACATCGTCCAGATCGTTGTGCTTCCCGCCGGCGCGAATGCATTTTTGTGAATTTACAGCACGCTTGAGTTTTCCAAAGTCAGAGTCAGGATCTACCGTTCCGAGAAATATGGCTTTGTACTGGTTCATGCCCGCATTGGCGAAGAGGAGGGTGGGATCATTGTAAGGCACGACCGAGGATGAGGGCACTGTAAGGAAGAACTGTTAGATTTTTTGGATCGAAACAGACATGTCCCAAGCTCTTCACATACCAAAGGTGTGTCCGTTCCGCTTTTCGAAGTACTCAATGAATTGACTTCGAACCTCTTCGGCAGTCCATTGGCGGGGTTGTGAGCCTCCAGTGGAAGCCATTGTGGAGGCAGATTGCTTTTTGTGTGCTGTATGTATCCAGTAGCGAACGGTCCTGCTTGCTGTGGAATTTGTCTTTGTGTTGGAGAATGTTCTGGACGGTCGTGGAAATTGTGTAGATATTAGAGCTTCGAACTGTTGACTCACGCGGCCACAACCAAACAACTTTCTCGCCAGCATATGCGAATGTCACGAGCGCATTGATTGCAATGCTATAACGCCCATATAACCGAGCTGCCAGTAGATGGGAAGACCAGGACTGGTCGATCAATACTTATTGGTTGAGGGATGGTGGAAGATGGTCAGAATCAACGAGATGGACATAAGCGGCGAGCCCCAGACGAGCTCGAGAGAGACCAGCGCCTGGCGAAGAGATTCGATCTCCTGAACCTGAGTATGTGCTACGCCTATGTTCTATTCATCGCAGTAGCTAACAGACCCACAGCAAACGACTCCAAGCTCTATGTACCAGTCTCAGCGTCACCTCATGCTAAAGCGTCCGCCCCAATACCGCGCCCCGACGCCCCGAATAACGAGCTGATGGAAGTCGAAGACACGAAAGATAAAGTCTACATTTATGATCTGGACAAGGAGCTTGCTGACAGCGAATCCGATGACGAGAGACCGATCTTCATACCTGATATCGAGAGACATCTGCTTGCGCGCATTCCCAGGCACATCCTAATTGGCGATGATGCTCGAGAGGCTGCAAAACACATGCAGATGATTTTATACTCGGCTCCCAAATCGCTGACCGTGGCTCCGGACAAAGATAACGTGCGTAGGGCCATTATCGAGTCGAGGAAACGATCTCAAGATAGGCAGGCTTTCACTATACCAGCGGCACCAGAGACTGTCTCATCGAACACCACGGATGGCTTCCTGGAAGCCACTGGAGAACCCTCTCAAACTACAAGTGGATTCGTTCCAGCACCAAATGGATTTTCAGGATTTCATGCTGGCAATTTGTCACCAGAGACGATGGAGGAAGATACAGACGTAATGGACATGGATTGAGCAATCCTGGTGTCAAAGCAAAGGCGTACGGTGTAGTTGATCTTATTTTATATACCCTTAGGCCGTCAATCTGCAGCCTCAAATAATGAACTTGCAACACTACAACTCTTTCAACCAGCCTCGGTATCGCTCAATTTCTGGCGAACGACTCTACCTAATCGCCAGAATCATTGCGGGGTTAACTTTGAGCTGGGCTATTAATTCCCGAAAGCGAATGATGTTATCCATGAGAGGGACGTAGCATGGATTGACGAACCCACAGTGCCCACGTTTACTAGTAAGGTACCATCTTATATCATACATCTCCACCATGAGTTGTGGCCAGCCAAATATTTATAACTTAGTCACTAGATACGAACGTTCGAAACCAAGCACGCGCGCTCTCAAAATGTCAGCATCGACCGAAATCCCATCGCACCAGTCCACTATCTGACTCTAAACCACACCATTCTGTTGCGGCGAGATCTTTGTTCCTCCAGCTGGTGGGTACACGCCCGTTCCGTTTGGAGGCGGTTGATAAGTCGGTGGCATCTCTCCAGAATACACTACGATGACGTCAGCAAGAATTTCATCCCCATTCACACAACCTTCATACATGGAGGCGGTTCAGCAAAATTCTGCATCCCATAAGCTGGTGGACGAGAATCAGACCCAGACTGATTATGGTAATATGCATAACTATTCTGCGGTATGGGTGGGCGTTTCGGTGCGAGCCACTGTTCCATGTCAGCATCAGTACACCTCTTCCACTGTTGTCCAGTATTGGGAGAGAGGTGGAAGGGACATACTCTATGATAGGCCAACGGCGGCAAGCCCTTCTTCGCTCTCAATCGAACGTGCCAATATCCCACCAACAACCAAGTGAAAAAGATTCCGAAGATGGAGAGGAGGATGGCCCATTTGACTATGTAGGCTGTTTCGCATGTCTGTTCACAGCCTTCAATCAGCTGAGTTCGGTTCAGGCCTCGGTATTGTTGTGAGGGTTGGTATTGGTGGAGGGGTGGGAGGTAAGATGGTGATGACTGACCTTATCACAAACCAACACCCCCGGCCTCCTCGTCCCGTCTCCTTCAAAGAAAGCATCGCTTTGCCTTTGTAAAATCATTGCTGTTGTTGGTGTTTGTCGGAATGAGAAGGTAGAGATGGGTAAAAAAAAAGCCCGTTCCCAATAGGCGATCAAAGCTCTTCACGTCCGTAATCTTCCTTCAACTCTCTTCTTCCTATTCCAGTATCCAAGAGACTATCCGCAACAAAAGTATCAACAGGGAACAGTAGTACCGGATCCACTCTACACCAGAAGATCACCTCCAAATCACTTGAGATCCGGGATCGAGATAAATTGTAATAAAAAAAGAATCCCAACGACAGTGCAGAAAACCGCCAAGGTAAAAAAGTCTTTAGCCTCAGTGATACGTGTGAAGAATAGAGAGTCGGGGTCGGGGCAGCCCTCAGACTCTTAACAGAACACTATACCAGGCATTGACGATATCCATTTGCTCATTATCGGACGAGCCAGAAACCGGGTGCTGAGCTGGCTGGGGCGTAGCAGACGTTTCGAGACTCCGTGTTTCAGCCCCGCAGCGCCGTTCATTTCGTGTCGCGGAGTTGTTCTGCAATTGACGAACCACACCGCTTCATTGCTTCCTGTCCACATAGATTTTGGAGCGCTCGTGCGGTGCATGTGAATGATAACCCGTTCGGGATAATATTAGCATTGACGGGGTTGTTGGCTGTCGCCCGATGAGGATGTAGACGGATGAACGATGACGGATGAGACAGTTGTACCGATCGGAGAGGAGTAATACCCATTGCAATGAATTGCTTAATTCACTTCCCAAACCAAGACACTGGAATAATCCGTTGGAAAATGGATGTCGTCAGCAACGAAGCCACCACAAAACAGTATCCCTTCTGACATCCAAAACGCCTCAGAAGTACAAAACAAAGTGACAAAACAAGATGAGCATGAACCAACAAGGAGCATGAAGCGTCATTTCCAAGCAGTCTTGAAGAGCGAAGCAACGAATGGCAGTCAACCAGCAGCAGAGCCTCTAAAACAGCAACACACTCAACGTCAGCTGTCTCTAGCTGACAAGAGTCTGGGCAAAGGCGGTCAAATATGTTAAGAACTCTGTTTGTCTATTCCTACAATACACATCGGATTTAACAAGCCACAGAAGCTAATCCTGCTACATCAACAACATGCCATTCGTACCTCCTTCCTACAAAACAAAACTCCACCGCTGACTAGCAAAGCTAACGATTCCACGCTCGATTATGACTGCGAGAGAGGCCGCAAGGAGCCATATCGTCGTAAACTCAAGAACGCCACACTGGGTGCCCCATACACCATCCATTTTTCCCTTTCCCCACCCCATTCATACAGCGAACAGTACATAATATGTAAATATTTGTTAATTCTTAACGAAAACGCCTTCCATCTTGGACGCCGATGCTCCCGATGTCAGTTTCATCCCATGCCCCTGACCCTTCACTCAAAGCCGGGTATAAAACAAAGAAAATAGAAAGACCCGCGTAACAACGACAGATGTGTTAAATCTACAGCACACAAGCAAACTGCGAACCCCAGAAAGTAGGAGATATATGAGATAAACAAAAGAGAGTTTGAACGAATCTGACTAGTCATTCAATATGTTGTGCACACTCGGGCTCGCACTAGCTCCATGTACTCCTCGCGGAGCTGTAGGCATGGGGGGCATGTCTCTAGGCGTTGATGGTCGTGGAGCAGCCACGGCTTGCGTTGGACTACGATCCATGTACGAGTATGACCCTGACTGGCGGGCAGGTGGACCGCCATTGTAAGGACTGTCGCTCTGACGATGAAGACCATGCATTGAGGATCCAGACAGTGTGGGAGACCTCATAGACTGAGAGGAAAGCCCGTTCGATAGACCTGGTACTAGTGATGGGGATGCAGATGCATACGCTGCCCGGGGCGGCATTCCTTGGGCATTTGTGGTGACGTAGGTGGGAACAGCAGGATAATGCCTGTGATCCATAACCGCAGCTGGAGGTGGTGAGCGCCCACCGAACCCTGTCCTCATTGGCACGGGAGGAGGTGAATGGCTCGCACCGTTCGAAAGACCGTTCGGTAGGCCATTTGGGGGAAGACCATTTTGATATCGCCAGTTCTGAGTGTGCTGGTGCGGAGGATACTCGAGCGGCAAAGGATGTTGCTGCATGGGCAGATGAGGAGCGGAGCCCCAAAGGTGATCCGCTGGATGCCGGCGAGGTGGAGACATGGTGCGTTCAACAACTGGTGGTGTAGCTTCGATCTCAGGTTCTGGCTGCTCAACCTCTTTCGGCCCTTCGAGCAATTTCCAGTGGCATTTGTTGCAGTCGTAAACGACAGGAACCGCGTCCACCGAGACTTCGCGGACAGGCGCAGGAGGGGTAGTTGCCTTCGGCTCTGGAACAAGCATGCCGAAACCAGCAAAGTTCTCTCCGCCCTCCACGGCGTGCCCATTAGACAATGACGGGCTATCAACCTGAGTTGGCAATTCCCTGCTCGGCAAGACATCGTGATCAAGACCATTGGAAATAGGAATGTCGGTAGAAACAGGAGGAACTGGCTCGCTCGCAGGCTTGACCTTCTCAATGTGCTTCCACCATTTTGGAGACACGTCGGCGTCGCAAGTGGCGCAGCGTCGGAGTGGCTTATCCTTCTGAGGAGTACTGAGTCGGATATCACTGTCGCGCGGTTCCTCTTTGGGCTGAGTGAGTCCTGCAGAAGAGTTTCGCGCTGTTCTGGCCCCAGTCACACTAGCCGCAGTGGATACACGACGGTTGGTGTTAGTCGTGGGGGGTTGAACAGCAGGAGCATGACTTTTCGTGATTTCGTCCAGGTAGTTGGCTTTACGCGCTGTGCCAGTGAGGGTTAGATCTGCCTGTTTATAACTCTCAGCGAACAGCTGCAGTGCGGTTTTGCCAGTGTCATCAACCACTTCATTAAGATAGTGTACGGCAGTTTTGATGGTGGAGCTGGCATGTTCTTTGCACCAAATCGCGGCTGTCATGACACCAGTTTCGGCACCAACAGTGACGGTGGTGACAGCATCACGGCGGCTAGCCTTCACAGGTGTGATGTCAAAACCAAAGGAGTAACCTTGTTGGTATGCACATGCGACGTGAAAGTTAGCATTGCAGTGATGGCATGCAACACACGCTCCCTCGGCAGTTTTGCAGAGCTTGCAAATCTGTTCTCGACGTGCTCTTGGGATTAACGGGATTCCTTCAGCAACGTCGAGGGTTGTCGGGTTACTGAATCGAATCTCGGGAGTCCACACTGCGCAAGAAACATGGACCCATTTGTTGTCAGCGGTCCGCTTAAGTGCTTCACGAGGACGAATAGGCTTTCCCCTTTGCTCCTGTGACCTTGTGTACTGTCGCTCCAAGTCCTCACAGAGCTCCTTCTCTTGTCGTTCCTTTTCTCGTTCACGGTCTGTCTTTTTCTTATGCGATACTTTTGGAGGCTCCACCAAAGTCTGGTCGGTGTATCTGACAGGACACAAAACGCATTCGTAGGACTGCCAATAGTAAGCACAAGCCAAATCAAGATGTAGGATAAAGAAACCACCTACGTATGCAGCAGGATCAGCCGAGTTGCTCATCGCTGATCTGTCGTTCGCACAGGGATCGCAACCCCACTTGTTGTTACTTCGCGGGCCAGTAACTCCATAGCAATTCCGGTGGACAGCCAGACGACAGTCACGGCAGCTGAGCATTGTTTCCGTGGGTTCAATCGTGTCGCAGACTCCGCATGGCAAAACTCTCATTTTTGGCTGTGCCGGAATAGGTGGTGGTGTTGGCTCTTTCGGAGGAGGTGGTGGCGGTGGTGGTGGGGGAGGCTTCTTCTTGGGTGCCTCGACTTGCGGTGGAGTAGCAATGCCCTCGTTGCCGCCCTTTTGCTTCTTCTTAGGCGGCTCAGCGGCTGCTTGAGCAGCAAGCATCAACTCATAATCATCAGGACCTTCAGGGGGTGCGTGTTCGGCGATGCTCCATTCTTTTATGAGTTCCTCATCGACCCGTCTCTTCCAGGCTCGACCGCTGCCCTGAGATATTTTCTTGTTGGTTTCGTCTTGATCCTCCCATTGAATAGCATATTTTCTCCAAAGTCGAGCACAACGCGAACAAAGTGCTACCATGAAGGAAGATCCCTTATCCTTGCTTCTTCCATCGGCTGCCTGCATCTGTCCAGGAGCCACATTCGGTGCTCGTCGCCAGAAACGTGATCGCTTAGTGTTACAGAATTTGCAGGACATCTTGCGACCCTTGGAATACACCTTCACACTGTCGAAGGCAGAGTCATCCTCATCATCGGCCACATCATCCAACAGTTTTGTCGCGGTTTCTTTAGTGTTTACCTTTTTGATCTTGGAACCGCTCTTGCGCCCTTCATAAGAACCCCAAATCTGCTTGCCTCGTGGTGTCTTCTTCCAGTAATACCAATATCGAACAGTATCAGCGTGTGATATGGTCCTGACATACTGTCGGACAAGCCTCAATTCCGATCCATGGCGCGCAACGGCTGTTTCAAAACGCTTCTTTTCATCGTCCTTGAGGGTAAATCGAGGGTCTCGAAGATCCTTCCTGGTTTGCCATCGAGCCTTGGGCCAATCGCCGACTTTCTTCGTCTTTTTCAGCTGACGCAAAGCTGCATCTTGGTCAAATGCATTTTGCTGAAGCAGGAAGACCGCTCGGTCGAGGAAGTCTGTCGAGTAGGCCTCTACTCCAATGTCCTTTGCTATTGCCTTTGCACGGATCATATAAGCGTCGACTACGTCTTCCGGGGGTGTAAAGACGTCGGCTTCGCCTCGAGTTGAGGAAATTGCCGGTGGGAGTTTGAACGCCAGCAGGGCGGTGCAATTTGGATCATCGTTGGGCAGATCTTCACCACGACGCACGTAGCCTTGAGGTTCATCCTGCACCCACTTTGGTCGATTGGCTTTGGCAGCACGGTCAGCCTCGATAGCTTGTTGTGTCTCTTTTGTAATTTTTTCCTGCCCCTTTTTGGTTCCAGTCTTCATGTACTTCTTCTTGATTTCCAAGGGCTTGACAAGCTGAACGGGGCGACCATACCACTCGGGCGCATTCGCCTGGTGCTTCGGTCCAAGTCGAGAACTTGCGCGTGGATATATGGCTCTATCCTCATACTGCAGCGCATCTTCAACACGACAGTGAATTCCCAAGTACCGGTAGGACCACATTTTGGCATGTGCGATTTCGGCCTCGGAGGTAATATTTTCTGTGGCGGCTTCGGCTTTCGCTCTCGCGGCCCTCTCGGCGAGGATTGCGGGATCTTCCTCCTCCTCCTCAACGATTTCTTCCTCTTCGGCATCTGTTTCGTTTTCGCCAACAAGAGATGTTCGACGAGCCTCTCGTTTTTTCTCCGCTGCTCTGCTGCAGACAGCACAGGCCCAAGCAAATCCACGAGCTGGTTTTCTTGCAAGCGCGGGGCGCACGCACGTTAGATGAAAAGTGTGCTTGCATATGGCGCAGTCCACCGAATCATCACTGAATGTTGTTAGTTTCAAAATCGTTCAAAACTTAGTAGATGACTTACGCGGCGCAATACCCATCGCATTTCGCGCAAAGTTTGACTTCACTTGTCAAATCCTTCACGCGGGACGCTTCAACGACGAGAAATTTCCACCTCTTATCGAGTGTCTTCTTGACGTTCCTAGGCACGTTTGTAACTGTGGATGTTGGAATTACCTCATACCACCGATGGATGAACCGATCGAAACATTGATTGTACCAGAAGGAGTCCGGAATCTTTCGGTAAGCATCCATGTCGCTGATTTCACTACGATGCTTCAGCTGTAATTTGCCGCGTAAAGATGTGAGTGGACTGAGATCTGAATGCATAGTTACATAAACCAGACGTGAGTCGTTAACAAATCGTTGAACATCTCGAGGTCGGTAAACCCAATTGATACGTATAAACTCGACGGGAGTGGTTGTGTCCTCGGGAACTTGACAGCGAAATTCCATGATTCGTCCAATATAGTACGGGTCGCCGGGTGGCTCGCAAATAAGATATATGTGATCTGTAGGTTGCGTTAGTGTGGTCTGGTCGCAGAACCATGGCCTATGAAGGGCCATCAGATTTGATCGGGGTTTAATTACCGTTTGGAGCATAAACCACTCCCTCATCTGACACAAGATGGCCATCCTTGTTCAGTGTAGTGTTGCAATTCTCGAACGTGACCATATTCGTTTCTCGTGACGGAGGTGTAGGGAGTGATGCCATTCCTCCTTTCTTAGAACCCGTCTGCACCGCGGTAGGGATGGAGGGATTCCCAGCTGCAATGTTTTGGCTTGCAATCGCAGCTGCTTTGCGTTTTCGAGAGGGCGCAGGAACAGTCGAAGCAGCGGTCACTGCAGATGTGCTCGGAACGCTGACCTCTTTGTTCAAGGCGTTCCAGCCGTTGGTAGCTGAAGCTCTTTTCGGTGGCGCGGGCGCGGGCGCTGGCGGTGGTGATTGTGGTAAACCAAATGGCACTGGGCTGAGAGGTTCATCGTCCGAAGATGAAAGACTCGGGTCGCGTGGGCGAGCAGTGGCCTGGTTCGCCATTTCAAAGTCCATCTCTGTATCCTCCGCATAATTTGGCCGATCACCACCTCTCCGATTTCTTGACCTTGTTCCATATGACGACGAGACTGGCGCGGGTTGCTCTTTTGATGAGACTTGTGAGGATGTGGAAGGTAGGCGTGTCCTTGGTTCTGAGGGTACGGATTCGTCTACACCTGGAGTGTTGGCCTTCGCTGAGAGTGCGGGAGAGGTGAGCCTCGAGAGAGAGGCTTTGGTCATGGTTCGTGAACCAGTTGTGCTGGCTTCTTCGGCGGCAAGGCCACGACTTGCTTCCCTAGAAGCTGTTTTGCTGGCTCGCGCAGGGCGCTCGCCATCTGTGGAAACCATGGCTGTGACTGAAGACGTCCGAATCGCGCCGCTTTCATGCTCAGATCCGCCCATCAAAGGTCAAGAACAATTTCTCGGGGCCCAGATCAGGTCTGATATTTTCTGCAGCTATTCGGGGGAGGGGAGTTGCGTGTGTGCAAGTAATTGTTCTGGGCAGCTTGCACCTCCAGGCACGATATAACGATATTCATGCAGCGAACGGAAGTCTTGGATGATTCTTTGGGAGAAGAATTAATTTTCAGCGGCAGCGTATTGCAGCTGGAGAATAGAGAGTGAATCGAAGGGTTGAACGCGCCGAATCGATGGTTTGCGCGTTCGCTGGGTATATGGTAAGGTGAATTGGAGGGAGAGGGTCGATACTGAACGCGAGATGGAAATGGAACTAGAACTATGCCCAGACCCTGAGACGGTAGGCACGCTTATGATGGCTTGGATGGCCGTACCATTTTCACATATATATAATTCCAGCCTCATTCAGCATCATATTTCGGCTTCAAGCTGGACTTAAACTGCGATCTTGAGAGCTACGTGCTGTTTCTGGTCACCAAGCATATACTATCATCGAATGCTGCCGTGGGACCAGCCTGGCCGAGAGACATTGAGTGTTGCGGTTCCAGAGCACCATCCGAGTCTGATTTGACCGTACACTTCCATGGACTCAGCGCTAATGTTTGCTTCCATTGCACACAGCCCATTCTGTCAGCTTCTCGTGCTCCCCAGGTCGTTGCCTCCATCTTCTCTCGAGAACCGCCCTTCCAAGTGCTCGTTGGACCGGATGCACTCGCACGTAGCTGTTGTTGCTGTGGCCGTGGCCGTGGCCGTGCCCGATGTAGTGAAGATTTGTGGGTCCATACTACGGAGGTACAGTCCACGGTACAGAGCTTCAACAATGGATTTGGAAGCAAACAATCTCCCCGCGATCGCAACAGTGAGCAGAATGTTGAAGAGTCTGTATGCGATGTCGTTGGCCGCTGTCGTCGTCGTGGATCTGTTCCTTCGAGAGGTGAAGTCAGATGAATGCCCGAGTGTGATGCGGGTGCGGGAACCCTATTTCCAATTCAACCTCGCATCAAACGAAACAACTCAAAACCGACCAACGACAACAACGCCTTTCCTCATCAATATTGACATTCCACTGGTCAAATGTCACTCGGCAGGTTCTACATATGTCGTGAAGGATGTCTGCCACTCAACCAGGGCTCCGAGGCTACTGTACTTTACCCCATGTGGACTTCATCCCCGCCACCTTTCCTTTCGTCGTGGTCCCTTCTAGAGGGTTCTCATGATCATGAGCGAGATCAGTGATTTGCTTCCGCCGGACTTTGGGATCCCAAAAAGGCTCTGGGGCCCTTTATAATGCCGGGCTCCCCCCTTGGAGCTAGCGAGAATGACCGACCACAGAATGTCATGATGAATCCATTATTCCCACAACTCAACCTCGCGAGCAACATCGAAAGATATCTGGAAATGTTTCAGGTGTCCATTGCCAGAATTTGATCGCGATCATTCCCAAATTCAACAAGCGGGATTCTCCGTTGAACATTGATGCAAACAAGACCAAGAGCAGGGATACTAAAATAACAATGCACCCAGAGTGAGTTGTGCGACGACTTCTGTTTGGAAGCAACGTGATCAACCACATTTGCAAGTCTCTGCTACTGCAAATGGACCAAACGCTTCATTCTTCTTGACAACATTCGAAATCAACTTCCAAATTATCTGTTCTTCTCTGCCTAAGAAAATACAAAATGACTTTGAACGGACCGAGAAAAGCAATCTCTATTACTTCACAGCCGAGTCGGCCCAATTTATTTTTTCACCAAGATATCGTACCACAGTACGGAGTACCTCCGTATGCGTAATATCACCCATCTAATGGTACTGAGCCCTACACGATGCTCGGATCCGCCGAACCGATGCTTCCGTGGCTGCCAACATCAAAACCCATGTGGCGCACCTCCACATCAATCCAAGAGCACAAGAAATCATCATCCCGCCCCAAGGAAAAGATACAAAGGATCTCCTCCCTTCGGCTCCCAGCGCGCCCCAGACTTGTTCCAACAACAACAGAGCACAGGCCTCAACCAGCAGGGACACTTCGCCAATTAGTGGAACAGATAAGTATTGTCAATCAGCTTGTCGTATAAATATAAACTGGTGAATAGGCTTAGCTTTACAGGGGGTTGAAAAACGTTCATTCCGTCTCCATGTGATACTAGTATCAAGGCAGACTTTCGCTCTCGTCGCGATATCTTCCCGAACAAACATCGTCGTTACAGACTGAAGAAGCACAACTTAAAGGCAAAGAACTCGATCCAAACATATCTGCGTTACTCGAGCCTAGTACTTATTTTGAGGAAATATGGGATATCACGTGCTACAACCCCTGTCAGGCTAGGCTTGTTTCGTTGGTTTCTACGGTACGATACCAGCCAACGAACACCAGTTTAGAAGTTGCCACTGCGAATGAAGTATAAATAGCAATGCAGATAGACTGGACTTCTAATGACGGAACGGAAGCTCTTGTGTTGAATATTTAAAAACAAGTCGTTCCAAGGTGACGGCTCACGGCGTCCTTAACGCGACTGTCGCGACATGAGAGTTGAGTAAAATGGAAGCCTTTCCCTCAAGCAATTGAGTATACAATGCTTGCTCTGAAAGGCTTGCAACCAATGTACCATACAAAATTTTCAATCCTTAAGCCTTTGAAAGCGTAATACTATAACCCGATTGCGAATACCTAGGTAGGTATGATGAACAGAATACAGCGCGGACTATGAACTCACCGAACAGATGGTATTTCTCAAGTAAGAATGTATGTATTGCTAGGCATCGTCGTTGTAGGGGTATAGACAAACATCATCACAGTCGTTCCAAAGGTCGTAAACATCAACTCGTCCTATGCTCTCCAGCTTCAGGAGCAATTCCGCTTTCCACATCTTCCCCAGGCACACTCAACGGCGTCTTCGGTGTCTGCTTCGTTAGTTTGTCCTTTCCCGCGGCACTTGCTGATTGAGAAGAAGACCTAATCCTCAACTTTCGCATCAACTTCGAACCAAGAGACTCGCGCTTCTTGGCCTCTTCTTGCCTCCGCTCTTCCTCCCGAATGGCTTGTCTCTCCTTCTCAGCACTCTCTGAATGGTCCCTTTCCTCTTCCTCTCTCTTCTGGACTTCTTCCGGATGTAAAACTTTGTCCTTCTCGTGTGTCATGTGTCCGGCAACATTTTTAACTTTCCTCCGCGTCTTCACATATGCCTCAAGCCCTACGAGTACAGCATACGAGTGCGAGATACTGACTCGCGACATGTCCACCCCTTGGTCACGCATAGAGTGAACGAAGTTCCGGAAATTCTTGGTGGGAGGTCGGTAGTGGCCACTGAGCGGTGATATTTGTCGTATCTGGCCGTTCTTAATCTTCATCATGCCTGCGGCTGAAATGCGTCCCCCGTTTAGGAATGAGCTGTGCTGGAAGGCACCCGATTGTTTGATTCCGAGGTATAGCCGGAATGATGTATCTGCGACAAATATCCAGGCATTAGGCCTGACAGACCTTTGAAGCAATTGATTCAGGATAGTCGATGCTGAGATTTTGGTCAGCTTCTTCAAGCCCCTGGCGCGGTCGAGATCGTGATTGGCATAAGCATCGACATTTTCATTCGTCGACCCTCGGGAGAGGATTGAAGAGCCATCGCTAGAAGACGAGTCTCGTCCTTGCGTCCATGGTTCGGTCGCGTCGTCTCTGGGAACGATTCCGTCGACACTGTCCTTGTATTGTAAAGATGTCGTGATCCTTTCGCCGTTACGTGCCCAACAAAGCCTCCCTTCTTCATCAATCTTAATCAAGTAATTTTGTCTCTCTTCGCGGGAGAGATATCGAACACGTTCAGTATCCAGCCGTTCACGAGACACCATCGGCAGATCGAGATGCCGTCCTGCTCCATGGTCCAACCAGTAGAAGAAGTTCTCGTGAGTATCTGCCTTCTTCCATTCCTCGTGGTATGTCCTCAGGTTTGATCCATAGCGATGATGTGTGTCCACCATTTCCAGAAAATATTGCAGATCCATCATCTTGGCCGTTTTCTCGCGGTCTATCTTGGCCTCGTGTTTCTCGCGATAGTACTTCTCCTTTTCGGCAGCGGTCATAGCATCCACGTCCACTTCGTCGTCGCTCGAATCATCATGTCCAGCTCTTGCAGCGATGGCGCCGACACGCTTCCAGTTTTGACGTGCGCGATTCGTGGACACGCTGGAGCTGCGGGCGCGCGAGCCGGTTCGTATGGCGTTGCGATACTGCAACTCGCGAACAGCTTCTTGCCATCTCGTGGAGGGTGAAAGGCCTATGCCTCTCAATTGTCGCCTTTCTCTATAACCGCGATAGTTTCGCTGGGAGAAAAAGAATTGTCAGCCCTATGTGCTTGGCCGTTGTTGTGAGGCGCAATACCTGTATCATTGCCGCAGCGGCTGCTGTCTCTTCGGTCCGCCCATCTTCCTGTCCAGCTTCAGGCGGGCCCTCAACAAGCCTCTCCTTCTCATCGTGCCGTGAAGCAGTTTCCGTAACTTTCTCTGTGTAAGGGGTACCGTTCATGAGCGCGCGAGTGGTTCGCAGGAAAGGAAATCGAGAGTAACGTTGAGCTTGGCCAGGTGTTGGTCGAGACTCGGCCCGCCGTTGGCAAGCTCGGCAATTTTTAGCATGATCGAAAACAACATCCCAAAGCCACAGTGGAATTGGCATGGCTAAAGGTTACATGTTAATGTGAGTTCTTCATTTTATGGGAAATTCCCGTCATGTTGATGTTTCACTATAGAGACAAAGTACCGCATTGATTTGGGCAAGAGCGATATGAGGGCACAGCCTCGAAAATGTCCACTACTATGGTAGTTACACATCATCCCATGCCCAATCCAGGATCTCACAGTTCGCCCTCGTATCGTCGTGCTACATAAAGGGGATCCCTTGGTAAGACAGTTTTGGACATGCGCCTTTGAGCGAACTAACTGAGTACGCTGTTCATTCCCTTTGCCAACGAATCGTCTAAGCCCAGCCACGAGTCCGCCGTTCCTTGTCCTTCCGGGATTTACAGTCAAAGCTCGATGTCAGCTTGCAGCCATCTTAGCTTACTGTGGTAAACAGTCAGCGATCGTGATTTCATGGAGGGTCCGATGCAGAGCCTAATGCGTACGTGGGGAAATTGTCGAGCAAGGCTGATGCCTAGTAGATGCAACGACCTCCACCGATCTGCTCTTCGTAAACATCGATAGACTCTTCATTCTCCATGTCCAACTATTCGATTTGATCATAATTAGTATCTACATTAGAAACATGGACATAAAGGGGCATTGACAAGCCATGTGGACATGAAATGAAGAGACCAATCCAAGCCCTCCTAACGTCTCGCCCCGGAACAGTAATAAGAGCGTTGTACAATGGGCGAAGATCTCTTCGCTTGCAATATGTGCAGGTGGAGTGATGGTGAGTGAGACAGCAAACATACCGATTCTGGAGTGTCCTCTCCAGTAATGCGCGTGCCGTCAAAGAAGAAACGAACTTGTGCTGGCGTCTTGCCCTGGCGCTCACAGAATACATCCATCAGCTTATTGAGCTTTGTACGCTTCTTAATTTTGAAGGTCACCTCGCTGCCGTGGCTATCGCGGACAGTGACTGCCACAGCGGTTGGGTTTGCGGTTGGTGGGGGAGTGGCGTTCATCGTGCGAGTCGGTAAAGCTGCGTGCTGTTCGGTGCTAGTGGGTGTCTGTTGAAGGAATGGGTTTGGTGGAAGAGGATGCGGTTCTTGCTGATTGGGAGAAGTGAGGTCGTCGGTTAGAGCAGGAGCAGATGGAGTTGCATCACCTGCATCGTGACTTTCATTTCCGTTTTCGGTGGTAGCATTTGGAAGCTGCTGTTCGAGCTCTACAGTTGCGCTAGCCGCTCCTTCGATGCTCTCCTGCGGTTCGTCCATGTTTGTGATCGAGTAAAATGAATCTAAACGAGGATGATGTTGGCCGGTTGCAAAGGTGAGTGGAGAGTGAAAACAAAGCAGGCAAAAGAATATGGACATTGGTCGTATGACCAGACAAACGACGTTCGTATCCAGTACATCAAGAATTCCCGCGCTAACAAACAAAACACAAGCCTCGACCTTCGGTGTTAGGTATGGACTTCCAATTACTGATGAAGACAAAGTCTGATAGCCTGTTCAAGAGCGAGGCAGAGGCATCAATCAGCAGGAAAGTCTTTCCCAGCATTGACAGACACACCCACAAGTGAATAGTGGCTGTTGATGGGGATTAGGCAATTTCTAAACAAAAGGTGTTCCCATTCATCTTAGAGCAACAGAGCGGCAAACGTCACAGTCTTCACATCGAACGAGGGAACCTTAATCAAGATTGATCGAATATTAGCCATTACTATTTCCTACCGTGATTGTCATTACCAAATATCTTATATACTAGCATTCTTAACTTTACGTTCCACCATTCCTCAGCGGCTCCCCATCGCTATCACGGTGCTCAGCTCTTCCCTCCTCCGCCTGTGAATCCGAGAGGTTCCTATCCGCGTGCTTAGCTGGGTCAAAGACGTAGATGGGAAACTCCAAAAAGATGGTCCTTTTCAAGATTACTGGCAGTTTGGAGTATATTTGCGGAGGAAATGGTATCAGAATGCTCGTCCGATGTAGCCACCTCTCATACGCTGGCCAGTTGTTCCCTTTCTCGTACCGCTTCTTTGCTCCCGGTCTTTCTTGCAGGGTCAATCCAGATACAAACATGAGAAGAATGGTGAGGAAGAATGGTCCCAGTATGGATGCATAAAGAGCTTTGTAGGCACCTCCTTGCGTATAGCCCAGTGCAGCTGGTGAGACGGCGATCATGAAGATGGCTGTTGAAATTAGAGACAAGAGAACTTATTTTCAAAAGTTGGCAGGACCTACAGAATTGCATGATGATTTCACCAAAGTAGTTTGGATGCCTTGTCCAGCTGAAGAAGCCAACATCGCAGACTGCACCGTCATGCTGATGTTTGCTTCTAAAGATGTACTTTTGAATGTCTGCAACGCTCTCCATGATGAAACCGATTGACCAGAGGATAACACCAGCTATATCTCTCCCAGTTCCGAATTTGGGCTGATTGATTCGTTAGTGTCCTGCATCAGCCAGAAGAAATGCACGAAACACACCTGGCCGTACTGCGTGACATTTGGAGAGTTCAAAAGAGTTACCGGCAATGATACAGACCAGACCCAGATCATTTGAAAAACCCAGAAGCCCAAGAATGACCAGAATTTGTCGCGTTTATCGTCAAATCGATCATCCTTGCCCGTTTTTAAGATCCGAAATAGAAGGAATCCAGATAGTCGCGCTCCCCAGGCCATCATGAAAACAGATACCACGATGTTTCGGGCATTGTCGCGGGCAGCACTGAAGGCGAGAGTGATGATGGAGAGGACCACAAAGTTGGTTCCACCAGCAAAGTCAGTCAACTTGTCGAACTTGAAAGTGAAGGCTATGGCAAAGAAGAAGAGCTGATAGCCGACTGTGATGAGAAAGGTGATTGCGAGGTAGTAGTTGTCGAGCACATGAACGGCACGCATCGTGAAAGGGGCCGGGGCAAAGGATTTTCTTATGGTTTGAAACAACTGCGAGGACTCTTGTCACATTATCTAGTCGATGTCCTTAGTATGCCAATACTGACTAGGAGGAACAAGTCGCCGACTACACGTCAGATGTTAGGCAGGACGAAGGAAGATTCGATGGCGTCCAAAGTGATGATATCACGATGGCCGTGCTGCACAGCTGCGCTTACTAGAATATGTAAAAACCTTGATGTAAGATTAGTAAGCTCCAATATTTCGCTTGCCAAGCGATGGGAACACTGTATAATAACAACACCTCGAGGCCCGCCCGGCAATGTCTCGCTTGCCAAGCAATCGGAACACTGCATAACAACAACACCTCGAGGGAGCACTTGGATCACCGTACCTACCTCTAGGTACCGTAAAACCATCAGCACCCCGAGCCCGGGTCCTAGACGACACTGACAAGTCTGCCAAGCCACATATCAAGCCAACTTCGCACTCGCAACATGGTGCGCCATGTGGCCGCACCAGAGCAGCAGACCAACGTGATCCGTGTTTGGACCATGGAAGGCTGTCAGTACACTCGCAGAAGCTGTGAAACCGGCGTCGCATCAAACTCCAACCGTCGCAGATGCGATGCAACAACCGTCTAGATCGCTTTTGAGAAACCGCTCCTGTCAAAGCTTTCGCACTGCCGGCACTTTCAAAGACACATTTCACAGCAAAAATCAAAGATTGAGGTCCTTCGGGAACGCTAAAACAACTTCCTCTGTACGAAGCTGGCTGAGACTCGATTTGACAACGGTAAGGCCCAATCCGACAGGCTCGTCGTACCAAGTATTACGAATTGTTTGGAATGCTCCGAAAGGACTCCTTCAATATTACTGTCTCCTCTCCTCTCCTCTGTTTCTCACCTTTTCGCTCCTCCATCGTCACACCCACCCGTACAGTTGAGTGGCCGTATGGATAACCCTTTCTCAACTTGTACACTCCTTTCTTTATGATTCTTGCACAGCTTAGCTGAAGCAACGCGCTTCTTTCATAATCTAATAGAGCGGGCCTCTACTTGCGCGCTTTCCGTTTGCAACCAGTATACATAACATCTAATAATGAGGAGGTCAACGGTCCTCGATGTTGTCGTCCTGTTCTTCGCAGGAATAGCGGTATGTTCTCACAATCACGACCGAAACAAAGAGGCCTAATTCCATCTCTAGGTAGCAGCACATGGCAACCCCGAGAAAAGGAAGGCAGACCCATTGGCATTGGCGTTGGGCGCAGTGCCACCGCCAGTAATAGTCACAAACAAGGCAGCGAACGACTCGAACAATGCGAAGAACAATGCCCTTGTCAATGGCACACCACAAGCACCCCAAGCCACCATCAGAGTAAACCCAGGCGTAGCAGGTCAAGCTGCAGCACAACCGCAACAAGCTGGAGCTATGCCTCAAGGCGCTCAAGCTGCTCAAGGTCTCGCAAACGGTCAAGCTCCCGGCCCCGCAGCACCAGCCGTGACGATACTTCCAGGTGGTCAACAAGCTGTCGCCGGTACCGCTACCCTCGCAGCCGCACCAGCTAACCAAGGCAACGGAAATGCGGGAGGAGTGATTGGGACAGTCACGATTACCACGGGAGTCAACGGTGGTAATGCAAACGCAGGAGCCGCAGGAGCGACGAATGCCGGCAATGGAAAACCAGCAACAGTAACCATTAATCCAGGAGAACAAGGAAACCAAGGCAATGGAGCCGCAGGAGCTGCAGGAGCGACAAATGCCGGCAACGGGAAACCAGCGACTGTAACCATCAATCCAGGAGGACAGGGGAACCAAGGAAATGGAGCAGCAAACCAACCCGCTGCAGGCGGTGTCGCAGCAACAGTAACGATCAAACCAGGCGTAGCGGGCGCAACAGGAGCAGCAGCTCCACAAGGTGTTGCAGGTGCTCAAGGTGCGAACGCATGCCAATGTATGTGTGCATGTCCAGCTGGTGCCTTTGGAGGCGTAGCAGGTATGCCAGGGATAATGGGATCGATGAATCCACCTCCTGCAGCTGCTCAACCAACTACACTCGCTACATCTGCTTCAGCAGCTCCAGGTATGTATATCCCATGATCCCATCATTTGCAGACTTCGTTTAATAAAGTTCATAGGAGCTAGTCCACCGGCCGTACCGCTCCCAGCGGATCCAAACGCCGTACCAACACCAGCTCCAGCACCAGCGCCAGTCGACCCACCAGCTCCAGCACCAGCTCCAGCACCAGCTCCAGCCGACCCAAATGCCGTACCTCCAGCAGATCCAAACGCCGCCCCACCAGCCAACCCAACAGCAGCACAACAAGGCCAACAAGGCCAACAGGCCGCCGCCCCACCAGCCGATGCAACAACCACCGCACCTCCCGGCGCCGTCACAGTGAGCGGAGGATCCGTCGTCCCATTGCAAAGTTCAGTCACGGTACCGCTTCTGGGCAAGATGTTTCATATCGGACCTGTTGAGGGAGCCGAGGAGATGTGGTTATAAACGAGTGCACGGAACTGTAAGAAGAGAATTTGTACGATCAACAGACGAATGAAGACTTTATGATTTTTTGGCAACGGATCTCCTTTGAATGATGAATGTGTATTACTTACTCGATGCTTTTGAAACGATGAGTGGGGATCTTTTTTCTAGATTCTTTTTCTCCATGTAGGTATCTACGCTTCATCATCTCCTACATTCCGACAAATAGGTTTTGTTTGTCACACTAGCTTTTGCTCCTGTGCTCCTTTATTGTAACGTATCCGTGTACGTTGCCCCTAATCGCGACGTTTGTGGTGTACTTCGTTCTTTCTTCCTCTACCAGAGAAACGACAAGAGGTATTTTTCTAGACAGAGGAGATCATGATTGCAATAAGGAAAAAAAAAAGAAGAACAACATTTTCCCCTTCTTTTTTCTACCCTTACTCAACACCATTTTTAAGAGCCAGCTTTGCTCAAGACAGTTCTTACATCGTGTCTGACGCCCACCTATCATCGTGGAGAAGGACACAACTATAATCCGACCGTGTACGATGAGCTTGTCAATAAGGACGACCTGATTTGCACGTATCCGAAACCACCACCGAAATCTGAGGCCACTGTGCATGATGAGACTCCAGCTTTCCAGAAACACGTCATCGTGGCTGTTATATTGTGGGGATATGGTGTGTGGTCTCTCACACTGGTGAGGACGGTGATCTTCCGCGAGGATGCGTGGCTTGTGACGAAGAGTTCCCGTGAAGCATCCACCATCAGATAGCTATACGTATAGTGGTTTCTATTCCAGTCACAGTCTGATCATGAGCTGCCTCCATTCCATTTACTAGCCCACTCCGTCCATATGTCAATATCACCCGATATGACCAGAGCGCGGGATAGTTTGGAAATAGCAATCTTCTGCTTCTCACTTTCCTGCTCTTTCGCCGCTTCGTCTGTGAGCGCAGAATTGGCAGATACCAAGTTCTGATCGACTATTGAAATTTCTGCGTTCGACAAAATGTCAAACGTGACAGAAGCTGAGGAGCTGTTCATCTTCGACTGTTCCGTGCTTGCGCCATTGGACAGGAGTCTGGCTAGGAAGTCTTGTGCTGAAGTATCTGTGATGGAGGAAGGGGCTGGAACTGACCCGGCTCGAGGAAATACCACCGCGAGTCTTGGGCTTGGGAATGTGGAAAGCGTCATGTCTACGGACCAATTCTCCAACGCGTTTTCTGTCGATGCCAGAGAAAGAGAGGGACTTTCCACGAAAGACCCTTTGAGCAAAGTATTGAGACAGGCATATTGGCGAAGATACTATTGGCACGTCAATGGTCAAGGCCTTTGGGATGAGCAGTCGTACTTACAGGCAGCATCATTACCAGTTGCTTGGGATGCTCGAAGGGAATCTCGTTCAAAACGCCACCATGATCCCGCTTGGGTATAAATAGCGAGTTGACATGGTCTCGTAAGCCCTCGGATTCACCTCCGCCAGCAACAAGAACTTTCTTCGTCGCTTTGATATCCTTCTGAGTGGAAGCAGTTTGGATCGTTATCCGTGCAGCGTCCTGAGATGTGGGTTGTAGTAATGCAGCATCAAAGTAGGTCTCGCATTGGCTGATCACAGTCTGTTGCGGAACACCGACAGCCCCCAAAATCTGTACCATTGCTTCCCAAGGAAGAACGAGTGGAGGTTGTAGTTTCGCAACAAAGTGCACATTTGGAAGTTTTCCTAATGACCCATCCGGTCCCAGCGAATTTGAATGTTCACCATTCGGGTTGGTCTGATAAGTTGGAGGAGGGTCTAGCCAGTCTATGACTGGATCATCTGCTTGTCTCTCTACCTGATCCGAAATCCAAGCGTCACTGATACGTGCAGGCGAGTACATGTCGGATTCTGCGCCTTGACATTCAATCGAAAGAGCGAAAACTTCTGAGCCATCTTCAGGCAAAGCCTCCTGTTGCTTGTCTCCGTCCATGTCACGATCGCCATCGGCATCGGTATCTTGTTGGGGAGATGCTTCCCTTGTGTTGGCATAACCACGATGTATCCAATAATCAAGTTGCAGACCAATCTCATTCCGGGCATTCATCATTGGCCGGCCACTCTTCTTGCAAGTAACCTCGACCTCAGCTTTCCTCTCAACATCGCGGCCAGATCCTAACAGACCCATTGCCACCTTTTTCTCGTGTTCATACAATTTGTGAAGGCTAGTGTAGATTCCAGCTATGGCTTCATATCCATCAAACGGTGGTTCAGGAGGGCCTCCATGTAATTTGTCGCCTCCATTTGGTTTGTCCAAAAGAGCGAGTTTGTCCAGGTTTCGCGCGAAACTGTCAAGTGTGGCCGTCAGGGTGGTAAGATGCTTTGGGATGGAAAGACTATTGAACACTATTTTTGACGCGGAAACTGAAAAGTCTTGAAGTACTGTAGACGGCGAGCTCAATGAGACCTGGACATCGCTAACTCGTTGACGAGTGTCAAACTCAATTGTGAGGATGAAGTGGTTTCCTGCCAGAGAGCACTCGGTGGCAGCACCTCTCTTCGTAGACATGAGATTTGTTTCGAACCCGCATAATTCGCACAGCCGCTTAACACCCTCTACACTGATTCTGCCTGGTCGCTGCTTGATTATCGCCACCACACTTTCAAGCCGTGCTTTTCGTTCCTCCTCAGTCGGTGGCCTATTCATTGAAATCCCACCTAGGCCACTCAAGCCGCTGCCAGTGAAGCCCATTTCAACACTACTGAACAAGTTTGCCATATTGCTGAAGCTTGGAGTGAGCCCAGGGAGTGGTGACTCGAGATTCAGCATTGCCGGAGCAGGCGAGCTTCCTAGCAAAGCACGAGCAGCACTACCTGTACTTCCTCCAGTTGGGTGGTTCATCGCGGTAGCTGTACTGGCATTGGTTGGCGCATGGGTAGAGGCATTGAAGGGTGATTTCCCGGCTTGACCTCGCTGGGCAGCGGGTGAGGGTACGCTTCGTGGGACGGGGGACGAGAAGGCGGCAAGATGAGGTTGCGATTGGGGAGTGGCAGCATTATGAGCCGTCTTCGTCGAAGGAGTGGGCGTAGTCATGTTTGGATGGTGGAAATGGTGAGCTTCACCGGAGCTGTCTGCGATGCGCCGGAAGCTTTATCGGATCTAAGAATCCATGGATTTCTGGTTGTTCAACGGGATCCAATTTCTTAATCGCGCGAGAGTAGGAAGAACTGGTTCCTCTGATTCTAAAAGCGAAAGTTCGATTCTGTGGAGGTCAAAGTCGAGCTCGACGCGTTCGGCTTGGAGCTTCATTCTGCCCAGCGCGGTCACAAATCACGAGCCTCTATTGATCAACATTCGCGTCTCCTCCAAAGTCTATCGTAGCTGTGAGCAACAAACACCATGATCACCTAAGACACGATAACACTGGGAGCGTATGCTCGCCATTCCCACAAAACTCTCTCTGAATTTCTCCAACCCAGCATCCATTACCTATGGCATCCCTCAACATCTGGGCCCAAATGGGCTATGTCCCACCCCGAGGAGCATGCAACCACAAAGAATCCCTCCTCTCTTCAAAATGCTCCTGTCTCCGCTTCATGATCCACCCAATGAAGGTAAATTCCCCTTTCACCTCCTACACCCATACTCGAACTCCCTTCTAACCCTTGAGACCTAAAGGCAACAACCTCCTTCGACTGCGACGGCTGCGCCCACCACGCCTCCTTCCACACAATGGAAAACCCCCTCGAAACAGAAATAATAAAACGCTGGGCAGCATCAGAACAAGACAATACCAATACCAATGCCAGCACCACCTCATCGACCACAGGAGGAGGATCAAGAAAAAGACCGCGCCGTGCAATCGAGAATGGGAATGGGAATATCCTCTTGGAAGAATGGGCAGAGTTGGCAACTACAGCACCTCGTAAAAAGGCGACAGCGGCGACGAGTAAAAGAGGGAAGAAGGATACGCGAACAAGTCGGGTCGCGGAGATCGTTGAGCTGGAGGAGGAGGAGGATGCAGTAGAGGAGGTGGGATCAGGCATTATAGGAGGATTTTTTACACGGAGGTGATTCTGCAATTCTATGGAAATGCAGAAAGCTGTGGAGTTTTGCTATCATTATCAACAAGGAAGGAACGGGGTACAAGGCGTTCTGTTGAAATTATGATACCCGTGGGAGGATGTACAGATCGCATAGTTAATTCATATCCCAAGCACATTTGCTTTCATACTAAGAACTTTTGAGTTCACGTGGAACCTTTTTCAATTGAAGAAGAGAGGCATCACAACGACACTGCCAAATCTTGGCCTTGTAATTCCGTAAA
The DNA here is from genome assembly GCA_000738655.1 of Venturia pyrina ICMP 11032. Taxonomy (NCBI): domain Eukaryota; kingdom Fungi; phylum Ascomycota; class Dothideomycetes; order Venturiales; family Venturiaceae; genus Venturia; species Venturia pyrina. Next base: position 117,896 of record JEMP01000078.1, on the reverse strand, counting down.
GTTGACATCGATAACGATATCAGGCCTTCTAGTCGCTAGGAATGTACAACACTTCGATCGAAATTTACAGAGAAGATGATCAATCCAGAGCCATCTCGAGGGACAGCGATTGACTGATTAACTGATTGATCGATTATGGTAGGTATAGCAAAACTCCTCAACTCTGACCATAACCCAACGCCAATAAACAAGCAGCAGTTCCTTGTACTCAAAGTCGAAAGGAGTCCACCAGTGTCGACCCCAAATCGGATTATGAGACAAAAAAAACAAGATGAAAACCCGCAAACTATGTATTAATAGCTACATCAGATATAGTAGCTGATAATGGCGGCCTCCAATGCTCGAGGCCCAGAGAGTCGCTTCATGCATATAATACTCGATCCAAAAAAAAAGCTATGAACAGCAGATCCAAAAACAGAAAAACAGAGAAACCCGCCATTCACAGCATCATACCAAAGCCAGCGAAGATACCAGCAGCAACGACAGCCACACCGTATGTGTTCCCAAGGTTCAAGGCAGCGATAGCCGCAGACTTGGTGGAGGAAGTAGAGGCAGTGGCAGTGGCGTCACCGAAGGCACCGAAACCAGTACTTGTTGCAGCAGTAGCTGAACCAGAGGAGCCGGATGTAGTGGAGGTGGCTGAGCTTGAGGATGAGTTGGCGACGACTGGGTGTTGAGCTCCGCAAGGGTTATCCTGGCTGTGATATTATTAGTTTCTGGGGAAATGGAGAAGAGCACAATCATTTTATCCAACCTGAGCCACTCATCGAACTTTTCTCCCACAATAATCCCGAAGAACAATTGGAAGAAAACATTGCTGGCGCACGGTTATCGATATCAACCCCGAATTGAAGAGTGATGATCGATGGAGGATAATTGGATACTTCCAGGGAGAAATGTTACATACCGACAATCTGACGAACAGGCATTGTTGCCAGCGCATGCCTTTACACAGTTCTCATTGACTTGCGTGCAAATGAAATATGGTAGTGTCTGAGAGTATTCCGAGGCATTGGGCGTGATGCCGCCAGCGCAAGTGCAGCTGTAGGTCAAAGTCTTGGGGTCGCAAGAGTTCGACGTCGTTGAAGTCTTATGGTTGGAGGTGACTTGGGAGCAGAGGAGCGGGCATTGGGAGGTCTGAGAAGAGCACCAAGAAGCTGGAAAAGTGTCAGCCGGAGAAGGATCAAGTGGAAATGCTGCCGCTTACTCCTCAAGGACAGTGTGACTGAGCTTGGGTCGATCTGTGCACCGACAGCAGCTGCCAGCACTGGGAGAACGGCGATGGAAGAACGCATGGTGAACGGTTTTGATATTAGAATTAAGTGGTGATAAAAGCTGCATGTCAGGGTCAGCGGAGATGTTGGAGTGTCTGAGACGACAAGATGGTCTTCAGACTTGGATCAGGGCATACATACCTTTTGAGTAGATGCCAACAATGGACACGGCCGGGACAGATGCTGGTGGATTGGATATAGAGAAACTGTTGCTTGAAGATGAGAAGGGCGAGGAAGGACAAGGCCACAAGCAACTCAGGACGAAGAAAGTGGAAAGAAGACTCGGAGCAGATGAAGCAGACGTGAAGGGAGGAGCTCGCTCGCTCATAACGGCTGGAGCTGGGCCGATGCTTTGATGGAGTGGCGCTCACGCCCAATTGGGTAAATTATGAAGAAAAAGGCAACCTCTCGGTCCAGAATTGATCGGCAAATGCAATTGATCAGGCATTTTGCCCGCAGAGTCAGACGGCTGCTAGTGGTGGCAAGCAGCGGAATGTTGGCCACAAACTCTGCATCCAGCTTGTACTTGGCCGAAATGCTCAGCGTTTCTTGACCGTAGGTGCAGATGTACGATGGTTTTGTCCCGGGAACCATCGATGTCGAGCAAGGGTTCAGGGGCCGTTGGGAGCTTGGACGCGTCTCGTCGACGCGTTGATTCGTGCAAGTCTCGCTAGACTTTCTTTTGGGTATTGGATCTAGCCGTTCTGGACGCAGAGGCTGGAGAGGGATCCGATTGAGACGGCTTGCAGCAAAAAGTATTTATAGGATTTATCAGAGTATACCGCCTTCGTTGGAACGAGGTGGGTGAGTTAGGTAGGTAAGATGCTAAGCAGGCACTAAGTAGCCATTCCACCCAGATTCCAGCCTTCCTTGTTCTTTTTGCCTTCTCAACTTCTCAACGTGCGGCCATCTGTCGCCGTTGTTGCCGTTGCCGTTGCCATCCGTGTCTGACTCTGACATTGTGCTGTTGACTCGGTCTCGGTGTCTCTCCATCAACGCGCGAGCAGGGAACTCGAAGTGCTTGGGGCGGCCGCGAACATCGAAGAACGTCGTGATCGTGCAACTTCCCACACCTCTCCAACCATTTTTACCGTTGAACTTCGCCGGATACCGAGACCGCGATTCTACCGTGGCCCCTGCAAACCTTGCATCTATCTGCCCTAGAGAATGGATGCATGGCTCTGACCGTCGAAACCAGCAACAATGAAGGCCAAGGTCCGCTCTCGCCACCTTACTGGCAACTGCGGCTGCGGAGCGACTCGTCCTTGAGCAGTAAGGTCGCGAAGCAGAAGCGGTTGTCGGGTGTTATTCGCCTTGAGGACCACACCGAAGAGTCCTCAGAGACGTACAATGCTGTCTGGTCGAAATCGGTGACCATCGATGACTTTACGGTGGTTGGGGCCGGCGTAGGACCAGCCCTGGGTTCCTATGTGGTGTGGAACTGCACCATCGAGACTTTGAACGTAAGTAGAGTAGATGCTGTGAGCACATGTATCTTACATATCGTGAAACATCAATGCCTTCCACCTCCCTGCTGATTCCCCAACCGTGGACGGGTGGCGAGTATCGTGTCGGTTCCATCGTCCTCAACCCAAGCCCAGATCTTGATTGGAGGTGGTCTGCCTGTGCATGCATGAAGCTGACGTCTCCCAGGGAAGCACAATGAAGCTCCGGAAGCGATATTCCGAGTTCGACAAGTTGCGGAAGAATCTTGTGAAGACGTTTCCAAGCTGCGGTGCTTCGTTACCAGAACTGCCCAGGAAGAGTTTCATGCATCGCTTCCAGCCTAAATTTCTGGAACAAAGAAAAGATGGCATCGCTTACTTTTTGAAGTTCGTATTGCCTTTGACCATGTCTCGCAACGTCAGCTGATGTTAGAATTACAGCTGCGTGCTTCTCAATCCAGAATTCTCAAGCTCACCCGTGCTGAAAGATTTCATTTTCGCTCAGCTCTGAGGAAGTCCGAGACTTAACAGACCCATCAAGACTCACATAGGCAACGAAAGATTGGCAATCAGAAAGGTGCTACACCCTACATGTCTGAAGAGAAGTGCAACTGCATCACCTACACAGGACGCGTCATCATTCCACCCGTAAATCAACAGCGCGAGATACACAAGACATTCTGTCTCCGTACGAAATTATTTTTCCTTGCATAATGTGCACCAACAACCGCATTGGTAGCACGCAACAATTCAACAGACGTCGACCTTTCCAAGGTTGATAATACTCCTCATTCATTGGACGCTGGCAACGCAGCCGTCATAAATTCGCCGGTCCAAACTCCGGTCTGCTGGGCAAACAATTAAACAATTTCATCGCAAAATATACATCGCATAATTTTCGGCAACTCACTTGACCAACGAGATGCTCGACTTGACAATATCGATTGTAATCCTAGCGGAATTACCCAATTCAGCTATTCGCCAGTGGCAGAGTCGACACATTTGCAGTGCAAATCCGTCCTTTGCACACATTACTTTCTGATCACGATGCCCGTCAATTCCATCACCAATTTCGCCAACTCAGCAGTCACACCATTGTCCAAAAATCTGTGCATCCAACAACGAAAAACGCGCATCCATTATCCAAATATACTACCCCTTCTCTTTTTTTCTATCCTTTCTTTCCACCTTCACCCACCCTCTCATCTTTACCTCCTTCTTCCCAGGATTCTATTTCCCATCTCCCCACTTTCCCCTACTTCTCCCCCCTACCCCACACCCCTCTCACCGCTGTCATCATCAAAACACACCCAACCACAATCCCCAAAAACAGCAACGGGCTCATGATGAACATATTCCCCATAGGGCTACGTTCCGTATTTATATCCACGCCTAAAATATCCATAATGGGAGGGGGTGTATACGTTGTCTGTGACCCGTTGTTGTAGGTTATGATACCGATGGTGAGGGTTTTTGTGCCCTGCGTGTAGGTTTTGTAGGTTGTTCTTGAGGAGGGGATTGGTTGGTGGGAGTATGGTCGGGTGAGATGGGGATTTGAGGGGGCGTTGGAGTTATGTCTGGTATCTTCGGTGGGGATTGAGGAGTCTTTGGCATCCGGGTCTGGATGTGCAGTGATGGTTGAGTTTGTGTTGATATTTGGATCTGTCTTGACGTTGGGCTCTGCGTGGATGCGTGGATCTGTCTTGGGATCGGAGTCGGGGTCGCCATTGTGATCGGAGTTGACCTTGGAATCTGCATCTGCTTTGGCATCGACATCTTTGTCACCTGCTGAACCTGCTTCTCCATTCCCACCAGGTTTGCCATCGATATCTGCCTTCAAAGTAGAGTTCGCCTCGCCCGTAGACCCCACACCAGCCTTGGATCCCTCATCAACACCTCCTTCCGGATCAAGCTTGAAGTCGGACTCAATCTCATTCCGGACCCGGACCGCAACAGCGTAACGACCAGGCAAGATATACATCTTCAAAAACAAATGAAATAAAGTAACCCCCGATTCTTCAAATAAGATACCAAACCAAGGTGGATATCCGCGCAAGCAATCAGTCAATCTCCTAGAAACCAAAGCGGTTAAAGAAGTAATGATGATCAAATCGTTAAAGCAAACGCCCACGGCACCAAAGTCTAGACGTGTCACGGGAAGTATTATGCGATTTCCTGGTGTGTAACTTTGCACCGCCCGCCCGACCGCCCGACCGACCGGGCAATCATTGTTGCACTGTTTTGTCCTTTTTGGTACTCCCAACGTTTTTTTCGTTTTGTTTGCGTAATTTCTTGCTCAGATGCATTGATTGGGAAGGTGGATGGGATGAGGTGAGATACGTCTCTCTTTTTCCTTGGTTTGGCAACGGTTTGCGGAATGTTGTTCTGCGAGATGGAGTGGTTCTTTGGGATCATATTTGGGTTTCGGTTTTTGAAGCTGAGTCTTTGCGTGTTTGCGTGGGGGTCGCGGAGTTTGGTGTTGAGCTTTGTGTTAATGGATATTTCTGGCAGCTTGGTGAATTTACATCTCATCGGTTTCATGTCGTACCTGCCGATTTATTGATTGTTTGTTATTTTGAAGTCGCCAGGGACTGGACTTCCATCCATTTGGATTACGTAACCTTATATCCTTCTCAAAAACCGAGGGGATAGTTTCCATCCCAGATGAATTAGACGCTCGCTGGCTGTAGGAAGTTGCCCGATTAGAAAAACCCCCACTCACTCGTCCAAATCCTCCAGGAATTTTCAATTCTGGGATCTGGTGTCATACGACTCCCATGAGAAATCGAAATCAAACCCATTCCTATTCTTGCGCATTTTTTTCCACCGAGTCTCCTGGTCAGATACCGCGAAGGACTTGCTCGCTTGCACCAAGCTGAAAGTTGAACGCAACGCCCGAAATAAGCACCGTCAATTCGGGACATTGAGCGACAGATTTCGGGCGAGTTCTTCGAGTTAAGTCGCTAGAAAACTATCGATGTCAATTTTGAGTCAAAATAGCTTTATTGGGCCTCTCCTCTAACCTGCAACATCGACATGGGCCCCGCTGGTGTAGGACTGAGTTGGACTTCATTAACGATAGATGTCTGATATTTCTAAACAAGAAGATCGGAAAGAGGGAACAGCCCTTGAATTGAAAGTTTGAATAACTCATCGAAGGTCACCATCATACAATTTCTGGCAATCTCAACTCGAAGTTTTGCCGGGAATCTATAAATATCGATCCCAGATTCACTAAAAGCTGACGAACGTTGCTCTCGTGGCATCATAGGGCGGAGAAAGCTTTGCTTTGGGGATTAGGAAAGTTCCAAAGAGATAGGTTCAAAGTAATAAGCATTGAAAGGTCAAGATTGATGGAGTACGTCAACCGTGTGCCACTCGGCTAGAGGTCGCCAAACTTCGTAAGACTCTTAAGTCGATTTTACCCATCTCGCAGACTAGCTATGTTTGTTGAAAGTACTGAGTTCGAAGTGGAGGTCACGGAAATTCTTCGACAATCTCAAGCTAGAATTGGGATTTAGTTGCCCCCGATAATGGTTAGAGAACTGTGGGAAGAAGAAAGCGGCTAAGATTTCCCGCTGTAATGAATTACAAGATGGCGAAACGGTTTTACTGCTCAAATAGCGTAGATTAGTGTTTAAGAACAAACCGCTGGCACGAGCTTGGAATTGGAAATGCGCTTCTAGTTGGACACGTGTCTCAGGCACAAGGTGAACGTCGGTGTGTCGATCTGGCGATGTCCGAGATTTCAAGTGGTATCGTGCGGACAGGCCCACGTGTTCCCTAGCAAAGACACGCTTCAAAGGCCGTGAAGATTCTTCATACTCCAGTCATCTTAGTCTTGTGGTCGGAGGAGGTCAATGAGTATAGGCAACTGCGAATGTGTACAACGGCTCTTCGATCGAAGCAGAGCGAGCTCCCAACAGCTTCCAACTGGGAATCGTCGGGACAGACTTCCTTGACGATGCAAAATTAAGTGATAGGAGCGCGGCTAATATACTGCCAGCGGTCTCGGGTGAATTTGGTGCCGAGTCGAGAGTGCCGACGCAAAGGGGTTAGCAAGCTTGAAGGCTTCTCTCAGGCCTTGATAGTGATCATGCCAGGTTCGTCGTAATCGTTCACTCTTGTGTGGCGCAGTCGTATGGCCCTATGAAAATTGCACCACCATGACGAGAAGCATGGGTCATTCTCTATCGGGTCTTCCCGTCGTTCGAGCAAGGTGACTGGTGGGGCGTTAGCTCAGATCCGCAGGCCTGAATCTGGAGATTGACAGCGAGCTAGGTTAAAGATTGTGGAGGTCTGCAGGGGCGATGGGCTTCCCCAGATTTTCCAGACTTCACAGAACCAAGATTGTTGCAGCGCACGAACGACGGTCCAGTACATGTGAGCTGATGGTGGTGTGAGTGCTGCTGTTAACTGAGTACAAGACGGCCAAAGGGCCACTGAAAATTGTCCAGAGCGGCTTCGGGTCTGCGAGTTTGCCAGATGGGATGTCCAGTTGGTTGGTTGATAGGGCAGAGTGGGCAGGTCATATTGACCACCTCATCGGAAGCGGACTTTGCTGCCGGATTTGGATGGTATTGACGTTTCACCACGTTTTTTGTCCAATATCTGTTCGGCCCGCCATAAGGCGTCCGCAGCCTCAAGAGCAGGCAAGAGGCTGGAACCAATTATTGGAGAGATATTCGGTGATTTACCGATTTCGTACCAAGCGGAAGAGTCGATGGTGCAAAACACAAGAATAACATTCTTGGCGATGATGCAGGTACACAGTATAGAATATTTGATCGACCTTGGTCTATACCCTGTGTCTGGCATTAATTCTGCAATGAAATTTGTGAGCCTGTGGAGAGTTGTTGAAAGTTGAAGACTACCTCCCGTCATACTTTTCAGCTTCAGATGGTAAAGGCTCCAGTGCCAGTGGCGAGACACGGCTTCGCTCCAGATACCATGGACTTTAGCGACTAGAATTTGTCAAATGCATTGGTGTCTGCAGTGCATCCTCATGTAAATACACACGATATTGCCGCAAATGGAGGCGTGGAGGTGGAGGGCTGGGCTGCCTGGGCACAGAGAATTGCATGATTGATGGGTCGACGTTGGGAATTTTTTTCGCCGTGGGGGCGATATTCGTAAGGAGCCTTACGGAGAAAAAGACGCAGCGTCCAATCATCGTCGTTCGATAACAGGGCCCATGTTTCACATTTGTGTGGAGAGGTCCAGCCACATTGCACTCGTACCCGCCACCAAGATACTGTGTACTCTGTACACAGTATTCCGTAGAGGGTAGACCCTCACCCTCACCCTCGCACCCTCGGTACCAGTAGAGGGACCCTGAGTGCCCTGAACCTGAACCTGAACCCGAACCAGCTGGCTGAGCTGCCAAGCCTCGAGTGTCCGCCCAAGGCAGAGATTTAACAGTACCATAGCAGGTACTGTGTACATTGAGGCATTATTTATATCTCCAGGGATTGTCGACCAGTGCATTGGAAGCTGTGTCAATTGACATGCTTTTCGACAAGGAATTGACCATCTGCATGCTCTGGGGACACTGACAGAGGCTTCGGGTGTGCCGGCCAAAGTCGCTTGTGCCTCGTGGTCAGAAGCATTACATAGTGCTTTACCTGTCGGTCAGAGGCATTGCTTTATTACCTGCCGGTCCGACTGAAGACTTGGCCATCAAAGTGTCAAACAGCGAACTCATTCACGAAAGCCATGGCTACCAATCTACACACCACTAAAAATATATCCAAGGAGAAGGATCGGATGATGAGTTCGGGTTGCTTATCAGTTGCTTCCATGCTATTCGTGGCTGGTGACGTTGGACAAGGCCAGAGGAAACGGATATCTGGGTCGCCGTATGCACGAAGAAGGGCTGTCGGACAGGCCAATGAAAATTTCTGGGCTGATGCAGGTGCAGTCAGTGGGACAGCGTATCGCATCGTCGCCCATTCAATCGCGTGCCTCAGTAGTACTGTTTGCCCCGCTAGCCCACCCTTTGTAACTCCGAACTGCTTCACGGACTCACGGTCACGGAGTTCCTGCCTTTGGCATAGGTGAGCCACAGCCATCAAAGAAACCAGAAGCGTGGAGGGGAGGCCGGATGAGATGGGGGAAGAAAGTCAAAGGGACGCTCCGTGGAGTTTGTAGATTGGTGTGCATCAAGGCAGTCGTGATAGGCTGGGAATTGGAGGGACATGTTCTGTCCTACATGCGGGGATAGGATGGAATATTTGGGCGAAGACTAGCATTATCGATAGGTCGAGCTGCCGCGGTGGCTCTTTGAATTATCCCACGGTGTCAAATCCTAGCAAGTGTTGGGGCAGACTTTTTTCCACATATAAATGCTTTGTCTCCCTGCCTTGACATTGCCAAATCCACCGCCTCTTCTTCCTCGTGAAGTAAACAACACCGCACCTTCAGAACACATCTTCCACATCTTCCACATACCAGTTCGCCCATTCCACCATCACAATGGCCGTACGTGTCATTTTGACCCTGTATACCAAATAACAAGGCTGACCCAGTCTACAGGACAGCAACCCTCTCATGATCTCCAGGAATTCAATTGTGAGCTATTCTCGAGTGTCCGGAGCTGCCGACTTCGCAACTAACCTCATTCCCAGCTTGAGAAGTACCGAAAGCTCGACCAGCGTGGTCAGATCACTGCCGAGTATGTTTGGATAGACGCTGCAGGCGGTGTCCGCTCCAAGAGCAGAGTACGTTGCCTCCCTTCCTTCGCCTTTGCCCACCAGTCCGAACACCTCTCAATTTGCATTCCTCGAGCCAGTCAGACGGGTATCCCACGAACAGCAAGCACACCACACAACATCAATCTGGGTCGATCGACTCAATCAGATGTTTTATACTTTCTGTCCCGCTTTCAAGCCTCAGTTTTACTTTTTCGGCGCTTATCGCCGGGTTTCCGCGATAACATCGTGAACCACCACTCGTTCAGGCAGATACTAAGTCGCGTCTACCCCTCATTCGAATTTTGATTTGATCCTTCCACACCATCGATTATGATTGGACAAAGATAGCTAACATCCATTCCTCCATAGACCCTCTCAAAGAAGATCGAGAAGGTCTCAGATCTTCCAGAGTGGAACTTTGATGGCTCATCCACCGGCCAAGCCCCAGGTGACAACTCTGATGTCTACCTCCGTCCCGTTGCATTCTACCCAGATCCGATTAGATTGGGCGACAACATCCTCGTCATGACCGAGACCTGGATGTCCGACGGAAAGCCAAACGCATTCAACTTCCGCCACGACGCCGCTGTCGTCATGGAGAAGCACAAAGACGAGGGATACTGGTTCGGTCTCGAGCAGGAGTATACACTTCTAGGCGCCGACGGCTGGCCATACGGATGGCCCAAGAACGGCTTCCCAGCTCCTCAGGGACCATACTACTGCGGTGTTGGAACTGGCAAAGTCGTCGCGCGTGATATTGTCGAGGCTCACTACAAGGCTTGCTTGTACGCCAACATTCAGATCTCGGGAACCAACGCTGAGGTCATGCCTGCCCAGTGGGAATACCAAGTCGGTCCATGCGCGGGCATCGAACTCGGTGACCAGCTCTGGATGTCCCGATTCCTTCTCCACCGTGTCGCTGAGGAGTTCGGCGCGAAGGTCACATTTGCACCAAAGCCAATTCCAGGTGACTGGAACGGTGCTGGTCTTCACTCTAACGTTTCCACCACTGCCATGCGTGAGGATGGAGGCATGAAGGTCATGGAGGCTGCCATGGAAAAGCTCGCTGCCCGCCACAAGGAGCACATGGAGGTCTACGGAGAGGACAACAACCTCCGTATGACAGGTGCTCACGAGACTGCTTCTTTCGACAAATTCTCATGGGGTATCGCTAACCGTGGTGCCTCCGTCCGTATCAACCGCGCTTGCGCCGAGGAGGGCAAAGGGTACTTCGAGGATCGTCGCCCAGCCTCCAACGCCGACCCGTACCAGATCACCGGTATCATTGTCGAGACCATCTCTGGTAAGGCCGAGGGTGCTGACATGGCCAAGAAGGTCAAGGAGGCCCAATTTAATGATACCGAGACCGAGATTGTTACCAAGAAGCCATAGACAGCTCATAAATCATGTGGGCGACTTGAAATATTGAAAAACACCACAAAAAAGTCACAGAGATAGAAGACTATAGGGCCATGATATCCCCTACTTCGGGATACCACCACCTTCATGGCACGATAGACGAGCACAAGATTTTGGACTACGGGCCTCTATCACGAACAACACATTATACCTCCACCACAACATTGTAGATTACAATTATTTGATAGCCCTTGCCAACACTATGATACCATGCAAACTTACAACATGTCCCACTTTCTGTATGCGATGAGGAATCAAAATAGGGTGAAAGTTTCTCATTACATCAAGTCGGAACCTTTTACCCAAATTCGGTGAGGTTTTTGTTGGATGAACACTGAATCGGTATAGGCTGGCTGATGGAAGTTCAAGTGGGGCGCAAGACTAACGAGGAATATGTAAGTCGACGTTGATGGATGCCTATAGAGGCCTAACTATTCGGAAATGGGTCTTTATTTTGTAAGATTCACTGTGGCTTGTAGATGGGCGATCGACCTTGAGCGTCTTTTTGGATATTTTTAGCAGAGACAAGTTTCTGGTGAGAATGATTTGGTGAGTTGTTGAAGTGGGTGAAGTTGGTTCTTAGTTCTACAACCGCAACCGTCGCGGACGGGGTTCTGGCTGTGGCCTTAAATAGAATCTGATAGCGATCCCATAATTGCATGAGAGCAAGAAAAGTTCGCATAAATGATATGCAGATGCCAAAACCAGGTCACAATGCAAAAACAGGTCTTGTGCCGAACAAAAAATTGCATTTGCCTTCCCCCTCCCTCGCCAGCCTGTGTCATACAGCTAGCAGCTGCCCCATACTTCTATATCCGTAATATGTACACGTACTCCCATCGTCTAGTTCCCTGAAAGACCGATGACTGGTTGGTTTGAGAGCGATTTGGTGGTGGTTGGAATTAGACGGTACCGAGTGCCTTTGCCCGTTTGTCTTCGAGCTTCTGGTAAAATGCGTCACGTCTTCGGACGGCTGGGATGTGATAACCTGAGGAGTTCGGTATTAGGATTGTGGCCTGCTGCGAGTTTTGTAGGAGGTATCGGGTTGCGGTTTCTACGTACCGTACCACCAAGCGTATCCGCCGGAGAGTCCGAGACCTGTGTTTGTGCGTTAGTTGAAGCGCTCCTGGATATTTTTGAGAGATCTGTATCGCGAGTGGAGTGCTTTGGAGCTGTTTGTTCGTGTGGTGAGGACTAACCGAAAGCTACGCTGAGGTCGAGCACGAGGCCCCGTCGGAGCATCTAGAGAGGGTCAGTTTGGACTTTAGAGGTGCTAGTTGGAGCGGTACGTACGCCGGTAATTGGTTTGATTGCCATTGTTGTGTTTGTGAGGTCGTCAGAGTGGAGAGTTGCTGGATATCTTGGGGTTTCCAGGTCGTCGTCTTGCGTGGTGTGAGATGCCGGAGGATATCGGCTTAGTCATGCTGAGGGAAGGAACTTCATTGAGAGCATCATCATTATTTACCTCCAATTCACAACTTCTGGATTCCACTTCAAGAGACAATTGAAATGCAGACTCGAGGTTCAAGTTGGCTGTTGCAGCTCCCACACTCAATCCGCCCTTTGTGTTATCAATTGCAAAATGCGCAACGCGCTCGATCATTTGCTTCGAGCTCTCGAAGACTAGCTGGGCAACCTGATCTCTATGATGTAGTATGTGTTGGAGGAGGTCCGGCTGGTCTGAGTTTACTTGCTGGATTGAGTATGTAAAATTTGAATTGAATATATCGAAAGATCCTGACCTGATCCTGTAGGGGCATCTCGCGCAACATCAAACCTCAAAGTCGCCCTCGTCGAAAGTCAGGATTTGGCTAAAACGAAGCTCCAGAATCCATCGCCAGCCTTGTATTCAAATCGATGTAGTTCTCTAACTCCAGCCTCCGTTCGGTATCTCAAGGACATTGGTGCTTGGGAGCATGTTGATCAAACTCGCGTCCAGCCGTACCATGGCATGCAAGTCTGGGATGGACTATCAGACTCGAGAATTTCATTCGATTGGGCGCAAACCTCCGGAGCTTCGAGCTCTAGCACGATTGCATATATGATCGAGAACACAAATATCGTTACTGCTCTACAGAACCGGCTTGCTACATTAGGAGGATCCACTATTGCCTCACCCGTGAAAGTGAGCTCTATAAACTTTGGTGAGGAGACAGAGACACTGGATCTCAGCTCTTGGCCTGTTGTCTCCCTCGACAATGGACAACAACTTGCAGCTAGACTTCTCGTCGGTGCAGATGGCGCAAACAGTCCTGTTAGAGCATTCGCAGGAATCGAAAGTCGAGGATGGGATTACGGCAGAATGGGCCTTGTTGCTACGTTGAAGCTTTCCGACAGTTTGACAAAACATCCGCTTCAGAAGACAGCCTACCAACGCTTCCTACCAACTGGTCCAATCGCAATGCTGCCGTTGCCAGGAAATATGGCCAGTTTAGTCTGGTCTACACTGCCGAAGCACGCCTCTTTTCTCCGTTCCCTCAGCCCCGACGACTTCGTCGCAACAGTAAATGCCGCCTTCCGTCTTAGTATGACAGACATCGCATACCTTCACACCATTCCTTCTGGCCAGAAAGAGGAGGTAGAGTGGAGGTTGCAACACGCACCTGTGGACGAATCAAAAGTTCCACTGATGGTGGAGGCAGTACAACCAGGCAGCGTAGCACCTTTCCCTCTCAAAATGAGACATGCGGATACATACGTCAGCGAACGAATTGCCCTTGTTGGCGATGCAGCACATACAATCCACCCGCTTGCAGGGCAGGGTCTAAATCAGGGGCAAGGAGATGTGGCATCACTCGTCCGGACCATTGAAACTGCTGTGGAGACTGGGCAGGACATCGGATCAGTACTCGCCTTGGAACAGTACAACAGTGAGAGATACGCGGCGAACAATGCTATCATGGGTGTATGTGATAAGTTGCACAAGCTCTATAGCTTTGAATCGGCACCCGTCGTTGCGTTGAGGTCGCTGGGACTGAAAGCTGTCGACTCGATGGGATTCTTGAAGGGCTTCTTGATGCGGAGGGCAGCTGGAGGTGCATAGCATTGTGGCATGCAAATCCTGATAAGCATGCGATACAATGTGATCTCAATATTTGCAAGTACTCGTAATTACCTAGGTAAATGTGTTTGTTCGTGATTTGGTATAATGGAGGAAGGACCAATCAAGGCGGTCAGAAGGACCCTGATCTCCGCTTTAACAACTTCACATCTTCCCGCTCCCGCTTTCCCTTGCGAAGTCATCTTTGGTTCACTTCAGCCTTGCTCGCCAATGTCTCGCTAGCACAGCCTGAGTAACATAGAACATCAAAACACCATATCTGGTTAGTTAGCTCGGTTTGAATATCTATACAATCTTCCATCGCTAAGAATGTTCAGGCCTTCCCTTCGACTCGGCAACATCGTCAAAACAAGAATTCTCATCACGAGCGATACCCATTGCGGCCACCGAGCATATCAGGAAAGGGTTTCAAACATATCTCAAAAGCGAAAGGTTTCACAGTGAGAGCCATTTCTTACCTTCCCTTCACATTTCTGCCACTCCAGCTATTGAATAGTAGACTTCGAATTCTGCATCCATGTTGATAATTTCTGGCGACTTGTTTTTCAAACAGTCGCCAGGATATCAGCAACCTCGAGCTCAAGTTGAAGACGATCATCTATCAAGGTACCGCTCAAGGTATTGATCTTGCTGACGCCTTTTCTGGTAGGATGGCTTCCATTAAAACACGACTCTTCATCATCTCCGACACCCACGATGGCTTCCAAGGCACTCTCGCAGACCCATACTCAAAAAAAGGAGGGCCTTTCCGCCCACCCCTACCTAAAGCAGATATCTTGCTTCATTCTGGTGACCTTACTATGCTCGGCAAAATGAGCGAATATAGGAACACCCTCGATATGCTCAAGGACGTGGATGCAGAGCTCAAGCTGGTCATTGCCGGGAATCACGATCTCTCACTCCATAAGGATTACTACCTTGAAGCCAAGACAGCAAAAAGTCTCCAAGGTGCTTATTACGACAAAGGTACCGCGGCTGAAGCGGAAGCTCTCTGGACAGGCCCTGAGGCCAAAGCTGCAGGCGTAACATGCCTCACAGAAGGCCTATACAACTTCACTCTCAAGTCTGGAGCTCACTTTACCGTCTACGCTTCCGCTTGGCAACCGGAATTCTACGACTGGGCATTCAACTACCCACATTTTGAAGACCGCTGGAATCCACGTCACCTCATCACAGACAGCAGAGTCACTCCAGCACCAAGTCATCGAGATCCACATCCCATTCCTGAAGGTGCGAAAGTCGATATCGTGATGACGCATGGGCCGCCGCATATGCATTTGGATAAGTGCTCGAATGGGACCCGAGCTGGGTGTCCACATCTCCTTACAGCCTTAAATCGCGTTCGACCAAAGCTTCACTGTTTTGGACATATTCATGAAGCTTGGGGTGCCGAGATTGTGAAATGGGGAGCAGGAAGCGGGACTGTTGGGGATGCGACTGAGACCATTGGTGAACTTGATGGCGGTGAGGGTATCCAAACACCTTTCGATAAAGCTACAGTGGATAGACATGCAGCGTATGTGGATGTGAGTAGTGGTGGCCCACGACCATTGCAGGAAGGGAAAGAGACGTTGCTTGTGAATAGTTGTATCATGGATTTGCAGTATGATGCTAATGGTTCTGGCTGGTTGGTCGATATCGACTTGCCGAAGACAGGAAATGAGGAGTGAGGGGGGTTCAGGCCAGAGAATTGGTTTTGAGATGGAGCTTGTATCCTCTTAGCTTTGCTTTTACTCAGCGTTTTTACATTTGATAAACATATCGATAGATCCTTGGCGATTGTTTTCTCCAGTCCCAGAAGTCTATCGCAATCGATGTCCAAAATGCTCAATTAACTCGAAAGGAAAGCGTTGGCTGACCCATTTGTCTTTTAACATTTAGTCTCAGGTCTATTTGAGACTTGCCGGAGTAGCTTCTTGATCATACCTCCGTACATATTGTACTATTCACGTCCAGCAGTTCGAAAATTCTCGGGAATATTGGCGACGGGGGTACCTCGAAATTTCGTAATCGATAATAGGACTTTCTTAGTCAATATCAGTGCTTAAATTAGATTTATCATACAAGTTATCTTTGTCATAGACAGGCCGATATGGTGCTTGTACATGTTGACAAGTGGGCCAAGCCAAATACGTTTCCCCTCGCCCATCCACCATTCTCGTATGTATGCTTCAGACAAAGACCCATCATCCAATCAGACAAAATCCTCCATCCAAATCAGGGGTATCCAAAATCACAAATCGCTATCCCAACCCTCATAAACCCATCATAAAATATTACCGAAAATCATCACAACCAACACCCCTTGACCAATGAACCCAATCCAAAATTCCAGCCCATCCCCATCTCCTTCCCAAAATCACAATGATATCATTAACCCCCCTTCAACCCATCTTCCCCAGACCTCCTCCCAAGCCCAAACCAAAACCAATTCACGCCCTTCCCCTTCCCCAACCCCACCCCATCAACCCAATGAATCTTCCCCGCACTCAACCTCTTCAGTCTAATAACCGGTCTTCCACTACCCGTACTCCCCACACTCCCCACACTCCTCATCGAACGCATACTCGCCGAACTTGTCTCCGAATCCAAACTGTCCATACTACCAGCACTTGATTCAGAACTCACACTCCCGTTCCGCTCTGGTCTCTCGAACAGGAAGTCTGAGAATGGTGGATGGACGGGGTTGAGGGTATCGACATTGAAATCGAGAGAAATGATGGAGGCACGTTTGCACGCTGGACAAGGCACCTTGACGTTGCTCATCCCGTTCACTTCTTTATCGTGGCAGGGGAGGATGTGGCCTGTGGATGTGGTTCGAGAGCGAGTACAGGGAGAGTGGATGAAGCGTTGGGAGCCCCAGTGGCCGCAGGGAGTGTGGTAGACGTCTTCTAGTTCGCACATCTTGACGCGTAGAGAGAGAGAGAGAGAGAGAGGTTTGAGTGAATTGATTTGGAAGGTTTGGACGAGGGGTGATGGTGTCTCGGTATGGGAAGATCCGGTTTTCAGTGTTTGGCTTGTAGATGGGAGACTACCTGTGTCGTCGGGAAAGCTATTATGAGATTCGTGGTCTTG
The DNA here is from genome assembly GCA_000738655.1 of Venturia pyrina ICMP 11032. Taxonomy (NCBI): domain Eukaryota; kingdom Fungi; phylum Ascomycota; class Dothideomycetes; order Venturiales; family Venturiaceae; genus Venturia; species Venturia pyrina. The sequence continues at coordinate 100,930 of JEMP01000078.1, read as the reverse complement.
AAACTTGCTGTTTGAATTCTGAGATTTGTGGTTTGAAAAATTGTAGTGTATGGATGGATGACTTTCTGTCGGTGACCAGGCTGTGCTCAAGGCGTGATCAACAGCTCGTGGTGTATGTATGCGCAAGTCGTCAATAGACTGACCAGGCTGTGCTTAAGGCGTGATCGCAGAGATCGTGGTGTATGTATGTATGTATGAACAGGTCGTCAATACTCAGTGCCTATATCGGAGCACCCACCAGTACCAAAGGATTGAAAAGCGGATAGTACCGGTCGGAGAGCAAAGATCGTATGTATGTACAAGGCAGGCGCATCTGTCTGCTGAACAGAAAAGTCATACCTTCCCCGAGCGAGGCAAGCTATAAGGCTAGAAAGGGGAGGATTGTTAGCTGCGAACCTGTGACAACAATCCCCCTCTCCGCGCAAACAGAAGATGAGAACATGAAAGGCAGCGTTCACAGAACACAAAACGCGAAAATTGCGCTTTATTGACATTCTTCATCCCTTTTACAGAATGGAACTTCCGATGTCAAACTTCTGAAACACAAACTCTCTCGTTAGCTAGTGGAAAGCGAATTTAGAGGGTATGGGATAGAAAGAATGACGAAATGCCAGATGTTGTCACCTCTACTAAGAAGGTAGCGTTGAGAACGTGCTGTCGCTGTGTGTACACAGTATCCTAGTGGCAAGGGACCGCCCCCGCATCCTGCAATGAATTTTGTCATAGGGTAACACGGCACCTGTGGCACCATGCTTTGATATTGAGCCTATCCTTTTCAGGCATGTTCGTCGATCTTGGGAATCAAAATAGACTGTTGCTAAATACAGATCCCAATCCGGCCATTTAAAGTTCAGCAAAAGAGCACGCATCCAAGTTGTGGACCGGAATGTAGTGAAAGCGTAAATGCTCATTGTCAGTGAAGTCAGACCAGCGAAAGGAAGATAACGGTAGAGCAAGAGAGAACGGAGTGAGGGGTAGAAGCGCATCTGAGAGGGCGCAAACGAAATCCAAACAACCTAGATGGCAGTTAAAGTAATTGGAGCTTCAGACCATTTGCTGACTCCTACAATCTGCTCTGCAAACCTAAACAAACGCGAAGACAGCCTCTGAAGCTCCATTTTTTCCAAGCTCTTTTTCACGAATTCTGGATCTCACAACACCCGTGGATTTGTCCCCTCAGAAATGAATAGATCGAGATATGACGCTCCGACTCACACCCGTGGCGACATAGATCCGACAACCCAGGGAGCACAGTTAGGAGGGGCTGGTTTAGTGGCTTTCGAAAGCACTCACAGATATGAGTTTACATGGAATCCGCTGGTCGGAAGGCATGAAGGTGTTGTGGAGCACGGCAAGATTGGGAAGAGAAGCAATAACTCCCTCAATCATAATAAGAAGTTGGAAACGATAAATTGCGTATTCCTGGCCTAGACAATCCCTGATTTTTGTCAATCCAAGACCTCACCTGTTTGTATGTTGGATGTGCATGATATACCTGTGGTCTTCACTCCTGAAAACGCTATGCCATGCCTTCGAGAGGTATTTCGCGCCGATGTACGATATGGTCCTCAATTTACCAGCCTATACAATCCTATGGCAGCCATGCCGATAGACATGGCCGTGATGCCAGCTCTTCTTTGTGCCATACCCAATTTTGATCCGCTCTTCAGTATCATCGCTTCCGATTGTCGTAGTTGAGCATGGCCGGTGTAGTACGTGAATCCACCCAGTCCGACGAATGTTGTTGCGCCTGTAATGCTATACGTTAACAGTGGTAAGAAAATGTAGAGGTTGGGTAGGCTACCTATGACGCGACACGAGAAACAGTCGTACTTGTCTTTATCGGCAGCGAGAGCATCTTTCAGCTTTGGGACGGTAGTATCGTAAGCCTTTTGGATATCCGCAGGGTTGGACATTGTCCTGCCAGAGAAGTCTTGAGTGCAGCGGTTGGTGAAGACACGGAAGTGAGGCATCCGAACTTCCATGAGAGTAGTTCAAGGCATTCTGAGGTAATTGGTCACTTCGACATATATGATACTCTCGTCCTTCAACCTCAATCATTGAGAAGACCATGAACAGAGAATACAAGAAGAGACAATAATTCAGCAACCATGAGCGCAGTCGAGGCGCTCTATATATTCGACGAGCACAAGTAATCCAATCCCCCACCATGCTGCCAAACGACGCTCATATTCAGACAGCAATTGTATACTCGAACACGTCTGGAACGGCCGTCCTCCTTCTGCCCACGTCCTACTACCTCTATATCTCTCCCATAAAGCTCCGCGACCCTCCTTAATATACGCTCCCGACACAAACCCGCCCTCACTCATATACTCCATCCTTCAAGACCGACTACTATTCCTCTCTCCCTCATCACAAGATACCGACCCTCTCGCTCACCTCGAGTTCCTCCACCGAATCGCTGATACATTAGAAGATTTCCTGGGATCACCACTCCTCGCCCACAAAATCGAGACCTCCTACGATGTCATCACACAACTACTGGGCGAAATGTGCGATGGAGGAATCGTAGCCACCACAGAACCAAACGCTCTACGAGACGTTGTAGAAGCTCCTTCATGGATGAACAAGCTACTTGGAGGAGTAGGCCTCCCGAGTTCAAGCCCATCATTGAATCCAGGTGGCTCCAGCGCATTTTCTCTCCCACGTCCAACCTTGGGCAAGAACCCTTCAAATCCGAATAACATTGCGATTCCATGGCGGCGGAACAATGTCAGGCACACAAGCAACGAGCTCTACGTCGATATAATAGAGACGCTACATGTCACATTCTCACCTTCAGGACGACCTTTGGCAGCGTTTGCCCATGGCACTATCGCATTCACCGCCAAAGTGTCGGGCGTGCCTGATTTACTTCTCATTCTCACCACTCCGGGTGGCTCACATACAATGGCACAAACTCTGCGGCTACCAGTCTTCCACCCCTGCGTCCGACTAGCACGCTGGAAGGAAAAGCCTGGAGAAATGAGTTTCGTCCCACCAGACGGGCGTTTCCTCCTCGCAGGCTACGAAGTCGATCTTCTCGGCTCAGACTACCTTGAAAGAGTAGTTGCCAACCCGAAGCAATCGAGTGGTCTTAGCATTCCCGCGTCCGTAGACGTACGAACCGGTCTAGGGCCCACAGGTTCAGAATTCGAAGTCCGCTTACTCCTCGACCCCAAATTTGCATCAACAGGCAAAGGACCGTTGGCAGCCCGAAACGACGCCTTCTCCAAACCGACCGGGTTCGGTGGCGCAAAACAAAGTGGCACGTCAGCTCATCCAACGGTCGAAGATGTGGTAGTCAAGATACCAATCACACCTGCCGTACGAAATCTCAGTGACCTAAGACCAAGCCGAGGCGAAGCACATTACTCCCCCGGTGATGGCGCGATCGAATGGAGAATAGCAGGTAAAGACGCCGCAGTCCTCAGTAGCTCCATGCACAGCAGCGGTAGCGGCGTCGTCGCAACCCTGCGCTGTACGGTTGTCGGCGCGCTCGACGACGACGACGAAGGCATCGGTATGGAAGTCAAAGCTGAAACGTGGGATTACGACGACAACATTGGCGGAAGTGTCAAAGAATTCAACGACAATGACGAGAAGACGGGAATGGATGAACAGGAATTTCTGCAGAAGAAGATTAGAGCTAATAAGACGTTGATGCCGGGGAGTGCCAGTGTCAGTTTTCAGGTCAAGGGTTGGCTGGCTAGTGGGATCAGAGTTGAGAAATTGGTCATTGATACGGGGAAGAGTAAGGGTCTTGGAGCGGGTGTGCAACCTTATAAGGGTGTCAAGTATTTGACTGTCAGTAAGGATGGGGTGGAGGCGAGATGTTGAGAGATTTGGCGATGTAAGGAGAAAGCATCGGTGGCGTTTGATACCATAGCAAGACCTTCCCTTCTGAAACATGTTGTAGACAATGGTCAAGCTTCATTGAATCGCAGAGCGAGTTCACTATCCAACCATCCTTGATCAAATATTCCAAGGAGACGGCTGGTAATCGACTCCCCTCCGTTGCGTATCGTTTTCACATTCCATTCCAAAGCAAGATTGATGAGTCCCTGGTGATTTGAGAGACACTAATTGGCTATCACTTGACGTTGATATTGAGGTAAGATTCAGTACAAGACTTCAAGATGCGTGTATAGGCGAAGCTCTATCTGTTGTCAACTACATCTTGCTACCGAATGGATCACTATGCCACCTTACCGGCGGGATATGTCATAACTTGAAGTGTTCTGGAGACATCGATTTAGTTTCGATTCGAAAGAATGGTGGGGGCGTGGTTCCGATTTACTACCTATTAGATGTTGTGTATTTATTCACGTGGGTAATGTCCTAGAATGCTAGGAAGATACATATACGTAATCGAGGAGAAGAGTGTTGCTCGCAAGGAAGGAGAGAGAGGCCGATGCGATGCTAGGCGTTTGGAGATGAAGGACAGGCAGTCTCTTGGATATCTAAGACTATCGATTCTTGGGTGATATTGAGAGATGAAGTATCCCGAATCACTATCTAATCTGTACAAATACAACTTCTTCTCAATCAACCATGGTATCATCACACTCGCATCCTAATCGACTCGCCCATCATCCAACACCCATAATTTGCAACCACCTACCTACCACTCCACCCCTTCACTAAGCCTCCCCTCCAAAACCCCAACAACACCCCCCGTCCTCTCCCTCAAACTCCTCAACGCCGCCCTCTCCTTCACTCTCGTATAAAAAACAGGACAATCCCTCGAATCACACCTCACCTCCTCCCCAAACGCCAGCCCAGAACAAGATCTACAAACATCAAGAATATTCTTCACCTTGACCTCCGCTTTATGTACCTTTGTTTTCAGTGCGTACAGAGATTTCTCCGGTTTGGACGCACATTCTTCACAGATTGGTAGAGGGGTTTCTTGGAGTTGTGCTGGGAGGGCGACGCCGGGTTGTGGTGGTGGGAGTTTGGAGCGGCAGACGAGACAGGTTGTACTGTGGAGGTAGGATTCCAGAGTCTTTTTGGTGATGTTGTTTGTCTCGTTTGCGGCCATGTTGAGGATTTGTGCTGGTGCGCGGATGGTTCTCACTCGTTGGACTTTTGGCATTTCATCGAACCAAGATCTTACATTTGCGCCGACTAGGTTGAAGATGCGTTCGAGAGGTGGGATGAGATTTTTGTTGATGTAGTATTCTGCGTCCAACTCAACTTGATCATCTTTAAGGAGTCGTTCGGGGTCAACACAGCGATCTATTAGACGGGCACCTGGCGCACCAGTAATGACAACGTAAGGAATTCGTTCACCATACTGGGGTTCCATTCGAGAGTCTGCGAGCATGCGTTTCGTTGCTATGAGAGCACCGGGGGGAGGAATTCCTTTGTCTGAATACGTTCCCAATTTGACTTCTTTGGCAAAAAGGAAGTCTTGCACAGAGACGCGGCCTTGCATAATTTTCGAACATTGTGATTGGAAGTACGCCTTCACCTGACTCAAATCTTGCGTTCGGAAGAGTAGCTTCAGAGCCTTCTCTTCAATTTTCTGTTCAGCTGGTGTACCGTCCCGTCGCACGGTTTCGATACCTTTGGCATCGAATTCGGGCTCTGCTTGAGATGGGTGCTCGTACTTGAAGCCGACGTAGCGTTTCTTGGCTAACAGCACACACGGGTGGTAGACCTTTTCGAATTTGAGTTTGATCGGACGAGGATTCACGCTGGTCACAGCCTCTGAGATCTCCTTGCCAATCTCGAAAGCTTGAGCGCGGGTTCGGCCTTTGAGGTGAATGAAGAGAGAATCCGTGTCTCCGTACACAACTTCTGCACCCCAGCGCTCAACCGAGTGGATCATAGCTATCGCTTTCTCCAAAGTCTCGCGTCCAGTCTGGACAATACTGTCGGCAATCTCTGCGCACGGCATGCGCCCACTGAAAGATGCTGAGGTATAACCGTACGTGACGTTGGCGATCAATTTGAGTGCCAACTGCCTATTGTTGAGCAGACGCTGAAGAGTCTTGTCGTTCTTATCTTGCTTCATGCCACTCTTGACCATGACTCTCGTCTCCAGCAACTCGCCCAACATTTTTGCCAGAAGACTTTTACGCATCTCTGGACGAACGTACATGATACCATTCGGCGCAACATTGACATACTCCTTGACTATTTCCAGAAGTCGAGGCTCACGCTTGAAGTCTGTGAAACCCATCTTGTTCGTGCCTCGCCAGCTCGTGATGCGTCCCAGGAACGTAGAATAGCAGTAATTGTAGGCAATCATTACACTGGGATACAGTGATTGAAAGTCCAGAACAAGAACAGGTGATGCATAGAATGCAGACTGTGGTTCCATGACAAGTGGTAGACATTCGAGCGCATTTTGCTGCCCGACTTGCTTCCGAGAAGGTGAGACAAGTATGTAGTTTTCTGGCTTCGCAATCCGAAACATCAAAGACTCGACTTTGAATTGTGAGCCTCGAGAGAAGACGGAGAAGAAGTCCACACCAATAAGCCGTGCTTGTTCTGAAGTCCTCGGTATAAGCTCGTTGGCGTCCATGATCTTCAGGTTGAGCTGCACTCGAGACAAGAAGTAAGTGATGGCCTTGCCCACAAGATGTGCCTTGCCACTCGTGTACCAACGAGTTAGGTCCGAGAAGCTATAATGTGGTATGCGTTTGTGCAGAACGTGAAATACAACGTTCTCCATCGTATACTGCAACAAGTTCAGCTCGCCACGCATGGCTCGCCAGATGTTGATCATATGCCGGCCAGTCACTCGAATAGTCGATGTGTGCGTAAACCCCCAGCGATCAGCATCTTTCCCAAAGCGACCATGAGACTGGCTCTTCATCCGAGAGAACTCATCAGGTAGATTGAATTCGTACTTGACACGAGCACGTTCGATCAAATAGCCCCAAGAGCCATTTTGAACTTCATAACCGGTCAAGATGTCTGGATCGTAGTACCTGACGATGTCTATCATCTTGTTCAATAGTTCAAGCTCGTCCTCTTCAGTCTCAACCATGACATCTGTAGATCGAGAAATTGTATGTGCAACTCCATCTTCAGCGGAAAGAGTAAGTATTCCTGTTTGGTAACCACCTTTGGCCGTGCCATCGTTCGACTGGATGCACCAGAAAATGCATCCAATCTCATCCTCGGCAGGATCTGGTGCAAAGTTTTCGCGCGTGTTGACATGCACTTCAAGACTCATGATCGACATATACTGTGTTTCATGCTCGACGCTTGTGGACTTTGCCATTTGCGAATACTTGAATCCATGTTTGCCCTTCTGCGTGGGTCCGTCGATTTGAGAGAGATTGTTAGTGGGACTATCGTCATCTGCAGTCGCAGCCCAATTCTTGGAATTAGCTCGTTCGACCTCTTCCTTAGCCAGCCATCCCTCAACTTCTTTTTTAGTGGGCGGTTGCATTGACAGCTCCCAGTTCCGTAGAGAGCATTGTTTGCGTTTGCGGTTGTACAGTAACTCCTCTTTGACTTTGTCTCTGACTACTGGAATCTTCTCTCCAGCCGTGGCCAGCGAAGTCCCCGAGGAATCAAAATCGGGCAAGAAGGGAAGTGTAGTACTTTCGAGTTTGAACTCTCTGCCCGCATACTCTCGAGGTCGTTCTGGAACATCTCTCTCATCACTGTAATATGCGTCCTGCCACACCACAGGTGGCAAGCCATAGTCGAGTAATGTGGAGGAGACCTCATCTCTCGTGGGAGGTATTTGATCAAAACAAAAGATACCCCTTGTGGTCGGTACGTGGAAAGCGGACTTGATCGAGCCGACAACCTTGGAAAGGTCAGAGGCGATTTTGTTGGTGATAGGACTGGTAGTCGGAAATCCCGACTTTGGAAGAGTCCAAGGCGTGACTGGACTATCTCTGTTTTTTGTAGCAAGCGCAGATTTTGGAGCAGGAGTTCGTACCGTTTGGGTGTGTGAGTGGTCTTTTCCTTGGCTTAAGCGTAGTCCCATGTCTTGATCATGGGCATTCTTGACGACCGGAAACGACATTGAGCTTGGAGGTTGATTACTTTGAGCTTTTATGCTGCCCTGAGACAGCTGACTAGACGGTAGCAGCATGTTGTCACCTCCTTCTTTGAGCTCTTCATTGGCAGGACTTCCAGACGGGCCTAACTCGAACATCACGCGACGAGGTGTTGCGACCTTGCCAGTGCTCAATATGTCGTTCTGCCTATTTATCGCGTATGGGGTGCTCTTGCCCTGATCCATTGGAGTTGACTGGTAAAGTCTGCGTTTCTTGATTGTCTCAAGCTCTTCCATTATCTCTTCATTTTGGACGTCCTTGCGCTTCAAGAACCGAGATTTTGACGGCGTCTTCTCATTTCTGGTAGAACTGGTCCCATTGGAGGCCAGAAATGATACGTCGCCTTCGTCGACCGGAACTTGATTTCTGCTCCCCATCGGCAGAAAAGATTCAGGGCCCCTAATTCCAGATTGTGTAGATGAAGCTTCATTTGGAGAAGGAGAAACGTTGAAGACTGGGGTGTCAACGTCGTTCGTATCCTCCACGCTTGGCTGATGTGATCGTTTCTGGGATAAAGCCAGTTCTCTAGCTGTGTCTTCGTCTGAATGATAGCCATCGTCCTCGTCGTTCGCTTGGGCAATACTTTCTGCGTTGACAAGAGCTGGGGATCCATTCGGCAAAGGTGTGGGGTTGAACATGCTCGGTGCTGCAGCCTCAAGCTTTCGTAAATTCTCAGGATATAACTCCTCTATACTCTCAAATGCAGTTTGTATTTTTGACTCTTTGTCTGCAGACTTGATGAAATTATCAAATCCGACCTTCTCTTCCGGACCAAGCTTGCTCTCCTCGGAAACTAGTGCCTCCATCATTTCTCGAAACTCTTCCTCATGAATCCAATTGCCCTTTTGCGCCCTCGGATCTGCACTCATGCTGACCAGCACTTCCGGGGGGAACGGACTGCTTCCAGGATCGGTGATCCCCATTCTCTTCCTCCTTCTGATTGTCTCATCCCTCCATAACCCTGCCATTGAATGCACAAACTTCTCGTCCTGGCCCAGCTCTTGGAACCGCTCCATGAAGTTGTGGTGAACGTGGCGAGGCCTTACCTCTCGTCTATTTATGATGTCTTGGATGCATATGTCAACCTCTAATGCACAGTGGCTCTGCCTGGGAAAGTCATCTTCAAGAGATCGCCACTCTGGGAGTATGGTAGCATCATTCCATTTGACATCCGCCTCAGTAGGATCCTGGCATTCTGGCACATCTCCTCGAAATTGCGCTTTTTCGCAGTCTATATAACCACATCCGAACAAATTATAGTCGACCATCCACTGGGCAAGGTACTGCATATGACTTTCGAATGGTTGAAAGACTCTCGCAAGAATGGCGCCTTGATGTAGAAGGTCTGCGAATCGAGTCATGTTGCTTGGATTGAACAAGTAGATCTTCAGGAAGAACTTGTAACCAACATTGTAGCCATAGAAAGGGATCCCCTTTACCAAAGAAATATGCGCTACAAAAGTCCCGTCTGTGGTGTCGTACGGATTTCGTCGGTAGGAGAGAGCAAGGGCATGGTTGATGGAGAGGGTCAAGGACTGGACGTAATCGCGAACTGTGAGAATGTCAGCTGAATACTAGAGAATTGCGTGGCGATTTCCGCATCCTACCTTCATCTTCGCCCAGTCCTCCCTCGTAGGGGATGTATAGGTATGGAAACGCGCCATGAACATGGGCGCAAACCTTCTGCCCTGTCTCCGTGGCTCCAAAAATGCGTATTACGGGTACTGGAGGGGCATTTCTCTGAGTTAGACCTTTCGGTCTGAACAGCTGAGGATCCAAGGAAGTTGGGGCAGCCTGGTAGTTGTCGATACAATTCAGACGAAATCGGAAAGGCTTTTTGAAGGCGGTCATGATGGACACTTGACCTTCACAGGGGCAACCATGATTGATATCGTTGATATCAGGAAGGCCAAAGGAAGAAACGCGTGTTGGTGATTAATTGTTGTTGTGAAGAATGTTGATCAGTTCAGACGCGTCCTTGTCCGACACGCCTTCCAAAGCGCATGCACGTGGGTGGCAAGGCCCTGGGGCATGGACTCGAATCTTAGTAGTATTTATTTATTCTTCTGGACAGATCACAGAGTATAAAGAGTCACTTCTTTCATTTGTCATACTCAATCCGTCGTTACTTCGTCAAAATCCGAGAAAACGGCTGCCGCTTCATCAAATAGTTCTATATCCGTCCCCCATCCGCCTGTCCACAAGACGAGGTTGCCTCTCGTTATACAGTATATCATAGGGGTCTTGTCCATTCAGCGCTGTGCCTCTACTTCCATTTCTCTTCGAAGGACTCCTGGTTGAGCTTGGCACGACGCCCGCAGAATTTGCAAGTAATTTGATCGCATGTACATGCTGTCGTAATTTAAGGGCAATTCTGAACGGTTAAAGGTACCCGGCAGCTCGGTCCCTCTTCGTGCAGACGTTTATACCCTTTCGTTACAGCCTTGCAGCGCTAACTTACTGTGGCAGTTATACTGTGGTAAACGTTAATTAGCTGCAAACCATCCAAAGGGCTCAAAAACACCCCAAAATCGACAGGGAATACGAAACCGGATGCTCCGAGACTCTGCTAGCGCCTGGCAGCTATAATGGAACTGCACTGAGATCACAGTACTGTCACAGTATTGGGGAAGCCATGACTTCGACTGACCAAGGAACGAAGATTTTCGGAGAATCCTCACAGATTTTCGATGCTACTCCTCGCGAATCGATTCGATCCCTCCCTCCTTAATGAGTAACATTGTCATGATCGTCTGTCCAAAAGACCAAGACTGCGATCTTCCAAAAGTTTACCTCAGAACCCCTCGTCTCTTCGTTCGCTAAATTCGCTTTCTAATTTCCCGCGTCCCAAGTTTGATGTTTGCAATCCGGATTAAGCATCCGGACTAGGGTTGTCCCTGCGTACCGAGGGAATCCCTTTAATCCTCATCACTGCCAACGCAATTCTACATTTCTTATTGTAGCAATTGGATCTCGAAATTGAGGTGCGGAGAAACCTGGTGGACGATTATGATTGATCAGCCCCTGGATATTCAGCCTGTGCCTGAATCAGTCATCATGATTCCCTCTATTAAGAGAACTCGTAGGCCGATCTAAATTCGTCGCTCGTCGTTGAGCACGATGAAGTCCCTACTGCTCATGCTTGGTGCAAGCGCTGGCACTGTGTTCGGAAGCGTGGCAAAAGTCGCGCGTCAGAACTGCCCACTTACTGTTACCGACTTCGCCGATGTTCAAGCAGCAATCAGCTCATCATGTAGATCCATCATCCTCGACAGCATCGCCATTCCAGCGAAACAGTTCCTGGATCTGAAGAAGCTGAAAAAAAATACAGTCGTTACCTTCGCTGGAACAACGGTAAGATCAGACTTGCGACCTTTCTGATATCCTTTTCTCACTTATCAAAAGACACTGGAATATTACGCCCTGAGATCAAAAGACGAACAGTCTCAAGCACCAATCGAAATAGGTGGTAGCTACATCACTATCAACTCAGCACCGAATGCCTCGATCGATGGCAACGGTGCAGCATATTGGGATGGCTTCGGATCTAACGAACCAAACTGCAACAAAGCTAAGGTACCAGCAAGTTGTCAAGATGGAAAAGTAGCACGGATATACAAGTACATCATCCCCTCTCCTTCCTAGCCATCTTAAAACTCCAAAGCTAATGACATACGCTCAAGACCAAATTGGCTGCTCAAGTTCAACAAACTAGACCACTCCACCGTAACCGGCCTAACAATTAAGAATTACCCCGTCCACGGCATCACCATCTCAAACACCCGTAATCTGACAATGTCCCGACTGTTCCTCGACAACTCAGCCGGGGCAACGCCAAACGAGAAATCAACACCCCTCCCCGCTGCTCACAACACAGACGGATTCGGTCTAGCCAACAGTACCATGGTAACGCTTACAAACAGCACCGTCCTCAACCAAGACGATTGCGTAGCTATTACCAGCGGAACGAGGTACACAGTTAGGAAAATGCTATGTGTAGGCGGCCATGGATTGACCATTGGAAGTATTGGGGGCAAAGGTGATGGAGACCCAGATAAAAATCAAGTTGGGGATGTTCTGTATGAGGATTGTGTGTTGAAAGACCAGACGAATGGGGTCAGGATTAAGACAAATGCGGGGGAAACGGGGTTGGTTAGGAAGTATGTCTCTTCCCTAAGTATTTCCTGTCTTACTCGCCTTGCCGTACCTCGTTTTCGCTCCCTTCGGACTCAAAGCATGAAGCGCTTCGCTAACGAAGAAAATAGCGTAACATTCCGCAACATCCTCCTCCAAAACACCACAGAATTCGGCATATCCATCCGCCAAGACTACCAAAACAGCGGTCCCACCTGCAAACCGACCGCCGGCGTCCCAATCCGCGACATCACAATCGAAAACGTCACAGGCACAATGAACCCCCAACAGGAAAAGGCTCGGAACGTGCATATCTTCTGTGGAACGGCAAAGGGCGCTTGCAGTAATTTTAAGCTGAGCAATATTACTATTACGGGGGGGAAGGGGGATAGTCGGTGTAATTTCCATGAGTTTGGGGAGGGGGGTGCGACGGTGCCTTTTACGTGTCCGCATTTGGGGGCGGAGGATTGTAAATAAATAGGGGATCGATAACATCTTGTTCTTGTGGTTTTTGAAGGGATGCTGGTAGCTGGAGTGCTGAACTCCAGTTAAATACTTCGAGGTTCTCTCGTGGAAGTCCTAGGATTGCTTTTTCAATGGATTGTATAGCATCAACATTTGCAATGGTGTTTGGTCCTGTCATTGTCCGAGATATAATTACATGAGCTTGAGGAAATCATGCAATTATATACCCCCCTAGGCGTGCAGTAGAGATGGGGATGTCAATTGGGATTATATACTACGGAGGTAATTAGGTCAAGAAGTACGTCCGCCACCGGGCCCAAAAAAGTGGCTATACGAAAGCGGCGTTCAGAGAACGATTATCTTAATTAGGCATTCGGACAGTAAACAGCATTTTTCAGCTTACGACCGGATAACTTGGTTTTCGCCATTTTTCATTCCTTTGTCCTGTCTGTATCCACTCTCTTCTCTTATCATGATCGCGCCCAATTTTGTTTGTTTTTGTTAAGTGGTGTTCGAACACGTCTTGGAATTCACCAGGTCACAACTATATGAATAACAACTTGCGGATTATTGACGAGTGATAATTATATCAACTTACTTCGCCTATTTATAAGCACCCTTTACAACCCAAGCCGCAGCCGAGAAGAGTAATGGGCGCCCAATTATCGCTTCGCTGATGGAAGCGAGCTGTCGGTGTAGAGAAGATGAAAAGTTTGGGGCAACGATGACTCTATATAGGCCTAAAGGAAGAGACGGGTGACTGATGACGACGCTCGAGTGTGAAGAGAGTAGTACGGTGAGTCACGAATAAGATTCAGTGGAGCAACGGTAGTGAAAGGTAACCTAAAGGAGAAGGATTAGCCGAAAGAAGGTGACTCGAATAGATACTAACCGGAAGAAGGTAACTGGTAACGACGCTAGAGTATGAAGAGAGTAGTACAATGAGTCACGAATAAGATTTAGTGGAGTGATAACAGTTAAAGGTTACCTAAAGAAGAGAGATTAGCCGAAAGAAGGTAACTTGAATGGATATTAACCGGAAGAAGGCGACTTGGATGGATATTAACCGGAAGAAGGCGACTCGAATAGATGTTAACCGGAAGAAGGGGACTCGGATAGATATTAACCGGAAGAAGGCGACTTGGATGGATATTAGCCGGAAGAAGGCAACTCGGATGGATATTGACTAGAAGAAGGCGACTCGGATGGATATTAACCGGAAGAAGGCGACTCGGATAGATATTAACCGGAAGAAGGCGACTCGGATGGATATTGACTAGAAGAAGGCGACTCGGATGGATATTAACCGGGAGAAGGCGTTCTAAAGAAAGGTAACCCAGTAGAGAGTAGTTACGTTAAGTGCGAGATCGTATATAAAAGTGCTAAAGGAATTTCTGTATAAACTAGTCGCATTCTTCTTATATTGTCCAGGATCGTCAAGTCCCGTATAGGAAAGTGTAGGACTATATCTATTGCTACACTACTAGAAATACAGGAAGATTTCAAATTGTCGAATAGGGCAAGTATACCTCAGCAGCCAAGCTGGCGAGCATCAATGTAGCAAGTCCACAAGGGTTGACAGAGTAAAATTTCTTTAGATCAGGAAAATCCAGTGAGGAAGAAATCTGCAAAGTTTGGTTGAATGAAATAGCTCCTCTCTTTAAAAAACGGTCTCTAAATCTGCGAAACGATAGCAACATTCCGGGCGATATTCTTTGCTATCGGACTTTGACCGAAAATGCAGTATTTAACGGCCCATTTGTACAATAAGACCGAGACGCGGCTCAAAGCAGCAACCTACACCAAGATCAATGCATTGACAGGTATCACACGCCAGGCAAATTTAGCTGCGATAACGTTTTGGGTGAAAAACAGCTATGAGAGGGAAGATGTGAGGTATGTGGCTGCGCCGGGTTCGTCCTCGCATAATGGCCTAAACGGCTTGCATTGGATCAGAATAGACGGCCGCCAACAATCTTGCCACCAAGTATCACCGAACTCACGAAGAGCTACAAAGGTCAACGAGATATAGCGCAATTGATGGTATTGCTCTTCGACCTGTCGACAGGAAAATTGACACATATTGAGAAAGTGGCTCCATCGTCGTCGAACTGTCCCCACACTCAACTCCACTACCGGAGCAGGGAGGAGCGCGAAGACACAGGTCGGTGGGAATCAGGGTACAGAGCTTGGGATAAGCAAAGTGGGATGAGTCTCGTGCAGCCAGAGTTACTTGTGTTCTGCAGCTGAGGGTTAGCATGTCACGACTCGAAGTGCCAAGATAGTTTAGGTGATTGTCAAGGCCAAACTGATTACGACTGGAAGGATAGTAAACGCTGAACCGGATGGCGCTGACCACAAATGCGAATCGAGTTCACAAAATACATATCGAGGAGCAGGCAAAAAGTTCCGAAAACCTGTTCATTCGAGTTAGCCAGTATCCCAATGCCGAACTGATGTAAAGCGAAGAGTAGTTTGAGTGGGTAGGTCATGAAAAAATTAGAGTGTTGTTGTTGCTATTTTTGATCCTCAATGAAAAACTCAGAGTTAAAAATTGTATAATCATCCCAGAAGTTGAATGCGAATGCAGACTGAAAGAAGGAATGGATACATACCTTTGTGCATGATGGTCGAGCAAGTCGTCACTTGCAGTTCAACTTCACTAGGATGGCATCAGATAGTAACGGCGTGAAAACGTTTCATGATATTATCATAATTCGGAAAAAATCGCCAGGTATTGTTCAAGCCGCTACTGAGCATTCAAGCCCAATTTCATGCAATCGTATCAGTCGTGTTATAAACCGCTTAGTCGAAGAGTCCGAAGCCCATGTCGTCGTCTTCGGAGTCTTCCTTCTCAGACTCTTCTTTTGCGGCGGATGCAGCAGCGGCTGGTGCATCGGAAGTAGCGGCAGCGGCTGGTGCAGAACCAGCGTATTTGTCTGGGTTGGCAATGCGGTCCTTAAGCTCCTCGATGCCCTCCCACTCGTAGTCGGTCTCGATGGCAATGGACAACACTTTCTTGTAGGAGTTGACAACGGAGTGCATGACGGAGGCAAGAGTTGGGAAGTTGACGGCGAGGGAGATGGTTGCGATGGTGGTGACAGCGGAGCTGAAAGCCTTGAGGAGCTGAGACTCCTCGATGTCAAGAACGGATGGCTCGAAAACCTGACCATCGTCGTAGATCTGGGAGATACCCATACCGTAGGTGAATGGAGAGATGTTCAACATGTTCAAGAGGGTAGCCTCGGAGGCTCCAACTTTAGTACCAGCTTCGACGAGCTTCAAGTCGGCGGTAATTTCGATGGTACCACGGGCAATCTTGGTTGGGACACCGAGAGCCTGGAAGAAAGAGGTCTTTCCGGGTTCCATACCAGTGTTACCAGCTGGGACGTAGACATCGAGAGGAGCAACGGCACCGGCACGAGCAGGAGCAGCGACACGGTTCTTGAGAATCTTTTCACGGGTTTCCTTGAGGTCGCCGTTCGTGAAGACGAAACCGACGTTGCCTAGCAATCGCGTTAGTATGCCGTGTTCCGAAACCCCCAGCGAGGCGTAGAAGCTCACCTTTGACGTGTGGGAGAATGCGCTCGATGTCGGACAAGCTGCCCTCAGATACGAAACCCTTGATGGCGCGACGGACCATGGTGTTCTTGCCCATCAAGACGACGCCCTCGCCACGGAGAGACTGACGAATCTCGTGCATCTGCTGAGAGGAGACATTGTCGACGGTGACAATGAAGATGGATTTGTATTCCTCAATAAGGCCCTTGAGCTTGTCAAAGTAGACGTTCCTGAGAAATAGAGTTAGTCTTGGAATGTCGCGCCTGCGGAGTAGAATGCGTACTTGTTTGCGGATCTGACCATTGTGAATGATATAGGATGGGCCCCTACGCTTGTTTAAGTGACAAGTGAAGAATTTAAGCCTGTCCTGATTTCGTGTGAGGTTGTGGATGGAGGGATTTGGCCGAGAAATCGAATTTTGAAGCTACGGATTTTCTTAGCGGCGCAGTCCGAATGAAGTTAGACCGTGGACGAGCTCAGCACGTGATATAAACATCTTATCATACAGTCCGAAGCCGTTCGTTCGTAAAAAATACAACAACATCCAGGAAGCTTTCGATCAATTTCTTTCGAAAAATGCATCATCCATATCAGCGTCTGACAGTTTGTGTGCCTGGTACAGGGGCTCAATTCCTCCTTGCGGCAAGCGGACACAAACTTTTCTCGGTGAATTTAGCAGATGGTAGTGTGGTTACCCAATGGCCAAAAGAAGGACCAAATGAGGTTCCCGAAGAAAAGGTGAGACGCATTGATGATCATTAAAGAGGTTGGTATGAAGAAGAAGGCAAAAGAAATGTCGTCGCTGGAATCCTCGAGCTTTCTTTTTCAGCAGTTTTATATTGCGAGGCTAATTCATTATCAGCAAGTAGAAGCAGAAGAAATAGAGGGTCCGCCAAGCAAGAAGAGGCGTATGTCGAGCGCAAAGCATGAAGACCTACCGAACATCATTCATATGGTCGTTAGTGCGAGCCATAATCATGTAGTAGTTGTCACCGCCGAAGACAAATGTCTCAGAGTCTTCGAGATCTCAGCCGAAGGCCAATTAGAGCAGCTGAGTCAAAGGTGACTAAATGTAGATCGTTGGAGGAATATTTACAATACTAATAAATTCAGAAATATGCCTAAGAAGCCATGTGCTATCGTAATTTCGCCAGACGATAAATCGATATACTCAGCAGACAAGTTTGGAGACGTCTACTCACTACCCCTCGTTCCGACCCCAGAAGACTACGCTGAATTCCAATCACGCACCAAGAAAGTTGTGGAACCAAGGACTGGACCGACGGCACACGAGACAACAGTTCACACTAAGGCCAATCTTCGCTCTCTCGAATCCCAGCTCAAACAGGCACAGAAGGGAAAGCCACTTTCCAAACCCAAAGAACCTCTAGATTTCCCTCACGAATTGCTCCTGGGACACGTTTCGTTGTTGACAGATCTCCTCGTGACGACTATCAAGCCAGATGAGAGTATCGAAAAGCCTCGCACATATCTGATAACCTCAGATCGTGATGAACACATTCGAATCTCCCGTGGACCACCACAAGCCTACATCATCGAAGGCTTCTGTCTCGGCCACCACGAATTCATCAACAAGCTCTGCCTTGCAGAACCCGGTTTGTTAGTGTCAGGAGGTGGTGACGATGAGCTCATAGTCTGGGACTGGCTTTCACAAAAGCTAGTCAACAGAGTAAACATAAGCAAGGCAGTACAAAAAATGAAACACAATTTCATTCGCGAAAAAGTGGTTGAGGAAGACGTTGAGATGGACGGATCAGACATACGTCAAGTCCCCGACGAGCAAAAGATCGAGGAAGAAGTTGAAGCCGTGGAAAACGCGAACAAGACCGATGAAAAATTGATCGAAGCCGAAGAACGAAGTGCTCATCCATCAGCCGGTCCACCAACAGAATCGAAAATAGGCAAAATAGCCGTATCGAATATGTGGCGCTTCGTCTCGCCTTCGATGGGAAAGGTATACAAATCTCATTTAAACCATAAATCCTGGCTCTGCTGATCGATCAAGCTAACAAAACACAATAGTCCCACATCTTAATAGCAATAGAAGGCCTCCCAGCCCTCTTCCACTTTCCCATCTCGTCCCTTCGCACCGAAAAAGGCGGCGAAGATATAGGATACATCCCCCTTCCCTCCAACATTCTCGACATAACCCAACTCCGAAACACAAACACACTCATCATCAGTGTCGACAATATCCATGAAGCATGTTCTACTACTGTCGTTGATAGTTCCGAGGTAAGCCATCACAACCCGCGAACCACTCATCTCCCCAATTTTCCGTGCAAATGAATTCTGCGAGAAGTATTGGACTAACGAAAACCCAGGAATTCAAACCCCGCCTCCTAGCCTTCGAACTAGTGGGTGAAGACCTCGATGGCGGCGCAGTGTGGAAACCACAAAAAGACGTTGATACCATCCTTGTTGATCTGAATGAACAGAGCACCGTGGAATGGCACGAGAAAACTCTTCAAACCCTACTCTATAGCGTTGAGAATTTGCGAAAGAGAGGCGCGGAAGAGCAAGATGTTGCGCCCGAGCCGAGCATGGCGGATTAATTGAATGCTGGACTTGGTGAGATGGTTTGGTGGCTTGATATGGTCAAGTTAGCTGAGGTTGAGATGGCTCGATAGCTCTACGAGGTCAAAGTAAATCAGGAAAAGGGCTGAATCACATGAACGTAAGGTAGTCAGTAACAAAGCACAAATGCCAAACCGAGAATTTTCTCATCGTAGCATTGCAAATAAAAGGAAAAAGGTAGGTAGGTGTAAGAAGGGAAGAAATCTTCTTGTGTACAAACAAACCCCACCCCAACGAAAGATCCATTGCACCCGACAGTCCAGGGAACAAAGTCCGACATTTGATTCGCATTCCAGCAGCAAAGCCCAATATCAAATCATTTTGTATGACCACTATCGACTTTTGATGCAGACAGATAGACAGACGCTCCCAAACGGGCATACTGACTGAGAGGATTGAAGCACAATGAAGTGGAACCTTCCCACTCAAATCCGCCCATTCCCAGCGACCTATCCCAATCGGGCATCCAGCAACATCGAGACACCCGGTGCAAAAGCATCAACCCAAATCATCCATCAATCCACCTGCATGAAAAATCCCCCACAACCTCAGTAAACAGAAGAAAAGGAAGGAAAAGAGAGAGAAACCCGAGAAGTGGCTCGCGAACCGCGTGTAAAGTGATTCAATCTCAAATCTGCAACTGCATTCGCAAGCAAGCAAGCATTCAATCAAACTAGCTCCATCGACTGTGGGCTGCAAACCGCAAATTTCGAGATAGACAACAACAAAAGATCCCACCAACGCCTCGCTGAAATATACTCATGACATATTGTGAAAGAAAAGAAAAGAAAGAAGTTCCAGTTTTGGTTTCTGCCCCCCAAGCGTACAAAAGAAAGGAAAGAAACGCGCACTGCGTTGAATGTGGCATACATATTGTCGCATTTGGATAAAAAGGAAATTGTTGTAATGTGTGTGTATAGAGTCTAGCTCTACTTGTTTAATCGTCACTTCTTTGATGATGGCGATGGTGATCCGTCCGCGGATGTCAGTCCTTGATCTACAGAGAAGGATGGGCGCGGTGTTGGGTCGGCATCCAGCTCGTCTGATGAATTCGAGGCAGTTGCTTTTGGAGTGGCAGCATCCATGTCCGGGATGTCTTTGATTGCTGCGCCAGGAAGTCGCGGGAACACTTCAGGCGGCGTCAAAGAGACCTTCCCGACCGTGTCTGGCGAGATGTCATGATATCCAGGTCCTTCTTCCGAGATTGCGGGTGGTGGAGAGCTGGGCAGGATGTCGGTCGCGTGGTGAGAAATGTCTTCCACGGACACAACACTTCCACGACTGTTTGTGCGCATCATCTCTGTTCCAAGCTTTGAAGAACCTCGTGCCCTTCCATGCGCTCTTGGACTCTTTGCTCGGTTCTGGACGTGGCCGAGTTCTTCGTCCTCGTCATCTCCCGAGTCGGCAGAGCCCTTTTGCTGTTTTTCCATCGACTTTTTTTTGTCGTTCATGCGTTCCGCAGAGAGCCTCTTGCGAGGTATCGGATGCTCTAAGCTACCAGGAGCCGACATTTGATGTGTTAATGATGGCACCGTGATTTTGGTGTCAGCTTCGTACAGAGGTTCGTCTCGGATGCCCAAGCCAGCAAAGTGTGACGCCAGATCGTGATCAGGCCAATTTTCCCCAGAGGCTTGCTTTATAGCGACGGGGAAGTTGTCCGTCCGCTCGCTACCGCCGAACATACTGGAACTAATAGAATCACCTCGGCTGGATGTGCGGAAGGAATAGCCTGCAGACGGAATGCTGCCAGAGGTCGAAGTGGTTGGGCTGTCTTCGTTCTTGTCAATGTGATGATGATGACCTGATAATGGAAGTGTTGGGTAAGGCTCTGGAGGGTGAGTCCAATTGGGTGGTGGCGGCTTCCATTGGCATAGTCGTCCAAGAATATCAGTCAACTTGCTCGTCGTTGGAGGTTTATCAATCAGGCCGTCGAAGTGGTGACTCGGAGGCAACTCTTTCAAATAACCCGTCACGCAAACAATTGGCGTGCTTGAGTTGACGTTCTTAGTGTCTCGCAGCATGCGCGCTACGTCAGCGCCGTTGAGGTTCGGCAGCTTGTATTCCATCAAGATGATATCGAACTTCACCTCTCCCATGGCGTATTTCAAAGCTGATGGGCCATCCTGCGCTGTTACCGTGCAGCAGCGTAGTTTTTCTAGCAGTTTCTCCATGACGAGTCGGGAAACGGGGTGATCTTCACAAACGAGTACATCCAAAGGCCTGAAAACAGGCACATCTGCCCCAAGCAAGCCGAGATGTTGCGACATTCGACGTGTGCTCTGTCGCCTTCTCTGCACCTTCAAAAAAGCTTTAACGCGCGTTTCTTCGTTGTCGGACGAGGAAGGAGAAATGTCTAATGCTTGGCTTCTTCGCTTGTGATGGCTCGGTATGCTGAGCTCTTTGATTACGTCTTCACTTTCTTGGGAACTGACTGTGCGCGAGCGGGCCCTAGGAGAAGTGAGGTTTGTGCCACTGCCCTGCTTGCTCACCGACATGCTTCTC
This sequence comes from Venturia pyrina ICMP 11032, assembly GCA_000738655.1. Taxonomy (NCBI): domain Eukaryota; kingdom Fungi; phylum Ascomycota; class Dothideomycetes; order Venturiales; family Venturiaceae; genus Venturia; species Venturia pyrina. The sequence goes on along the minus strand of JEMP01000078.1, from coordinate 79,634 downwards.
TCGTGGGTGAATCCAGCTGAGGAGGGCGATTTAGCGAGCTTAATGGGTGAAGACGCAGTCGACGTGGCCTTGAAATTTGCCATCATTCTGGGTCCGTCAAAGAAGCTTCCGGGTTGAAGGGACCCACTACTCTGATGCGATAGACTCGACGCACCGCTAGACGGTTTGCGACGTTCGTGACTGTGCCCAGCGCTGAATTGTACAAGGAGAGGTGACGATGGTTGAGAGACCCTGCTTGGCGAGGCACTGGGCTGAGTGAACAGCAGAGGTGATGATGGCCTGTTGGTGTTCTTTGCAGCAGACATGGTCCTTTTCAGGGGCATGGGGAGAACGGGGCTTGATTCCAAGGAGGGGGATGGTGACATGACCGCTGGGGAAGCAGAAACAGCCGCCGACTTGCTTTGGGCGTGCATTGCTTCGGCGCGAAGCTTTTGGATTACATCTTTGTTGGCCTTCTCAAGCACAGGTAGGTTTTTGAAGCTAAAATTGCCAAAGTCGTCCGCAGCTACTGGCTCGCTCAGCCTCCTGCTACGCCCGTCACGGACGTGTGGTGGAATGTGTAGAGGCATCAGGTTCCCTCTTTTGATGTGGCTGAACTGAGTCCGTGTGCGAGACAGAGCATCGTGCGGCCGCTCAGGGTAGTCTGCGCCAGGGGTACCCACAGGCGATGCAGTCTGGTCGTCGAATTCATTCGAGAAGTTCTGCATGGTTGCGCCTCGAGCATCGAAGTATTCCGTGTCTTCAATATCCCCCAGCTCGGGTATGAAGGAGGCTTCAGTCTCGCGAAGACCATTCCAGTCCACACCAGAGAACCACGGATGGTTGCGAATCTCAGCGCCACCACTTTCGAACTTTTCTTCGATATTGGCACCGAGGCGCTGAGTAGGGTCTGGGCACATGAGTCTATTCATGAGATCCCTCGCTTCGGCAGAGACCTCGCAATCTTCTTCATCTGGCCAGTGAATTCGTCGGGCAAGAATATTCTGGAACACTTCTTCGGGTGTCTCGCCATGGAAGGGTGGGTACCCGAAGATGAATTCAAATAGGATGCATCCTAATGACCACCAATCACTCATTTCGTCCTGGCCAACACCATTGATTGTTTCGGGCGCCAGATAGTCAGGCGTGCCAACAAATTTTCGACTGGTATCTTCGGGGTCAAACAAAGCCATGGCTGGAGGTAGCATAGTTGCAGGCGGAGTACTGCTTTGACCAATGCTTGGGATTGCCTGGAGGGCATACGGGTCCGGTGAATGTGATTCGCCACCACGGGATTCTTCCTCGATTGGTGACTGTGTTGTAGGCTGATTCGGGTTTAGAGAATTGTCGTCAACTAGAGAAAATTTCCGTAGCATCGCTTGTAAGACTTCACTATTTTCGCTGTCTGTTTTCGAACCCGATACTCGTCTTGACGGTTCACGAGAGAGACTAAAATAGGAAGGTTGACTCATATCGCTGGTTACCGCTGGTGTCATGCTGGGGGTGTGAGATGGTGAATAATTGCCATGCATGTCGAAAGAGGTAGAGCGTGAGGAGGTAACAGATACCGCGCGGTGAAAAGGACCTTGCTTGAGAAGATCTGGAGCTGGCGCTTCATCACTCTTTCGATTCAGTGCTCTCTTTTGTCGACCCACCAGACCCATACGAGACAGACCAAAATCAGTCAGCTTCAGATGACCTTTCTGATCGATGAGCAGGTTATCGGGTTTAAGATCGCGATGCACAATGCCACGACTATGCAGATGCTCCACTCCAAGGACCACCTCGGCCATGTACTTTTGTGCCCAATCTTCAGAAAGTCCACCAAGCGTCTTGATCAGTGCAGCACAATCTCCTCCATTAAGATATTCCATGACAAGGTAAAGGTAGTCTTTACTCGAGAATGTCCAGTACAGCTTTGCGACAAATTCGCTTTCGCCTTGCCACATCATGATTGCTCGTTCAGCCTTGACATTGGTAACCTGGTTCTTGGCCACCATGTCCGCTTTCTTCAAGACCTTGATAGCAAAGTAGTCTCCGGTAGATTTCTTCTTTGATAGGTAGACACTACCGAAGGCACCTTTGCTAATAGGCTTGATGATTTCGAAGTCTTTGATTGAGGGTGGAACAGCTCTTGCTTGCGGTATGGTGCTAACATTACTGGTCGGGGCCATTCGTGGAGACAATTGCGGCCTGTTGATTTCTGAAGACGCTGCTGAGGATTGTCTGCGGTGATGGGCAGGTTGGAGGTGGATTGGCAAAATAGATGGAGACGAGAACTCGCTAGTGGAAAGTACAGGTGAGGTGACTGGCGAATGAGAGCTTTCTTGGCCACTGGGAATTCTCTGCTTCACCATTCGCAAAGGTGAAGATGGGACTGGAGGTATCTGTCGCGCTGGTGACTGCCCTCGACTTGACATGACGCTGGGAAGTATCAAGCTGCGGCGTTTACGCTCACGGGAACTATGAACGCGTGCAAGATTAAGGTCTGAGCTTGGAGAGTCTGATCGTCTGGGGATCGACACGGCGGACGACACCATGCTGCTATCACTGTCGGCTCCTGTGTCGCTCTCAAAATACATCGAGCCACGCTTACTCGGCGGCGGTATGGTGCCTGCATGTGAGCGAGGAGTCTGAGCTCCTCTGGGACTGTTAGATCGAGTGGAAGCTGCAGTGGAGGAAGCCCTGCGATCAATTCGACCCAGCGAAATCTCAGCCGTGTGCAAAGCAAGTGACATGGCCGAGTGATTGTCAAACGATCCAGGAAATATGCCCTCTTCTGATGGTCGCTCATCATTCGATTGCTCTAGCTCAGACTCTTGGACTTGTTCTTGAGGCTCAGCATCTTCCAGCTCTCGCTCGTTTTCTGTATCGCTAGAATCAGACTCGCCTGCTGCGATACGGGCGGCTTTGACAAGTGCAGCCTCGATGCACTCCTGAACCAAACAATCGAACTCAACACGAATACGTTCCGAGTATTCGAGAATCCGGCGGTGACGGAAGATAGCGTCCACTTTAGCTCTCGCGAGCTTCGAAGTGTCTTCTGACAGCAAAGACAAGCCATGCTCTTGATCCAATGTACTCGTTCCTGGAGATTGCCAGCCTAGAACTTGTGATGTTCTGTTTTCTGACTGTGGAGACTGGGTTCGGAACTCGCCATCTTGTTGATTGCGGACAGCGGGAGTGTTGATCTCAAGGGCAGTGTCACAAAGATCTAGGACGAGTTCAACGATGCGTGCGACGGGACGACGAACAGCGAAGGAACGTGCTCTGTTGTGACCAAACGATCGACTCGAGCGATCTCGACTCCTAGACGGTGATGCAGGCGATGCTCGGCCAGATGAAGGCCCAGACGGCGGGTTCGAAGAAGGACCAATTGGCAAGCCTTTGTACTCCGGCGGAGCCAGAATGGTCGTGCTAGCCTCACCAGAAGTGGCCCGAGACTGACGTGACTGAGCATCAAGGCTGTCTAGGACCTTCACGATGGCGCTTCGGTGGTCGGAAAGAGCTTCGTGGGCTAGCTGGACATCCATTTCGGCTTGATGTTCCTGCAGACACAAATCCGTGTGCTTCTCGAACCACCAGGGTGTGATTTGACGTTCACATATGCGGCACAAAACCGGCAGAGGTGGTGGATGATTGGCAGGGTCGTGGACTCCTGCTTCGGCGAGTTCAGTAAGATACCGAGCCAGCATTTCAGCCCCGACCCCAAGTGACTCGACCAGCACGGGCGGAAGGTCAATTGTCACCTCGCGAATGATGTAGGGCCGGATCATCCACATGGTCTGTTCGTTATTAGCACTGTGATGAATTGAAACCTAGTCAAATTCCCTTACATGGCTCGCAACACCAGAATCGCGATCATAGATCATGATGCCTTGGGCTTCGAGGTTGATTGTCGACTCTTGCTCTTGTTCGTTCCCTGCCTCTGCCTGGTCTTCGGGCGCAGGCTCCTTGCGCGAGCTCTTGCGCCGTAGAGTGGACAAGGGACCAAGCGGAACAGTGAAGCGAATTATCTGACTTTTCGAATCGTCCTTTTGTAACGAAGCAACACTCTCTTGAAAGACATTCTTGTTCTCAACCAAGAGATCCACGACGGGCTTTCCTTGAACCGACTCCGGAGTTGTTCCAACAAGGTCTTGCCATGACGGGCTGACGAAGCGGACGAGCCCGTCCAAGCCCAAGTCCAGTATCACATTTTGACTGTGCTCAGCTGCCTCTTTAAGCTCTTCTCTTTCTACGCGGAAATCCTCGCTGATGCTCCTCTCCATGCGACCCTTGTGGATTCCGTCGCCAATTACAGATTGCCTGAGGGCCGTAACCGCTGGCGGAACCAGCGGTCGGGACTCTCCCATAATGTCGAACAGCGGTATCGTCTTGTAAGTGTATTTGTCGTGGCGTAGTGAGCCGTCCGCCAGTGGGCAGACAGAGGTGGGTGTTAATTAGAAGACGCAGACTTGTCCATCATGAGCAAATGTCGTGATGGAACCAAATCTAAGCACACGCAAACCGAGATCGCGTGGGAGAACGTGGTATCCGTCGGGCGGAGCGTGTTGAGTGGGCGATATGTAAGGAACGAGCGTGAAGGTGAAGGTTAGGTGTGGAAGTTGAGGGTGACGCCGGAAGTGAGGGAGCTATTCAGCGCGAGAAATGGAAGACTGCATAGCTGTGTTCACAACGAGGCGGTGGAATGTTAGTAAGTGCCAATTGGCCTGGAAGGGGTGTCGTGGAAAGGAAGAGGGAGGAATCCGAAGTTGTTAGTTCTACCACCAAACCGCCGCGAGTCCAACTCCACCCCTCACATGACTGCTTCGAAATATTATACGGACCTCCCGCTCAGCACTCTAAAACGCTATGACAATCATCCCATTACGGAGTACACAGTCTAGGTCCCCACGGACAGTTGCTGCGAGCAAGCAATAATAGCAACCTTCAGGAATCTCGTCTGCCAGTCAACCCTGCAAATTGCTCCCTGTTCCCCTCCGGTATTTATCACTCTGACTGTACTGTGTATTGTGTATTGCTCTAGTTCTACCTCCTACTACTGTGCCCCCTATCTCGAGTCCCATCCATCGTTTACTAGTAGTGTTTTCAAACCCCATCTTCGTCATCCCCTTCGCTTTGCTTTACTAGCAGTAAACCCACCGCGGCGCGCAGCCGTGAACCCGAATGCAGCTGCTACAGTGCCAACACCAGCATACCAAGTAGGTACCTTGGGCTTTGCATCTCTTCCAATGGGGGTTTCTGGCTCTCGTCTAGTGTCGGCTCTATGCAACCATGTTGCTCCATGAATCAGTACAGTAGTCTGGGGCTTCAACACACAGCTTCTACTTCTGAAAATTAGGTCGTACAGCTCTGGCCAGTCAGCTCCAGAGCCCATGCAACCCGTTTCACCAGAATGGGCGAATCCTGGCGACCTATGGCGTGGAGCGACAGCTCACACTCGCGTCTCGTTTGAGTACCAGGGCACTCCAGCGGGTCACACCCGGATTCTTTATGCACCCACACCCTTCAAACTTTTTCTTAGCAGATGGAAAGTGCGGGCATGGCGCTAGAATTAGAACCATACTGTGTACTGCAAAGAGGGGGGATGTCAGTTCGAGAACCTTCTTCTCTCAACTCCTCGACAACTTGCCCATACCTCCTAGTAGTCAGTACCAGACTGGCAGCCAAGTAATGCTAGTAACAATGATAGAAACTTTGCTTGTGAAGCATTCACGCAAAGAGAAGTTTTGGTATAAACATGAAGCGTGCCGCCTCGCTGGGATGTTTAGCCAAGTCTCATCAGAGTCAGGTTTAGAATATGTTCCAAAAATTCTACCAGTCGAGGGAGCTCATCCACTCCTTCAACACGAGGGAAGGGCATGATGGTGGAAGGACTGCATAACCGTCCCGCTGCAGATGGAGCATCAGTCCGTCCATCTTCGACAACTGTTGACATTTTCAACCCTCTTCCCACGGGCTGCTGTCTTCAACTCACTTTCTGTCCGCAGCCACAGCATTCATCCCATGCGACGCTGTGCATGGCTCCCTTGAACATTCGCCAATGGAACTACTAAATCTCTGCCCTTTCGGATGGCCTGGCGACTGAACTGTTGCTAGGGTACCCTTCAGCGTTGTCTCCTTCATTGAAGCTGAATGGCAGAATCCTCAGGGTCTCGATATAACCCCATGGAGGATGACCGTCACCATCCTTGGAAAGGTTGAGCAACGTCAAAACATCAAGTAAATAGATGTTGATTGGATCCCGTCTGCGAGCACCTCGAGAGAAGATCTACCCTGCTGCACTGCGTCCCGTTTGTGCTCTGACCAAACCTTGCGTTTACATATGCTCGAGGCAGTCATCAGCTGCCACAATCACCAGATCCAACTTTGACACCACGACGTAATTGTATAGATTCGACGAATAGTCTGGTTCGCGGGGTAGTTTCCTGCGGCCCTGGTCCGCCTTATCAATAGGGCAGAGCTCCTGACGACCCGAATGGCTTAATTACAGCGAAGATTACCAAATATGGCAGACGAAAATAAAGTTATCCAATGCGAGAATCGACACCGCCGCCATGGTGCAGGAGCGTTGGCGCTGCTCTCTACCAGATGCAATCCCGTCCCCGTCTCAGACCACCATCGATTCAGCTTCGCACCTTCACTCCATTGGTTTGCCCAAATCAAAGATAGGGGTATTCCTGAAGCTTCAACCTTCAACGAGAAGTCTGATACATTTCCTTGTCGAGGGCTTATATGAAAGATCTGCCATTTTTACCGTTCCCGTCGGACGGGCTCATCCCAGACGTTCGTGTTCCACAAACAAGGAGCTGAGGATGGGGAGAAAACGAAGCATACCTGCGGCTCCTTCTAGAAGAGATGCGCGATAAACCTTGGAAGCGAGAGAGCTCCTCCGTTCACAGTACTGTGTACGAAATATGCTTGGGGACGAGTGCTGCAAAGGGTGTTTGGGACACCCTCAAGCACACGGGTCTACCTATGCCCATTCGACACATTTCTGAAATTTCACAAGCGATAAGCAATCTCGAGTTTGCGGCGACAATACGAACGATTACGAGGCTGACTTCCTCATCTATCATCCCTTTCCAAAGATCTTATCTTATCTCTCGACATGAGGAAACTCTCTATCACGGATACGGAAGATAGAATCATATCACCGACATCTGCTAACAAGCAAACTTGTTGTTCGCGATATTCCATCACTTCCATATCACCAATTATCGATCACCGAGTCCTTGCGATTCATTTCTCGAGATGGCCAAAGGGCAGGCCATATCGATCTGGAATTGAAACCCCGCCTGGTCAGTGCTAACTTCGGTGGACAAGGCGGAAATTGACAAGGTCGCTGTTGATCCAAATTATGAAGCCAGTAGTTTTCTTCGCTGTATGCGGCAGTCGAGAGTGTGATACCGCCACTTTTGACACACTCGAATGTCTTGGAGAAGTTCTACTGTATGAAATCGCCCAACATGATTTGAAGTCACGAGAATTATATAACATCAACCTCCAAATTAGTACTTGTCTCACACGGCTCTCGAAGAACCGACGATGCCTCTTCCCTGACGCTCATCCTCGTGTCAAGTAGAAGACTAATCCGAAAGCCTGACGATTACAGGTCACGTCTCTAGTAACTATTGTTTGAATGAGGTATCTTACACGAAAGGAAGATCCTGATCTGTTTCGGTGCTCGCAACAACCTCGTCATGTCAGATGGTCAGAAATAATGATCAACAGCTATTATATTATTCAAATGCCTCCGATTCATTATCACCGTCTCGTTAATCAGTGGGCCAGGGTCGTTGTCATCGTACAACTTCGTTCTTGCATCCTACACCTTTGTACAGTAACACAACAACCAGGAATGTCTGCTTCATATGGCTGCAGATCCAATATAACTCGGCTATAAACTGGGACGAGATATGTGCCATCGATTATGGATGAGCTTGTCATTAGTTTGTGTGCCTACACGATTCCTCTCGCCAAAATAAAGTTTTCCTTATTGTGAAAATACCAACACCCGACCACCATTTCTCTACCAAAAGATCCTACAACGCTTCCGTACACAAAACAGCCAATGCCGCCTTCGCCATTAGCCCATCATCACCAAAATAAACTTTCAAAGACGAGTCGACTCACCAAAGGAATTGCACAACACTGCGCTTTTAATCCCTTACCTGCACAATCCTCACGCAACTCTGTAGTCGTGTCTGGTGATGTAGATGCTGGAGAACGTAAACATCAGAAACCGCTTTTGTCGTGTGTTTCTTTGAAAGTCAACTTACGGTTCACACATTCCAAATCGGCGACACCAAGAACGTCAGTACCGCAGCATTGAGGTACATTGTATAGAGCGCCGTTGGAGCAGGTTTTGCCGTCGCGAGGTAGAACGGCTGCGAGCGCGCAAGTGCCCAGAATTGAGATTCTGAAGAATTGAAAGAGTTGCATGACAGGCGAGTTCGGCGTTTCCCTGGATGGTTGAAGTGAAGAGGATGGGACGAGGTATTGGGAGAGGATACGAGTGCATCATTAAGTAAACGGCTATAGTGTATGGGCAGAGACAATGACGCAGAGCGGAATCATGAATATTTCGTAAGGAGTTCAGAATCTCACTCGGTATAGCTACTCCTAACCTAATGCTAGCGAGTATGGAAGCTGATCCCTTGGTCTTGTTTAGAGTCTGCTTACCATCAAGGTATATCTTTGGTACGAGAAACCCCATTGTATCAGACGGTATCTATCACTGTCTTGTTAGACTTAAGTACAAAAGCCATCTCTATACCAACGACCACCTCAATATCGAAGACCAAAACCTCAATTACAGCCCAATACCCCATATACACATCTCCACTTACCGATACCAAAATCAAACCGTACCCTCTTTTGCCAAAAAAGAAAGAAAAAGAAAGAAGGAAGAAAAAAGAAAAGCCTCACTAATAGACCTACCACATAACTAACCCACCATGATCCCAGCCATCTAGACGACTGACCAACTGCATACCACAATCCCCACTAAACCACTCACCCAGACGATAACCCGTGTTAGCATGGAATACATACGCAAGAATACGACTAGTATGTTACTCTATACTCAAGCAAGACTCGTACAAATCCAGCTGTACAAAAAGCAGGTCGATGTCAGATAAACCCATTAACCATAAACGACACTACCTCCTCCTACCACGACCCAAGCGAAAGGAAGGCTACAACGATAAATACAACTTGACGAGCTCGAAGTCATAAGAGACAAATGGCGTATGCCGGAGAGCCATCCAATTCCAAATCATTGAGGTGGGGTATCTACAGCCTGATTTCATCGAAGCCCGCCGTCGATCAGTAGAGCAAATCATTATTTCGATAACTTCAGCTCAATCACCCATGCTATATATGCCTCAACCTACTAACCACGGGCTTGCAGCGGTGAGCAATCATGTAGTGGCACCTACTCCGGTCAAGTAATCACCCTGGAAGAATACTGATAGTAAAAGCCGTCTCAATATTCATGATATACTACACCCACAACCAAAAATAGGTCATCCTATCCTATCCTTCCCACCACGACTCATTGAAAAGCCACCACCTCAAGTCCGCTAAAACCACCCACCCCATTCTTCTACATCAACCACCTCAAGCCCCAAATATGTATAGCCAAAAAGCAACGAATGAAGAATCCCCACGCAAATCGACCAACCCAACCAAAAACAGAACCACAAACTCAATGCACCAATACAAACCAACAACACCACAGAACCAAAACGCCATCAATGCTCGCTAAATTCAAGCATGCAATTCCTTCAACTATCCAACAATCGCAGTAGTAACGAAGAATGTATGCAAGCGCAGCTCATTCCAGAAGTACTCAGTCACACCAAAGCAGTTCACCCTAATTCATTTATCCAAACGTCATTGTGATTTCCTTCTCCTTGCCAAAATCGTCATCGTCATCAGCCCATGCATTGTGCTCGAAATCCATGACCGCTGGCGTAGTGGCGTGGGACTTGAATGGCGGACGTTGAGCATTGGAATCATTGGTATCGTTGGTGGCGCTTGTATAGTCTGCTGGTGGGACTGGCATCTTATATGAGGCAGGCCACTGCTCGGGTTCTTCGTGGTACTCGGATCGAGAGGTTGTCCGAGGAGGGTGAGGTGAATCGAAGGTCATAGAGATATCGCCCTCCTCAGGTATATCTCCATCCTCGTATATATCGAAATGATTGCCATTGGACGTGGGTGGGAAATGTGTCGTTTTCTCAGCAGAGGGCGGCTGAGAATGCTCGCTCTTGTGTGGGGATGCCGAGCCAATACTGTCGTTGAAACTCTTTGTTGGTCGAAGCTGTGCTGGTGTGTTCAGATCTAGCTTCATGGGAGGCAGCGTCGATTCCAGCTGCCTGACCTCGACTCCTTGAGCTGACAAGTCGGCAACCTCGGCCATAATAGCATTGACGTCAAACAAGACGCCTTCGGATTGTTTCGCAAGATCTTCTTCCTTTGGCTCCAGAGGACCTTTTAACCTGTCGTCATACATCTCCCAGTCCTTCTTTTCTGCCATCTTTTTGTTGCGGCCAAAGAAAGAAAACCTGCTTTTCTTCTTGGGTTTCTCTTCCAGCTGTTTCCGGGCTTCTTCGATCTCGTTGATCAGTTCTCGCTGTCGCTCGTCATGCTTATCAGGGTCCGGGTCCTCGATTTCTGTAAACTCGTCGCTCTCAACTTGCCAGCCGACCTCACGTAGCAGACGTGGCATGGCTGCACGGTATGACATGTGACCAGATACCCACTCTGAGACATTGAAGTTCTCGATGCCTGGAATACCATCGATTGGCGCAAGACCGGCGACCTTCGATATGCCACCACCAGTTGCGCGGAAAAGGTAACCTATCATTGTTAGCAATTTATCTTGCCTTAAGTCTTAATTTGTACTCACCCAAAATCCAGTCGTTCGTAGCATATCCATTGACGAAACGCCCGCTAACAACTGTCTTGCACTTGAGAAACTCATCTCTGCTGGAGACAATAGGTGCACCGAACAAATACACATTCTGAATAAGACTAGTTTGTCCTTTCTTCGCCAGTTCTCTCAAGCAAGCATAAATGACACGCGAGCCGAGTGAAAAGCCAACCAGTGTGATGGGACGAGCTCCAAGGTTGCGATCGGTAAGCGAATCTGCAAGAATAAGACCAGCAAGATCCGCTCTTGCCATGGAGACAGTCCATGGGTTGTCGATGAGGTAAGCCAACTTGGTTAGCACGACCGGTAATTGGATAGCTGCCATCAAAGCTACCAGAATCGTGCTTCCAAGGACTTGTTGCAAAGTCTGAGTAAGAGCTTCAGTTGCAAGAATGGAAATGGTCTGACCCATACTCTGCAACATTTCTGGCTCCCAGTAGATGGAGTATATGTCACCCATGATCGGGTCAACGGTACTGAAAGGAAGTCGAACATCATCGACCTTGCCGTTCATCCATCCAGAGACAGTAACAATGAGATTGACTCGTTTGTTGTTGTGCAGGGGTCGATACTCGAAGGTCTGCACCGCTCCTGTCCGGCGATCTGCTGCTCGAATGGCGATCGTTCCTCCGGTGAGTACACCAGTCGTCGTGACAATGGCTGCTCCCCCAGCACCAGCTAGGAAACCACTGGTACCAGCGACACCAATCGTCGTAAATCCTGCCGCCAAACCTGCACCAATAACTGGCGCAAGAAGACCGGCGGAGAGACCAATGACGAGGCCACCTCCGACTGTCGCTAAACCCATGAAGACCAAACGTTTATTCATAGCCATCTTCTTTCTCGAAGCCATGTGTTCATCTTCGTTCCAGTTTTCCTTGCTGGCTGCTTCTTGCATCTCAAGCGCGTCTGTGACACGTTTCTCAAAACGACAAATATCGAGCCAGTCAATTGACAAGTGAGATCCAACTCTTTCCAGGAGCTGCCTAGACCGCGAGTCGTATGTTGAGTCCGCGATCAGAATGAGAAACAGATCGCACAGAATAGTCCACCGAATGTCGATATCTATACTTTTGGTGTCTGGTAGCTCCGCTGGCGCCTTGACCTCCGGCAGTACCTTTGGCAGGTGCTCATCGTATGGCGGTGGAGCTTCATCATCGGGCTTACTGGCTTCAGTGTGAGAACTCGTCGTGCTGGCTGCTTTGCCATTGGAGGGCAACGTGGGAGACATCAGAGATTGCGAACGACGCGGAGACGAGACGGAGTCCCGAGATGATGAGAAAAATGATCTTCGGGGCGAGGATACTGATTCTCGTGGGGAAGTCATCGAGGGTCGCCCCGAAGAAGCTTCATCATCCTTCATGGGATTTTTAACCCTCGCATTTTGCATCAAGGCTGGAGTGAGATCACTAGCCTGTACGCCATGCTGAGCGAGCTGTTCAATCATGATCTGCTCTGCCGCCTCTATTTCCATATGATTGAACAGATGCATCATGACCTTTTGACTCCACATCTGCAAGCTTTCTACCCCAAACTCGATGATCTTCTTCGCGCCCTTTGTTTTGTTGAGTGACTCCATTTCTTTGATCATCTCTATTATTGACAGGCGAACGATACCGACATATGCTATCCTTTGGCCTTCGGTGAGCAATTCTTTCGTTGCTGCCATCTGACCCCTAGCATCTCGGATCTGATCCTCATCGTCCTCATCCGCGACGTTGGTGGCGGCTCCTTGATCTTTAAAAAGATATGCCGTGTTCTCGTCCATACTAGTGGCCGATTGTGCATCCTCGTCGAGTTGTACACGAGTATAGCCTTTTCCTGCGCCTCCAAGTGTGCCATATTGTAGGACCTCCTCTTCATCTTCAACGGCTTCTCGGGCCACGATCTTCCCATCGTCGTTGTAAATATCAAAAGGTGCATACGCGGGCATTTCTTGCCATGGCTCCTCTTCAACTGGCTCCTCATCCTTTTGAACCTCCTGGTTCACGGTCTGCTGGTGAGACCATTCCGAGACCGTGGATAGTACCGGCTTCGTGTCCTTTAGCACAGGGTCATGCGCTGAGCCTTTAGAAGCACTTATATTGTGATTGCTAGCCTCTGGTGCAGCGAGTTCTTCTCCGGCCTTGCTTTTCTCGATAGGAGTATCTGCAGCGGGTATGGATGCCTCGGGGGATGTGGTATTCGGTACGGAGTCCTCAACTACTGACTTGATACTACCACCACGAGTTCGAGACGGTGATCCTGATTCCGACCACCTCCCGTCAGCAATCTTTGGTGAATTTGCCTGCTTCTCAGATTGCTCAATGGACGACACCCTGTCTCTGACATCCAGACCCTTCTCCTCCTTCCATCCTGATTTAAAAACCTTCACGGCCTTTGGAGAGGTCCTCGGTGTAACATCTACACTTTTTGGCTCTTTACCACTATCCGCGAGCTCTTTCCCCTGTTTCTCCACTGCCTCCTCAAACTTGTCCTCCTCCTGCTCCGATTCTCTCGCTGGCGAAGGTGAAGGCTTACGACGGCGACGCACGGGAAGTCCAAACTCGTCGACTTCTATCTTTGAAGATGTGGGGCTTTCTGGTGCTTTTGGAGATCCGTTTTGGACATTTTTAGGTTGCTGCTTGGTATCACCGTCTCCTTCCATGTTTCTTCGGGGAACCGCATTGGCGCATTCGGTTGGGTGGTTATGAGTGGATTGCCATACAAAGGTCGTTGTCCTTTATTTTGCCCTATCCTTCCCTTACTGGCGTATCCGAATGCAATGACCGTCTTGTGGCAGACAGTTTCAGCGTGGGCTTTGATTGGAGCTACATGTCGATATGCTGATGAGAGCGCGGATAATTAGAACTAGCGGAGCACTGACTCTCTTCTCCGGATTCGACCAGAAAAAAGTTCACGACGAAACAACCAACAAAGAGCAGCGCAACAATCCACAAACATGCGCGGGAAACGCTCGAAACAATATCGCAAGCTTATGCAGCAATATGCCCTCGGTTTTGGGTTTCGAGAACCCTACCAAGTCATCGTGACTTCCGATATAATCGAAGATGCGGCCCGCTTTCAAATGGATCTCACTGGAGGCATATCACGAACACTCCATGGAGAAGTAAAGCCTTGTACGTACAGTCGCATCAATATAAACTTTATGCTTACTGATGTTTCCAAGTAATCACGCAATGCTCCATACGGCATATGTACAATGCGACGCCCAAAAACGAAAACCTCATCCTCCAAGCAAAAACCTACGAACGACGACGGTGCGGCCACCTCCCGGACGAAGACCCAAAGAGCGAGTTGGAATGTCTGAAATCAGTGGTTGACTCCAAGGATAACGGCACGAACAAACATCGATACGTTGTTGCGACACAAGACCAGGCATTAAGAGCGCAGATGCGAGCTATACCAGGTGTACCTCTAATGTAAGAGTTTCCCTTTGTATACAAATCAAGTGCAAGAGAAATAGGCCTAGGCGCAAAACTGCTAGGCACTTCGAGTCTAGAAACTGGTCTCTGAGATGGGTTCAGGAGCTATGGATATCCGACAAAATCCGAAAGGATTTTTGTCCAGGAGCTTTCATGATTTGATAAAAACCAGCAACAACTTCTGGTTGACTTGGCATATTCCATCTGCGTCCCAGATATGGACAGAACATATGCGCCTTCATCTGCCTTCCGTTACACAACCCTACACGGAAAAGCGAACACAAACTAACACAATTCCCAGCTACATAAACCGCTCAGTAATGATCATGGAACCAATGGCCGACGCTACAGCTGCCATACGCGAACGAGAAGAACGCGCAAAATTCAAAGCCGGCCTCAAATCAAAACGCGGCAGCACAATCACAGGCAAACGACTACGCGAAGACGACGACGAGCAAGATCATTTCCTAGGACGCGAGGGAAACGCTCTTCTACAAAGTGTTCTAGCTACAGCTCCTCCTCCGACCGCAGAATCCCCAGCAGAAGCACCGCCGGCGAAAAAGAAGAGAAAGGCACCTAAAGAATCCCGATCTCCTGATATGCAGAAGACGAAAGTAAAAGGCGCATCGAAATCTGTTTCGGACCCTGAGCCACTCTCCGAAGAAGCTTTGGAGAAGAAGGCCAAGAAAGCGAAGCGGGATGAAGAGAAGTGGGAGAGACGGATGGCGAACAGGGCTGCTGCGGCCGCTGCGGCACCAACGCCTATAGCCGCCAAAGAAGAAGTGAGTGCTAGCATAGACGCCGCAGATGGAGTAGTGAAGAGGAAGCGGAAGCACAAGTCAAAGTCGAAAGCTGAGACCGGAGATGCTCCTCCGGTGGAAGCAGACGATTGAGGTCATCCCACTCACTGGGACGTTACATGCTCTGTCTTTTCGTGATGAATACGTACGAGACCACGACCATCCCGAATCACTTTTGCCAGATTGAACAAACTGTATCATTCGACAAAAAGCGTCCCACGTCATACTCAGCCCGAATGAGTGACTCGCAACTCACTCGAGTAGACACGGGGTCTGGATTGGACCTTCTTGGACCATATCCTGAAAAGTACTCCCAGCTGTGCGATCCATTCTCCAGATCTCGTGCTATGAATTACCTGGTCCCGGGGAATATGTGCGCTCTATTAGCTTGCCGGCCTCTCACCTGATTTGTCGTCATGTTATTAAATCTTGTCTAGTGAGAATGTGCGTCCTTCTCGTAGGCAGGATTGTGTAAATAGTTGCTCAGACCTTCTTACCCTGAGACAGAAGATCAGAGACCTTTGGAGGAAGCACAAGCGTGCTCTGGTCGTTTCTCCTGAAAAATTCGGCAATCACCTCAGCTGATTTCTCAGGCAGATCTTCTTGCAGGAAATGACCTGCGGCTGGAAAGACCTGCAATTGGAACTTTCCTGTACCATAATTAGCCATATGTTCAATGGATCAGCACCATTGAAGAATCTACCTTGCATCTGTCCAATCATTAGGTCCTTGTCCAGTCTATCCGTGCCAGCAAGAATCAATAATTTGGCGCCCCTACTGCCCAAGAACTTCCCACTCATCCCTTGAAACCAATTCTCCCAGTAGGCTTCTGTTCTTGACAGATCGGTTCTCCAGTACCATTTCCCACTCTCCCCCTGCAAGAGTAGACTAGGCACACTGGCTTTGGCACTTTCCACGTTGCGTAGCGTCCTTGAGCGGATATGCCAATGTATGGCTTGATCTAGACTTGCGAAAGAAGAAGGTCGAGTGGCGAGGTAAGAATTCATGCTTTTCAAAGCATCCATTGCTGAACCTTCGACAACATCTAAGACTGAAAATCCGATGACTTTCGGTCCCAGGACGAATGATTTGGCGACGTGGGTGACGACTGCACCGCCGAGACTGTGGCCTATGAGCAGCATCTTTGGTACGGCGGTCCATTGACATTTTTCTGCCGTGAGATTGATCATGTCGAGAAGATCTTGGGCTAGATTGTCGATGTGGAGATCGTTGTTGACTTCGCCATTGGCATCGTAGACGACGGAACCATGATCTCGTGCTTCTACAGCTAGAATACCGCAACTTGGAAGCAGTCTTTTCAATTCCAATGCAAAGAGTGCGAAAGACATTGCTGTTGATCCAGCGCCATGGTGGAGAATAAATAGTGGTGCCTTTGGCGAAGATGGTGGGGTCAGATAGACATGAAATTTCGCAGACCCTATTGCTGATTCTTGGGTGAGGTAGAGTTCTTGGGCGAAGAAATTGGACCAGGGCAGGGCGACAGCTGGTTTGTGGGTTATCGAAGGGACTATTGTTCCCGTTGATGAGACGGAGGATGAGGATGAGTCGTCTTCGTCTTCTTCTTGGAGGGGAGGTTCCGGGGGAAGTGATGTGAGCTTGGCTTTTGCGAAAGATCTGGAGAGGTCGCTCATGATTGTATTTGTACCAAGTAAGGCTCCCGTTTTTGAAGGAGTGAGATGAAGACGTTGGAGATAGCTGGTGTAGATCACGTGTGAGACAAGGCCATAAACGGAAAGGTGCAGGGACAGGGAACACCTCTTGAGACCTTCGTGTTAACCTTACATAAGGTAGTAAAGGAAAGAACAATAACGACCTCGGAACGCGTTCAAACTCTCGCATCCCACAGCATCGAACATGGATGCGACCTGCCGACGCTCGTGAAGGTGTTGCAGAGAGGCGACATGCATTATTACTATGTATTGCTACGACATGCATTATTACTATGTATTGCTACGACATGCATTATTACTATGTATTGCTACGACATGCATTATTACTATGTATTGCTACGACATGCATTATTACTATGTATTGCTACGACATGCATTATTACTATGTATTGCTACGACATGCATTATTACTATGTATTGCTACGACATGCATTATTACTATGTATTGCTACGACATGCATTATTACTATGTATTGCTACGACATGCATTATTACTATGTATTGCTACGACATGCATTATTACTATGTATTGCTACGACATGCATTATTACTATGTATTGCTACGACATGCATTATTACTATGTATTGCTACGACATGCATTATTACTATGTATTGCTACGACATGCATTATTACTATGTATTGCTACGACATGCATTATTACTATGTATTGCTACGACATGCATTATTACTATGTATTGCTACGACATGCATTATTACTATGTATTGCTACGACATGCATTATTACTATGTATTGCTACGACATGCATTATTACTGTGTATTGACATGCATTATTATTGCTATGGTACCGCACTAGGTGTACTACGACGCGTCAATCTGATTCGGAATGGCCGTCGCCAAGGAGTCCCAGTCTGGGTCTGGCCCCAACGATCGACGGCAGACAACAATGGTTCGCACATCACCCAGGCAGAACCTCACTCATCGAACCAATGCCATCGACATCTACCAGCATCGATCCATCGACATCTACCATACCAGCATCGATGCATCGACATTTACCATACCAGCATCGATGCATCGACATCTACCAGCATCGATGGAGGTACCTTCTAGCAACCAATCTTGAATGCTGAAAACATCGTGTGCTGCACGAAACAGAGCTAGACTGCAGTCTTGGCAATTCTTCCGCCATGACGTACTAGTAGACGCGCCTTCCGTTTCTTAGGTTCCAGCATTGTCCACCACCTCCGTCCAGAGCTCACCTCGACAGCTGTTTCCCCTCCACCTCGTCCTGCCGCCGAGAAGATCCCTCGACAGCTTTACCTCCCTTCCTCTCCTGCTGATATCTATCCTCTTCTCCTTCTCCTAGCCTGATCAAGCTGCATTGATCACATAGCCAAAATGGTATCTCTCTGGGGATCCAATAACAATGACCAGCAGGATGCTGACGAGCCCGAGAATGGCAGAACCTCTCACGAAACTGATGGCCGTGAGCCTACCGAAACAACGAGACTCATTCAGCAGAGGCCGCCCCCTCCACATTCCGACGGATACTTGGACCCAGATGACCCAGCTGTAAGTTAGAATAGTATGCACCAGAAGAGGAAGAAAGAAGTGGTATTAAAGTTATTGGTGTTTGAAATCGAGATGTCTTCTCGGTCATTGGGCTGATCCACGCCTTGAATGCTTCTTGGTTTCTCAAGAAAGGCCTGTTTTACGATTCACGTTGTGATGATCAGTCTTGACATTCCGCTTCTTTGTCTTTTCTACACCCGCTGCTGTAGCCAAACTCTTTGTAAACTTGCTGATGAAAAACCAGGTATCCCCATACAACCTATGGACAGTTCGATTCCTACGCTACTTGACCGTCCTATTCCTCTTCATCAGCTTTTTCTGGTGGGTACTGTTGTTCGTGTCGATCTTTGTATCTCCGCCAATGATGCACTCGCGAGGCTCAGGCTTCTTCGATTTCTCCTTCACCACCCTCACCGTGGGAAACCTGCTCATAGCTCTGCTCTTCTTCGCCAACCCTTCCAAGGCTATGAGAGTCCTCACATTCGTCCTCGCTGGCTTGCTGCTTTTGGACATGATATTGATCCTAGCCGTTGGCCGTGTTCGTATGGAAGAAGGATGGGTTGGAATCGCCTCCGTCGTTTGGGCTGTCTTCATTGCTATCTTCACTGCTCTAACCGACAGAGTAGTAGCTTGGGGTAAACGCGAGGAGGAGGAAAGACTTACAGGACGACCAGAAACTCGCCGCACCCTAGCAGAATGGCTTGGTGTCATGATCTCTACCATTTTCCTGTCTGCATACGTCGCTATTGTAGTTCTCATGACGGCAACTCTCATTCTCCGTGCACGCGATGCTTCATTGGAGATGGAAGGCAGCCGTATCTTTGTCGATGGCGAGAAGTATCAGGTTCATCTTGCTTGTGTCGGCAACGTTACAACTGGTAAAGGAGGCAAGCGGGGGCCAACAATTCTGCTTGAGGGAGGCGAGGAGCCTGTGGAACAAAGCTTTGAAAGATGGGCGTATGGAGCCTACACAAACGGCACCATTGATCGCTACTGCTATTGGGACCGTCCAGGTTATGCTTGGTCCGACGATGCTCCATCACCACATTCTGCTGGCATGAGTGCAACAGCCCTCTCCGAAGCTCTTGCTAAATCCGGCGAGGACGGCCCGTGGATCTCTGTCTCCGCAGGTTATGGTTCGATAGTCTCCCGTATCTTCTCCAGCCAACACGCTGGCGCCGTGGAGGGTATCCTACTTGTCGACCCACTCCACGAGGACTTGCTTCACCGGATTGGTCAGCCTAGTCGTGGATTCGTCCTGTGGGGCTACGGAATCTTGTCGCCACTAGGCATTCAGCGTACTGCTGGTGCTCTCTTCAAGGGTCGTTCTCGTGAGGATCGTGTTTATGGAAAGTCAGCTTACCAAGGTGGAAAGATGATCAAGGCACAGCTACAAGAGAACCTTGTTGCAGATTCCTTGACCAAAAACGAGGTATTCTCTGCTAGACAGATTCAGGAAAAGAAAACCCCCCTTGCAGTCATCAGCTCTGGCCTCGCTTGCAATGCAGACAAGGAATGGGCACATAAGCAGGAGGACATTAAAAAGATTACTGATAATCTTGTTGCCTCGGACATCATCAGCAAGGCACCACACCAAGTTTGGAAGACGTTTGAAGGTAGAGAGGCTATGGAGAAGGCTCTGTCTAAATTGGTCAAGGCAGCGAAGAAGTGAAGGAGGTGGCGGTGGCGGTGGAATGATTTTAGGTTTCCATGTTTAAGTCTCATCATACTTCTGCAAGGTGTTCAGGAGTGCAGCATTACACGCGCTGTTCAATAGGAGGTCTTTTGTGGAAGAAATTGTGTTTCATAGTTCCTGAGAAAGAAGTAATATGTATTGAAGTGGGACCTACCAGTTCGCGAATCTAGAATCAACAGTAAAGGGTGATTCGGAATCTTTGTTTGTGTGGACTAAACCTCAAGTGTTGATAGGCAGCCTTGCGTCCATCCCAAAACGGTGACGCTAAAAGTGTCGATGCCTGTGCTCCATCAGAATCTAGTCGAGATTTCTGAGCTCGACCTTCAAGGCACTCCCATTGCCACAATCCCACCAGAACCTCCCCAAAACGTTCTCCAACACCTTCCCAGCCATCCTGACGCGCGCCGTATTGTTGAATGCTATTCATTTAGTCATCTCATCCACTATCACTCAACTGACTGGTGAATAAACACTACAACATGGCGCCCAAAGGAGCCAAAGGCGGCCAGGGCACTGGTGCGGCCGATAACCATCTGGCGCAATTCAAATATGCGGCTATGTCCAATTTGGTCTTGCAGGCGGACAGAAGATTTACAAACAGAAGCAAGGACGAGCCCACGGGTGACCCAGAATCGTTGGCGGGGAGAATAAACATCAAGGACATGGGATCGAGGACCGCGCGAGATACAGTACCGCAGCCAAAGAAACCGAAAACTGGATTGGACGTTGAGCGTGGTCGTTATGATGAAGGCGCAGATGTACTTAAGCAGCAAAAGAAGAGTCGTGGAGAGCCAGCGCAAATGCGCGGAGCAGGAATTCTATCACAGCAAGATCTCCTCGTTGAAGGCCTCAAATATAGACCGCGAACGCCCGCGACACGCGCCACCTACGATCTTATAACTACCCTCGTCGCACGGAGCCTGGGCGACGTTCCAGCTGCTGTCACAAGAAGTGCTGCAGATGCCGTTCTGGAATATCTCAAAGATGAAGAGCTCAAGGATTTCGACAAGAAGAAGGAAGTGGATGACATTTTGGGGGCAACGATGAGCGCAAAGGAATTCAATGAGCTGGTCAATCTAGGCAAAAAAATCACGGATTACGATGCGCAAGACGAAGACGAGGACATGAACGATGAAGGAGACGGTATCGAGCAAGAGCTGGATGATCGCCAGGGTGTTGCAGTCGTCTTTGACGAAGAGGACGAGGACGATGAAAATGCAGGCCAAACTTTTGAAGTCCGAGACGAGGGAGATACGTCAGACGAAGAAGGCGGCGCAGATCCAGCAGACGAAGAGATGGGTGATGCTGCGCCCGCAGAGGCTGACGAAGATGCCGAACTCGTCATTGGAAACAAGACGACTGGTGGAGACAAGGAAGAGGTAGAGGCAGGTGTTGTTCCGGCACATGAGATTGACGCATACTGGTTACAGAGACAAATCGGACAAGTCTACGCAGACGCACATACACAGCAAGAGAAGACACGAGATGCTCTAATATTACTGGAAGGTGAAGAAGATGATGGCCTGGAAAAAGCTTTACGAGAAATCGAGAACGACCTTATGGAGCTTTTTGATTACGAACAAGCCGAACTCGTCAATAAACTCGTCCTGAATCGAGACAAGATCGTTTGGGTCACCAAATGGAGGAAAGTTGCAGAAGACAAGCAAGCCAGAGCCGCTGTGGAAAGTGAAATGGTCGCGAATGGGCATAGAAATATTCTCAACGAGCTACGGACGCGAGAGACTGTTGCTGACAGCGATGGCCCAGAGGATAAGAAGCTGAAAGTCAACCTGATGGATATCGATATCAAGGTTGCACCGGACGCGAAACCAGAAGGTGATGGAGGACTTGTAGGCGGTCTCCAACCCAAGCGTCTTCTGAACCTCGATAACCTTGTTTTTGATCAAGGGAACCATTTGATGACGAATCCTAATGTCAAGCTACCGCAAGGATCAACGAAGCGTACATTCAAAGGATACGAGGAGATTCATGTGCCAGCTCCCAAGACCAAACGAGGGGCCGACGAACCAAGTGATATTCCAGTCTCCAGTCTTCCGGAGTGGGCAAGAATTGGGTTTGGTAAAGCACCAAAGCTCAATCGCATTCAGACCAAGTGCTACCCCACCGCGTTTCACGACGATGGCAACATGCTCATTTGTGCGCCTACCGGATCTGGAAAAACCAATGTTGCAATGCTTGCCATTCTGCGAGAAATCGGAAAGCATCGAAATGAGACAACGGGCGAGATCAATTTGGATGATTTTAAGATCGTGTATATTTCACCCCTGAAAGCCTTGGTAGCAGAACAAACTGGTAATTTCGGCAAGCGATTAGAGCCCTACGGTATCAAGGTCTCTGAACTTACAGGTGACCGACAATTGACCAAGGCACAAATCGCCGACACGCAAGTTATCGTCACCACCCCGGAGAAGTGGGATGTCATTACGCGAAAGGCCTCCGACACGAGTTACACCAACCTCGTTCGACTTATCGTTATCGACGAAATCCACTTGCTTCACGATGAGCGTGGTCCTGTTCTGGAGAGCATTGTGAGTAGGACCATGCGTCGAACCGAGCAGACAGGCGACCCTGTCCGCATCGTTGGTCTCAGTGCAACTCTTCCCAATTACAAAGATGTTGCCAACTTCCTGCGCGTGGATATGGTCAAGGGTCTTTTCCACTTTGATGGCTCATACCGCCCTTGCCCGCTAAAACAAGAGTTTATTGGTGTAACAGACAAGAAGGCCATCAAGCAGCTCAAGACTATGAACGATGTGTGCTACCAGAAAGTTCTTGAACAAGTCGGCCAAAATCGCAACCAGATGCTCATCTTTGTGCACTCCCGGAAAGAGACTGCAAAGACTGCAAAATATATCCGAGACAAAGCTTTGGAATTGGAGACCATCGGCCAGATTCTTCGTAGTGATGCAGGCAGCCGAGAAATTCTGCGCGAAGAAGCCGAAAGTATCACCAATGCTGATCTCAAGGATGTTATGCCTTACGGTTTCGGTATCCATCACGCTGGTATGACTCGTGCAGATCGTAGTTCCGTTGAGGATCTCTTCGCCGATGGCCAAATCCAGGTTCTTGTGTGTACTGCGACGCTGGCCTGGGGTGTCAACTTGCCCGCTCACACTGTCATTATCAAGGGTACTCAGATCTACTCGCCCGAGAAGGGTAGTTGGGTCGAGTTGAGCCCACAGGACGTTCTTCAGATGCTCGGTCGCGCTGGTCGCCCGCAATTCGACACGTTTGGCGAAGGTATCATTATCACGACGCAGGCTGAAATTCAGTACTACCTATCGCTCATGAATCAGCAACTTCCCATCGAGAGTCAGTTTGTTAGCAAGTTGGCCGACAATCTGAACGCAGAAGTGGTACTAGGCAACATTCGTACGAGAGACGAAGGTGTAGAGTGGCTGGGCTACACATACCTTTATGTTCGTATGCTCAGGTCTCCCGGTCTGTACAGTGTTGGCGCGGACTACGAGGATGATGATCATCTGGAACAGAAGCGCGTCGATTTGATCCACTCGGCTGCGACTGTTCTCGAAAAATGTGGTCTTGTCAAATACGATCCCCGAAGCGGCAAGATCCAGTCTACTGAGATAGGCAGAGTTGCCTCGCACTACTACATCAGCCACAACTCTATGCTCACTTACAATCAACACATTCAGGCCTCCATCTCGCCCATCGAACTCTTCCGAATTTTCTCTCTCAGTGAAGAGTTCAAGTACATTCCCGTGCGACAAGATGAAAAGCTGGAACTCGCGAAACTGCTAGGAAGAGTCCCCATTCCTGTCAAGGAGACGATTGAAGAGCCACATGCTAAAATCAACGTGCTACTTCAAGCGTATATATCACGGCTGAATCTGGACGGATTGGCTTTGATGGCTGACATGGTCTATGTCACACAGTCAGCAGGTCGTATCCTTCGAGCCATCTTTGAGATTTGTTTGAAGCGTGGCTGGGCATCGGTTGCCAAAATGGCTCTCGATCTCTGCAAAATGGCTGAGAAGCGCATGTGGCCAACTATGTCACCACTTCGACAATTTCCCAGGTGTCCTCGCGATATCATCCAGAAGGCCGAGAAGATCGCTGTCTCATGGTCCGACTACTTTGACCTAGATCCTCCTCGCATGGGTGAACTCATAGGCGTGCCTAGGGCCGGTAAGACTGTTTGCAATCTGGTCAAACAATTTCCGCGGTTGGAGCTCGATGCAGGCATGAGACCGATGACACGCTCGGTTCTTCGTGCACAGCTTTCTATCAAGCCCAAATTCGACTGGGACGATGAGCTTCATGGAGCTTCCGAAAGCTTCTGGATTATCGTTGAAGATTGTGATGGTGAAGAAATTCTTTTCCATGATCAATTTTTGCTCAGGAAGGAATTTGCAATCCAAGATGAAAATACGCACATCGTTGAGTTCACTGTCCCCATTGCAGAACCGATGCCGCCCAACTACTTTGTCACCGTCGTTTCCGACAGATGGATGCATGCAGAGGCGAAAATTGCAGTATCCTTCAGCAAACTTGTGCTTCCAGAAAAGTTTCCACCTCACACTCCTCTCTTAGATTTACAACCACTTACTGTGTCCGCACTCAAGGTATCGGAATATCAGAAGCTATATTCCGACTGGGACAGGTTTAACAAGGTTCAAACTCAAACATTCCAGTCTCTTTATTCCTCGGACGACAATGTCTTTGTTGGCGCATCCACAGGCATAGGCAAGACCGTGTGCGCCGAGTTCGCTTTGCTCAGACATTGGAAAAACGAAGAGGCTGGCAAGGCAGTTTACATTGCTCCGTCCCAAGAACAAATCGATGTTCGCTTCGATAATTGGCAAAAGCGCCTCTCAGGTCTTGTGGGTGGCCAGGAAATTGTCAAATTGACTGGAGAAACCACCGCGGATCTACGTCTCCTCAAACAAGCGGATCTTGTCCTCGCTACACCACAGCAGTGGGATGTGATTTCGAGACAATGGCAGCGTCGTAAGGATGTCCAAGCTGTCACGCTCTTCATCGCCGACGATCTACACATGCTCGGCGATCGAGGCGGCTACGTGTATGAGACCATTGTGTCGCGTATGCATGCTATGAAGATACAACTCGAGTCATCACTTCGCATCATCGGTCTCAGTGTGTCGTTGTCAAATGCTCGAGATATCGGCGAGTGGATTGGAGCGTCCAAGAAGGACATCTTCAACTTCAGCCCTGCTGTCCGAGCAGTGCCTTTGGAACTACACATTCAGTCTTTCAACATCCCGCATAACCCTTCTCTTATGCTCGCGATGGCGAAACCTACTTACCAGGCAGTGCTACAACATTCTGTTGACAAGCCAGCCATGATCTTCGTACCCAGTCGCAAGCAGACTCGTGCAACTGCTCTCGATCTGTTGAGTGCGTGTCTTGCCGATGATGATGAAGACAGGTTTCTCAATGCAGAGCCTGCACAGATCCAGCCGATTTTGGAGAAGATCAATGAACGCGCTTTGGCCGAGTCGCTTTCTCACGGCATTGGCTATTATCACGAAGCATTGGATTTCTTCGACAAGAAGGCAGTCCAGGCCATGTTCAAACAGGGTGTCATCCAGGTCCTGATCGTCTCTCGTGACTCCTGTTGGGAGATTGACGCCAATGCTCATTTGGTCGTCATTATGGGCACACAATACTTCAATGGTCAAGCGCATCGATACATCGATTATACCATTTCGGAAATCCTGCAGATGTTCGGTAAGGCCGGCAGAACAGGCAGAGACAAAATGTCGCGAGGTGTCCTCATGGTCCCAGCGGTGAAGCGAGAATACTTCAAGAAGTTCCTCAACGAAGCTTTGCCCATCGAGAGTCAGCTTACTGAATTCCTGGCGGATGCGTTCGTTCCTGAAATCAGCTCTGGAATGATATCATCCACACAAGATGCTGTAGATTGGTCAACATACACTTACTTCTACCGCCGCTTATTGGCAAATCCAAGTTGGTATGGCCTCATGGACGTCACCCATGATGGACTCAGTGCCTACCTTTCCGAGCTGGTGGAGAATACATTGAAGGAATTGGAAGACGCCAAAATCATTGAATTGGACGAAGAGGACGACTCAATCACGCCTCAAAATACTTGCAGAATCGCGGCGTACTACAACATTTCCTACTTCACCATGCAAACGTTCCTGATGTCTCTCTCTGGCAAGACCAAACTCAAGGCCCTTCTCGAGATCATCACTTCTGCTAGTGAATATGAGGATCTCCAGATTCGCCGACACGAAGATAACATTCTGCGACGCATCTACGATCGCTGCCCAGTCAAATTACTAGTCACCGACTTCAACGACGTTCACTTCAAGGCCTTCATTCTCCTGCAGGCACACTTTTCTCGAATGGCACTACCCGTTGATCTCGCCAAGGACCAAGAAATTGTCCTCAAGCAGGTGCTCAACCTGTTGAGTGCCGCCGTCGACGTCCTCTCCTCGGAAGGTCATCTGAACGCCATGCGAGCCATGGAATTGTCTCAGATGGTGGTTCAAGCAATGTGGGACCGCGACAGCCCTCTCAAACAAATTCCTCATTTCGATGACCGGGTTGTTGGTATCGCACAGAAGGCAGGCGTTGACGATGTGGAGAGCTTCTTGGATGCTATGGGTGATGATAACCCTGATAAAGCCAAATTCATCTCAAGCCTGGGCTTCGATGAGCAGCAACTCGTTGCTGCTGCTGAATTCACTAATGAACGTTATCCCAATGTCGATATATCGTTCGAGGTTTTGAACAAGGATGATATCACCACGGGCTCGCCAGCGTTCTTGCAAGTCACAATTGATCGACAGCTCGAGGAGGACGAAGAGCCGAACACCAAGGTTCATGCGCCCTTCTACCCACTCGACAAAACAGAGAATTGGTGGCTGGTTGTTGGTAACGAGGAGACGAGTTCGCTCTATGGTATCAAGAGGGTCACAATCGGCCGATCTTTGACTACGAAGTTGGACTATATTGTCTCGCAGCCGGGAGAACAGGAATTGAAGCTCTATCTCATTTGCGACAGCTACTGTGGAGTTGATCAGGATCCGACGTTCGAGGTGAATGCTGCCGAGGGTATGGAGGAGGATGACGAGGAGGAAGAGGATGATGAGTAGGGAGAGTCGTCTTGTGAGAGGCAGGTTTGGCTGGGAAGGATATCAGGGGGGCGTTCTATGGCTGAAATACGCGCATGCGGGCTGGTTGCCGCTTTCGAATGTAATTGTAGAAACCAAAAGATTTTTCTGTATCAGGCTGGAATTGGCCGGACTTTCTGTGGTGAGTTCTTGCACCTTTGTTTCAGGGAAGTTTACAGCGTTTGATTGGATTCGGGTTACGCACTGATTTTGGTCATGACGTTTTGGTTGTTGAGACTCTATTCTCTTATCGCTTTCATTACACATTTATTATTACTTCCATCTCCAGGACTGGGATTTGAAGTTGCGAGCTTCACGGTGGAACTCATGTACACATCTCGCTCTAAATATATATATATATATATAGGATAAATATCCAGGTAGTAAAAAGCCTCTTAGTACGATCCATTCGGAGTCCACGTTTCTCTGGGTAAGGGTAAGTAGTTCTTCTCTTAGATTTGTCCCGTCTGTAGACTTGATATATATCGGCGGGGGAAATCCACGTCGGATCTGTTTTAACACTGTTCGCCTCGGGTAGAGGGGAAAGGGTTACTGATGTTGGGATGTTGGGGAATCGGGTTGGTTGGTGTGGCTCACTTCAGCCCGCCAGTGTCTGGGAAGAGCGGCGGTTCGTGTACGTATGGATTATAGATATAGTTAATGTTGACTTCCACCGATTTCAGCACATGTTTGAATTTAGGACATTTGTGTACGACGCGATGACGTTGCGTTACAGTTTGCCAGCGAGAGAGAACGATCGTCTTCTGTTCAAGGCTGGCGGTGCTTGAAGAGCAGTGGCAGGAATATTTGAGTTATCGATGTATATTTTTAGAGACTGTCTCCGACTCCGACATACTTTTTCTAAAGATGAGGTATATAATTTGTCCAATTGGCGACTTGATAAACACCCTCGGGAACATGTCTGAGACTGATGAACGCTTCCACCACCAGGAAAATCCTTGCTGCGCAATAGGGTAAGAAACAGAGTATTGAAAGCCAACGGGAAAATGCCAAGAAAACTACAAAATGATACTCTCGGAAATAGTGGTAGATATCCCAGAGCATCAACCTCCATGTCTGCTTGAGCTTTCCGAACATGTCCCTTGACTCTTCGCCCTCTACGGCGCTGACAAAAGAATACATGGGGAGCCCGAAGATGACAAGAAGTGGACATGATATGCGCCACAGAAGCTGTTCCGTCTGCGTTGCGAATACGAAGTTCCAACCCGTCGCATGAATACCACCATAAGCTATACAAGTGGCGCAAGCCAACAAAGCTGTCCATTTATCGTGGTGGGTAGACCTGGCCGCAAAGCTACTCATTCTCGTCTCCAGATAAGGCTGACCAAAGCTGGATATTTTCTTGTTAACATGACGAACAAAGGGGCCTTCTCCCGTAGCCTGATGTAGATAATCCAGGCGAGCATCGAATGCCAACATCCACCATTTCAGTGCTTTCTGGGTGAAGTAAAACTTTAAAAGTGAGGAGGGATATACTGTTGGACCTACACCGGAGCCTAGTGCGCAGCCTGAAATGAGAGATAATGCCACCGGCGGTCTAGAACCACCAGATGCACAAATGTAAAACTCGTCGCTGATACGCCCATGGAGGGTCCTATTTCCGTTCAAATCCCAAGCGACAATAGCAGACACTAACTCCTTTGTGCAAGACCTGAAGGGTAGACCATCGAAGCTTGGATCCAATAGCTGAGCCCCATCTCTCTGGAGTGAGGTTAATGACAGTGACTGCGGTTGTCGATCATGGCTTTCCAGGAAGGGACCGTAATTCATTGCCATGCATTCTTCCTTAGAGGGCAAGGGCCAACCGCCAACTCCTGACGACCAGGTTTTTAGTAAGGGACATCGCACCAGCATTTCAGCGGTAATTTTCTGCCATTGCAATCCCTTGCTGATAACAGGGTTGCTCCAGACATTGTGACTTATGTCTAATGGGTCTTTGATGTCGAGAGGTTTCCCAAACCAAGCCACGTACATGCCGGCAGCGCACACGACATGCACCAAGGCATGAATTTCGAGCAGGGTGATTGGTAGAGCTTGAGACTTTCGGGCAATCGTTTGTACCACAAGAAAAGATACTTGAAGAAATACCAGGGCCTTAGCCAAATAGTCCGCCTTTGAATTATCATGTATGCTGTCGTCAGGCATTGGAAGTAGAAGGCCATCTTTCGCCAGCCTCAGCACAGCATGGTGAGTGAGAGTCATGACGCCATGATAATCATGAAGTGGAGAGACGTCCAGGACGAAGCCACCCATGATCACGTACCAGGCATACGCCCACGATACTTGGTTGTCAGGGAAGAGCACTCCCTTCGAAGCCTCAGAAGACGGTCAGTCAACGCAGCTCAAGAAAACAAAAGCGGATTTACAGTGGATTGACCATTGACCATGTATCTCATCATAGGATCTGACTCCTGCGCATTCATCTCCATGGCTTCTCCTGTCTGTTTCTCCACAATGCTAGGTTGATGGTCTTGGTCAAGAACGTTGGTTTTTTGCGTCGATGAACCCGTAGATTCCTTGTCCACCTCAAGATCTGCCTCTTGCAAGATCTTTCGCATGGCAGTTCTAAAGACAACCACAGTTCGCAGCTGTAAAAATGCCGAGTAGACGACGACCTCAGGCGCAAAAATTCCCACTACAACCCATTTCGCTTTGCGTAAGATATCGTCGACTGCTGTGGAACCACGCTTGGGGACGTTGAGATGCAAGGCTGTGTATACACACAACGATATGGCGGCCAAGCAAGTGAAGACTATATCTCCAGTTCCTCGGACATCCGGACTCGACACCCAAGAAGGAGCGATGGCGGTCTTGTGATCCGTGGGCAGAGCGACTGTAGGCAGCGCTAGGGAAAGCGCAAAAAGTGTTGACATTTGGTGAGTGGAAAAGCTGATTGGAAGACAGAAGCTGAACAGTCGGTTGTATATGAGGTTAGTGATAAGACTCGAGTCTCACACACTGCAACCTCAGTAAGTGTCCTGTCACACCTGTCTTCCCCAACCAGCTTCTTCCCCGCATGGTGTTGATGAAGAACTCTCTTCATCCAGGGAAATGCGCCGATTGGTGTGGATGGCCCTTCAGCTATCGGACACGGAGGCACAGAACGGCGGATGATACCACCTGCACGCGTGGTACAAAGTCGAGTCGAACCTAGTCAGTCGTGTCAGTGTGCTACGTAGTATCAAGAAGAGTAGATTTGAAGTTAGATTAGAACGTTTATTTTATTTAATAAGATAATCGCTAGAGATCTTTAGGATCTTAGCGAGTGTTCTCTATATAATAATAAGTGTGCGTTTAGCGATCACGTGGTAGATTCCTGACACGTACAACCTTTACCTGGGAGATTCTTCTGACCAAGTGGCGGGCCTCAGGCATCCGTAGTTCTATCCGGGGCGGCCATCCCAGTTCCCACCACCACTGCATTCTTCCTCACACACCCATACACACCCATACACACCCATACACACCCATACACACCAAGTGGTTAGTCCTACATGCTGCACCACGCCACCAGCACCTCTCAGCCTGGTACTTGTACGAGATGTCTCGCAGAGCTGAACGGATGTGATGTTGAAAGCTGCGCCCCTTTTCCGCTGGGAAGACCGCATCGCCCCGGAGCCAGGAATCTCAGCCGCTCCAGATGAGATTGGCCTCATTGGACGGGCGTAGTGCTCTCGCCATGATCAAGGAGAAACCAAAGTTGCGAAACGAAACTGATCTCCGTGATGTTGTTCTCCATGTTTGTACTGCGAGGCAACGCGAGACGCGACAAACGGGCTGTATTCTTGTGTGCCATACCCGTCACCACAAGACCCTACTCCGTAGTGTGTACTGTGTAGATTGCCCTGGATCGATACTCTTTTCCCTGCATCCCTTAGCGACCACATCCCCAGATAGAACACTGCTATTCCTGAACCGTCACCATCCCACGCCTTTCGCACTCCGACCTTGCCTTAACTAGAGAGGCTGCCGTTACGGCCAGGTAATTGCGCGCCTGGAAAGCCACCGACACTCTCTTATTAGTAGCCGACCAACAGCCAATTTCGTCTCCTGGAAGATGATCATTCCCTCGCGCCTACCTCACCACTCGGACCGACTGACTTAAATCTTCTTCCTAGTCCTGAATCCTCCCTTTCCCTCTTCAACACCTTCAACTCCAACTTCAAGTCACTCTTTCACGTCAAATCTACCTTCGTCGCCTCGAGCCTTTAATTCATCACTATCTTTAATTACTCTCCACCAACTTCAAAATGTACATGCTCCAATCCGTCGTCAGCGTGGCTGTCTTTGCCGCTGCTGCAATTGCTCAATCCACCAACCTTGCCTTCACATCTTTCCCACCCACCACTGTGGCCGCTGGTTCTCCAATTACTCTCAGCTGGATCGGAGGCGACTCGACTGCTGTAAGTCTTGCTATGCTGTGGTTTCCGAGCACATCGCTAATATTACCCAGCCAGTTACTATTACCCTCAAGAAGGGTCTTTCAACCGACTTGAAGGATGTTGGTGTTGTTACCAGTGAGATCAGTACATACATCTTGCACCGGCATCTTTGCTGATATGTTAAAGGCACCGCTACTGGTGGATCATACACCTGGACTCCAGACACCACGATCGGCGATGGTGCTGACTATGCTCTCGCCATCTCCCAGGGTTCAGTGATCAACTACACCGGTCAATTCTCCGTCACCGGTGGTTCCGCTGCTGCTGCCACCACTGCTTCTACTTCTGCTTCTGCCTCTGCTTCTGCTTCAAGCAGCGCCGCACCGTCCTCCGCAGCTAACTCATCCACGGGATCCATCACTTCTGCTGCCGCTGCCCTCTCCACGACTGCATCCAGCTCCAACGGAACCGTCTCATCTGCCGCTCTCTCGTCCACTGACTCCTCGTAAGTTGCGCAGGTTCAATTTAAAATCAAGACAAGAACTAACCACGACCTAGCGCATCAACCACCGGCTCATCCACTCTCCGAACCTCAAGCGCCACTCGCACCCCCTCAAGCTCCGGATCCACTGCTTCCAGCTCAACCGTTCCAGCTACTGGTGCCGCATCAGGTCTCCAGAGCCCAATCGCTCTCTTCTTCGGTGTTGTCGCCGCTATGCTCTACCTCCAATAAACGGAGCACGCATAATGTGGTGGACACGGAAGGACGATTTGCTATATTTCATGATTTACATATTCTGATTTGTGCATGTGCATGGATGGGTTTGTCGCGCGCGATACCAGGACATTGAGGATATGTTTGCGAGCATTTTGATGTATTTGATTGGGTACATACAGTTCTTTCTCAGATGTTTATGCCTAGTTTTTAATCCGCGATTGGTCTACGGACTCGCTGGAGCGGAGGTTGATTGGACGCATTGGCGGTGGTGGTTTTGGGGTTTCATGGATATCTTTAGCCAGCGATTTTCGTCGCGATATCAATATCACAAGTTGAACTCGATGTGAATCTTTGTACTCTCTTCGCGCGATATGGCATCACCACAAGCAAAAAATCCCCTTTAATTGACAATCTCCCCGAGGGTTTTGCGCGCGCGCGCTATGGAATTAAGCTCGTGGGTACGACATCCCTTTCATGTTCTGGAACTTCTGCAGGAAAGTGGAGATCTGGACCGTTCCTGACTCCTGACTCTCCGCACCGCTCCGTTTTTTTTTTTTTACCTGCAGGGCTTTGTTCTTTTGTCCTTGGCTCTTTTTTCTTTTTCTTTCTTTCTAGGAAGGGGTGTGGAATGTAGTTTTCTTTTGTTTGGTCTGGATAGAGTTGAGTTGATAGTAATGATGATGTTTTTGGGGGGGGGAGGGGGATGGAATGGAGTATTTTGAGTACCTTTACTACCTTGGATAGTAGAAATTTGAGTATCTGGATTATTCGGATCAATCGCTCTCACTGATGGACAAATGGGTTTACACAGACTTGTCGGTTCTAGATATTTTTTCTTTCTTTCTTTTTTTCTTTCTTTCTTTTTTTCTTTCTTTCTTTTTTTTTTTTTCTGCGAGGAACTTGTGTGATTGGTTCGTGGGTTCGTTGGGTGGTAAAGGAGAGTTGGTCGAGGGAGTTCCAAGGGAGATGACTGTTTTTTTTTTTTTTTTT